>CM039595.1:18186550-18209940 GCA_022457205.1 Saccharum spontaneum | reverse complement strand
CATTCCCCTCTTTATAGTACGGCTATCTATCCTATAATGTAACCACACCCACTAGGTGTCTTGGTTACTAAAACACAACCCTTAAGCATATACCTTTGCCTTGATCACGTAGGGTTGCGTCCAAATCCAAGTGTGGCCATCATGATCACCATGTCCATCTTGCCACCAACCTTGGAATGTACTAATCCTCATATGCTACATACAACTTAGGCATAGGATTAATACTTAGGCATTGTCACTAATTACCAACACCAAACATAGGACTTTCAATCTCCCCCTTGTTGGTGATTGGTGACAACCCTTTCACAAAGATATTATGATAAAATTTTGATTGAACCCATGTCACATCGTCCAAGTATATTACCATGTGTAAGAAGTATGGACAAGTGATCATGAATTCAAATTGATAGCAATGGCTCCCCCTACATGTATGCTATATGTTTGGATATAGGAAGCATACATGTTAGATAGGAAAGATTAGGAGCATTGACTACCAATAGGTGCTAAGTGTTTTAGATTATAGACCTTTGAAGCGTGATACCATCGGAGTAGCGATAAACACCATCTTAGCACCTTGTGTAGTTAGATACCACTTGGAAAAGCACAAACATAACTAGAAACCTCGTGAGATCAACATTATAAACAAGGTTCTAGTACCGCTTTGAAAAACATGAAGCAAGAAAAATCTAACTACTTCCTATTCATACTAGTATCTCAATACATCATTCAAATTATACTAGCAAGTCACCACACAAGCAATGTATCGGAGAAAAAGAAATGCATAACTATGCATCATACATATGAAGTGCACAAAGAAATGCAACATTCAGTTTAAGAGCTTGCTCCCCCTACTTGTGTGCTCAAAATTTTAGTTGACCCCCTTCTTTTATCAATTCTTCCCTTTAGGTTTTCTCCCCCTTTAGAATCTATCTTTGTGAACAACATTTTCTCCCCCTTTGGCACCAATGACCACAAGGGACCAATTTTAGATAGATTATCATGTTGAAATATGGGGGTGAGGATCAAGTTTGTGATTCAACCTAGATTGCTTGCATAAATGAAATGCTTCGGTTTGATCCAAGGGCAAGCTTCTTCACATCTCACTAGAAGGGTTATCATGCACCATGTTGAAGCAAATATTTAGACAAGTGATCTAGATTAAACACTTAGGATCACAAGCTACTTAAATAAGTTATATGCTACCACTAGATCATACAAGACATGGAAACAATAGTGGCACCATATAAACTTCAAATTCATTTGATTTTCATGAATGAGCCTAGATCATAAGAAATCATGACTAGATGCACTAAACATGTCCTTAGTATAGAATGTATGATATGTCAACCAATTGTACCTTGGGGCTCGAAGGAGAGGCATGTCATAACATTGGGGTGCATCAACTCATGTTGGAGAAGTCAAGTATGTTCAACTCATTCTTTAGCTTGTGAAATCTCTTCTCATCAAGTGGCTTGGTGAATAGATCGGCTAATTGATCTTCGGTGCCCACACTCTCAATAGCAATGTCACCCTTTTGTTGATGATCTCTAATAAAATGATGACGAACATCAATATGCTTTGTTCTTTGATGTTGAACCGGATTGTTGGTTAGCTTCACGACACTTTCATTGTCACATAGCAATGGTACATTCTTAAAGTTGATTCCAAAATCCTTCAATGTTGCCTTCATCCACAAGATTTGTGCACAACAACTACCCGCGGCGATGTATTCGGCTTCGGCGGTAGATAGTGCAATACTATTTTGCTTCTTGGATGACCATGAGACAAGTGATCTTCCCAACAATTGACAAGTCCCGGAAGTACTTTTTCTCTCCACTTTGTCACCGGCATAGTCGGAATCCGAATATCCAACTAGCTCGAAGCTTGCACCTTTGGGATACCACAATCCAACATCTTGTGTATGCTTTAAGTACCTCAATATTCTCTTTGTTGCCTTCAAATGACTTTCTCTTGGTGAGGCTTGAAATCTTGCACACATGCATACACTAAACATCACATCGGGTCTTGATGCCGTCATATAGAGTAGGCTACCAATCATTGATCTATAAAGCTTTTGATCTACCATGTTGTCACTCTTGTCACTATCCAAACTCCCACTAGTGCCCATTGGGGTTGTAATGCCCTTTGCATCTTCCATGCCAAACTTTTTGAGCATATCTTTGATGTACTTGGTTTGGCTCACAAATGTTCCTTCCTTCATTTGTTTGAATTGAAGTCCAAGAAAGAAACTAAGTTCACTGATCATTGACATTTCAAATTCCTTTGCTATCATTTTTCCAAACTCATCACAATAATCTTGATTGGTTGAACCGAAGATGATATCATCAACATATATTTGCAACACAAACAAGTCTTTCCCAATCTTCTTGGTGAAGAGAGTAGTATCCACTTTGCCCATGACAAATCCTTTGGATAGCAAGAAGTCCCTCAATCTTTCATACCATGCTATTGGTGCTTGCTTCAATCCATACAAAGCTTTCCTTAACTTGTACACATGGTTGGGTTTCTTGTCATCTTCAAAACCGGGAGGTTGCTCCACATACACCTCTTCTTGAATGTACCCATTGAGAAATGCACTCTTCACATTCATTTGATATAGCTTGATATTGTGAGCACAAGCATAGGCAAGTAAGATCCTAATTGCTTCCAATCTTGCAACCGGGGCATAAGTTTCACCAAAGTCAAGACCCTCTATTTGTGTGTAACCTTGAGCCACTAGTCTTGCTTTGTTCTTTACTACTATTCCATCTTGATCTTGCTTGTTGCGAAAGACTCATCTTGTTCCAATGACATTGTGATCCTTAGGCCTCTCAACTAGTTCCCATACTTCATTTCTCTTGAAGTTGTTGAGCTCTTCATGCATTGCATTTACCCAATCCGGATCTCTCAATGCTTTATCAATGTCCTTGGGTTCTTCCATTGACACAAAAGAAGAGTGAGCACAAAATGATGCCAATCTTGATCTAGTTTGAACTCCCCTTTGTATGTCACCAATGATGGAATCGAATGGATGGTCTCTTGCAATGTTAGTTGGTTGAAGCACTTGGACTTGATTGCTTGGATGTTGATGTTGATCATGAGTTGGAGATGATGAACTAGCCACTTGTTGATCTTGTTGCACTTGAGATGATGTACTAGCTTGATTTTGCATTAGAGAAACACTAGCTTGTGTAATTGGACTTTGGATCACTTGATCTTTGTTGTCATCCACATCAATCACTTGCTTCGGCCTAATATCACCAATATCCATTTCTTTCACAGCATTGGTCAATTGAGTTCCTCTCACATCATCCAAGTTATTTTCTTCATCTTGAGAGCCATTTGTTTCATCAAACTCAACATCATGAACTTCCTCAAGTAAACCACGAGCCAAATTCCAAACTCTATAAGCTTTGCTAGTAGTGGAGTAACCAAGTAAGAATCCTTCATCACATTTCTTCTCAAACTTGCTCAATCTAGTGCCCTTCTTCAAGATGTAGCATTTGCAACCAAATACCCGAAAGTATGCAATGTTGGGCTTTCTTCCATTTAAGATCTCATATGGTGTCTTCTCTAGGAACTTGTGGCAATAGAGGCGATTGCTATAGAAGCAAGCCGTGTTGATTGCTTCGGCCCAAAATGAATGACTCACATTATACTCATTCAACATTGATCTTGCCATATCAATCAAGGTTCTATTCTTCCACTCAACTAAGCCATTTGATTGAGGTGTATACTTGGCCGAAAATTGATGTTTGATTCCAAGCTCATCACATAGCTCATCAATTCTTGTATTTCTAAACTCACTTCCATTATCACTTCTTACTTTCTTGATTGTGGTCTCAAACTCATTTTGCACCCTCTTGATGAACTTCTTGAATATGTCAAATACATCACTCTTGTCCACAAGAAAGAATACCCATGTGTATCTAGTGAAATCATCCACAATCACAAAGCCATACTTGTTGCCACCTATGCTTGTGTATGTAGTTGGTCCAAATAGATCCATGTGCAACAACTCAAATGCCTTGGAAGTACTCATAATGCTTTTTAATGGATGAGTGTTACCTACTTGCTTTCCGGCTTGACATGCACTACATAGCTTATCTTTCTCAAATGTGACATCCTTCAAGCCTCTAACTAAGTCATGCTTCACTGACTTGTTCAATTGCTTCATGCCAACATGACCAAGTCTTCTATGCCATAACCAACCCATACTTGATTTGGTGAGCAAGCATGTTGAGAGTTGAGTGTCACTAGCATTGAAATCAACCAAGTATAGATTCTCATATCTAAAGCCCTTGAAGATCAAATTGGAGCCATCAACACTAACTATCTCCACATCATCAACACCAAATATGCACTTGAAACCTAGATCACATAATTGAGCAACCGAGAGAAGATTGAAGTTCAACTTTTCAATTAGGAGCACATTGGAAATGCTATGATCATTTGAGATTGCAATCCTTCCAAGAGCCTTCACATCACCCTTGCTATTGTCACCAAATGTGATACTATCAATGCCACTATCATTTGATTTGAGAGAATTGAACATTCTTGAATCACCGGTCATATGTTGAGAGCACCCACTATCAAGCACCCAATGTCTTCCTCCGGCCTTGTAATTTACCTATAAAATAAATTAATATTTCTTAGGTACCCATACTTGTTTGGGTCCTTGGAGGTTAGTAACTAAGCTCTTTGGTACCCAAATGGCCTTCTTCTTTGGACCAACAATTGGTGTACCAACAAACCTAGCATGCACATATTTCTCACCCTTGGTAAGCACATAACAAGAATCAAAAGGAATGTAATCCATTTTAGCATGAAACTTGTTGTTGTTCTTGTTCATTTTATTACAATTAATCTCTAGATGCCCAACTTGCTTGCATCTATTGCAATAAACGACCATTGCTCTTCACAAAGCGAGGTTTTGGAGTAGCAAAGGCCGCCTTGCCCTTCTTGGGAGTATAGCCCAAACCCTCTTTGTTAAGAGAGAACCTTTGACTACCCAAGCATTTTAGCAAGCGGGCATCCCCACCATAGGCATTGCCTAATACGCGGGTGAGATCATCCACTTCTCTCTTGAGAGTCTTATTTTCAACCACAAGTGATGAATCACTAGTAGTAGAGATAGAGTTGGTTATGGTGGATGATGATGAGCTACATGAAGCAGTAGTAGGACAAACAAATAAAGAATCATCAATAATATCACATGTTAGTCCAATATCACAAGTGGCAATCACTTGCTCCTCCTTAGCTTCCTTCATGAGCTTCTCCAACTTGAGGTCCTTCTCCTTGATGAGCTCAAGTAGAGAGGAGTGGGCTTCCTTAAGCCTAGTGTGAGCAACTTCAAGGTCCTCGTGGTCTTCCTTTAGACACTCACGAGAGGCCTCTAGCTCATCAAAGGATTTCCTAAGAGTTTTGAGCTCTTGTTCAATTCCTTTGCACTCCTTACTCTTTTTGAGAGCAACAAGCTCCTCCATCAAGGCATCATTTTCATTGCTCTTGGCAATGAGCTCTTGCTTCAAGATTTTGCACTTCTTGGTTGTCCTCTTGTAGCCCTTGCTCATTTGATCTATTATGCCCAATAGATCATCCTTGGAGTAGTCCTCATCCTCCTCATCATCACTCCTACAACCATCACTAGCACAAGAATCATCATCACTATCATCATATTTTACCTTGGTAGGCTTGGCCATAAGGCATGTCGATGTAGTGTCGAAGATGGATGGCTTGTTGGAGAGGGCGATGCTTGCAATGGCTCGCCGAGTGGTCCTCTCATCATCACTAGAGCTATCATCATCACTATCGGAGTTATCACTATCCCAAGTGACCACATAGCCACCACCCTTCTTCTTCTTGTTGATAGTGAAGCTCTTCTTCTCTTTCTTCTCCTTCTTGTCCTTCTTGTTCTTCTTCAACTTCAACTCCCCATCATGATATCTTTTGTCTTCATAGGGACACTTTGCCACTACATGATCGGGGCTATTGCAATTGTAGCAAAGCATCTTCTTTGCCTTCATGAAGTCCCTTCTCTTTCTTGTACCATATCCTTTCTTCTTCATGAACCTCCCCATCTTGTGCACTAGGAGGGCCATGGTCTCATCGTCGAATGGATCATCATCATCGCTCTCCACCTTGCTCTTGCCCTTAGAAGATGAAGCCTTGAATGCAATGGGCTTCTCTTGCTTGACCTTGATCTCCTTCTTCTCATCTTCATCTTCATCATCATCATATTGAGCATCGGTCATGACATCTCCAAGCACTTGGTTTGGAGTCACCTTGTCCAAACCCTCTCTTTGGATCATCTTTCTCAAGATAGCAAACTTCTTAGGTAAGTTCATCAAGAACTTATGTGAGAAGTCCTTGTCCTTGATATCTTCTCCTAGGCTCTTGAGATCATTGACAATAACTTGTAGCCTATAGAACATCTCCGGTATGGACTCATCATCCTTCATCTTGAAGCTTGCAAACTTGTCCTTGAGCATATAGAGCTTGGCACTCTTTACCGTTGAAGTGCCCTCATATGTTTTCTCTAATCTTATCCACACTTCACTTGCCATCTCAAGATCCTTGATTTGCTCAAAGACCTTTGCATCAATCCCATTGTAGAGAGTGTTGAGAGCCATAGTGTTGCATTGGTTGTTGATGCGATCACTGTTGGTGAGGTTGTCGGGATCAATGACAGCATAATCATGATGTGTCACCTCCCAAACCTTCTCATTGATAGAGCCAAGATATTGCTTCATCTTTCTTTTCCAATAATCAAAAGATGAGACACCATCAAAGAATAGAGGCTTGCCCCCGACATGGTTGAACACAACTTGAGCCATCTTACACCGAGGTTGTTAAGCCTTACAAACGTTGACCACGGCTTCGATACCACTTGAAAGGTCTTGATGGCTAGAGGGGGGGTGAATAGCCTTTTAAAATTTCTACAAAGACAAGCTAAACAAGTTTATCAATATAACAAATAGCGAGATGCGGGTTTTGCTTAGCCTATGGGGTGTTTGCAAGCCACCTATCCAATTCACAATTCTAGTATATTAGCACTCAACCGCACAAGTCAAACCGAGAAGGAAACTACAACTAGCAAACTACACAAAAGAGCTACTCTAGCAAAGTAACTAAGAAATTAATACAAGAGAGAGTTAGAAGGGTATCACCGAGGGGCGAAGTATTGAGCCAACCAAATAATATGATCAAGAAATGAATTCCACAATACACAACCACCGGGATCGATCAATCACAATAAGAATGATGACACAAAGATTTATCCCGAGGTTCACGTGCTTGCCGGCACGCTAGTCCCCGTTGTGTCCCTCTTCACCACGTGGTTCGGTGGCTAATCGGTCACACACCGAGCCTCTCAAAAGGCGCCACAAGAACCTACCAAATGGCAAAAGGTTGCAATGACACGAGCAATTTACTAATGTTGCCTTTGGCGCTTCGCCGGAGTAGGCACAAACCCCTCACAATCACCGGAGGTGGCCAAGAACAATCACCAACTCTTGCCAACGCCTCCAAGCTGCTCCAAGCCGTCTAGGTGGCGGCAACCACCAAAAGAAACGAGAATCCCGCAGCAAATCAACCACCAAGTGCCAACTAGATGCAACCTCACAATGCAAATGCACTTGGATCACTCAATCTCACTTCGAATATGCAAACAAGCAAGAGAGATGAGTGGGAGGGGAGTTGCTTAGCTCAAAGTGCTCACAAGTATGTCAAATGTCCAAGAGTAGGAGCCTTGAGCCGGCCAACGAGTATTTATAGACGTACCCCTTCGAATATAGCTGTTAGGAACTTGATTCAGCAGCAGTCGCTCTGACCGGACGCGCTGGTCCAACTGACCGGACGCGCCGGTCACGCAACGGCTCTTTTTTGAAACGCCGACCGGACGCGCTGGTCGCAACAACCGGACGCGCTAGTCACGACCGGACGCGCCGGTCCCGTGACTGACCGGACGCGCTGGTCACGCCAGAGCAGCGCACAACTAAACAGTGACCGGACGCGCTGGTGAACCGACCGGACGCCACAGTGCCCACGTCCGGTTGGAGTCCAGTAAGCTCCCTGGACGACCGGACGCGTCCGGTCGACAGTGACCGGACGCGCTGCACGTCCGATCAACCAACTGAAATACGCAGACACTGAACGTTGACCGGACGTGTCTGGTCAAACAGTGACCGCGTCCGGTCCAGCGTCCGGTCACCACTGTGACCTCCGTTCGCCTCCGTTTCTTTTTCCGACTTCCGGCGTAGTGGAAAATAGGCGTTTCAACTCCTCGAAAACGCCTGAATCCTGCCTCGCAAGCTCGGCGGGAGGGAGAGAGAGCCCCAAACCCTCTCTACCGCTCAAACTCCACCGCCTTCGCAAACGTGCTAACATCACCAAGTGACCAACACCATGTGCATGTGTGTTAGCATTTTCACAATCATTTTTCGAGGCGTTATTAGTTCTATCCAAATGCATATGACATGAGATGCACACCTAGAGGCACTTAGGAGTTCAATAGCCGCGTCATTCCCCTCTTTATAGTACGGCTATCTATCCTATAATGTAACCACACCTACTAGGTGTCTTGGTTACTAAAACACAACCCTTAAGCATATACCTTTGCCTTGATCACGTAGGGTTGCGTCCAAATCCAAGTGTGGCCATCATGATCACCATGTCTATCTTGCCACCAACCTTGGAATGTACTAATCCTCATATGCTATATACAACTTAGGCATAGGAATAATACTTAGGCATTGTCACTAATTACCAACACCAAACATAGGACTTTCACAATGAAGTGAAGGGGTCATGGGGTTCTCAATTGATTGCCATGCATTGCTAAAGTCCCAAGCAGGAATGACAGGAGGCTCACTACTAGGGCTATGGTAAGCAAAAGTCAAATAACAACACTTGCAATCCTTATGTTTAGCAAACATTTCAAGCAAATCATTGTCAGAGCATATTGGGACATTGGCCTGTCTCTCAACGCAGAAGTAAAACAATTTCACAATATCGCCGTAATCACCAGGGTACTTATCCTCAACTTCTTTGACCAGATCTCAACCACTTTGTTGAAACTAAACCACCGAGCACCACAAACCGTAGCACAAGCAAGGAAGGGGGGGCGTCTGGAATGGTACTCACCCGTCAGGAAGCCATGGGGCCGGTCGCCCGACCCCTTCTTCTCCGTCATTCGCAAGTTGCAACCAATCCGGGCTGCCAATCCGCCGAAGCCGCAACCGAGGGGGTCGCGGCCCTTTCGCCGCGCCGCCGCCGAGGCTACCAACGGGGACTCCAGGGCCCTCCCTCCATGACGCTGCCGCCACAACCACGAGGGGAGGTTCGAGGGACTTGGGGACGAGCTTTTGGGGACGGGTCTCCACGCCGCCGCAACCACGCCGCCGCTCTCCGCTAGGGTTTCAGGGACGACCGAGAGGAAAGAGATGGGGAGAGAGCGCTCATGAGGAGACGAGCGACGCACTGAGGTGGCGGTCAAGTTCACCTCAACGCTATGCGGACTAAGCCTAAGGGCAAGAAGGACATTTACAAAGCACGGTCCCACTTATCAGACCTCCCAAATGGTGGAAAACAAACGGAACACGAACGGAATGGCTCGGATGTCAAAAAAAAAAGTCTAGACGAGTGGCAAGCGTGTGCGGCCAACTTTTTTAATGGCTTATGTATAATTACCATCTATTTTAATGGCACACAGGCCTGGATACCGAGCTGGCTCGGCTCGTTTGGGCTCGGCTCGTTCGGTTCGTTAAGATAACGAGCCAGCTCGGCTCGGCTCGTTATCCTAACGAGTCAGAAAGCCAGCTCGGCTCGGCTCGTTAAAAGCTCGAGCTGGCTCGTTAAGCTCGCGAGCCAGGTATAAAAAATACATAAAATATAATATTTGTATTTATTTAAAGTTTGAGAATAATAATAATACAAAAGAAATGTATCTAGACCAGTTACCAGTCAATTTATAGGGTCTAGACCAGTTACTAGTCAATTGTAAAGTACAAGACATGAAGTAATACAAAAACTAATACAAGTTTTGATTTTTTTTTTCCTGAAAGCTTGGCTCGTTTAGCTCGCGAGCGGCTCGCGAGCTGGCTCGAGTTGGCTCGTTATAGCTAACGAGCTAAAATCTTGGCTCGGCTCGGCTCGGCTCGGCTCGTTATCGTAACGAGCCGAGCCGAGCTGAGTCGAGCCAGCCACGAGCCGAGTGAGCTAACGAGCTTCGAGTTTTTCGTCCAACCTTAATGGCACACGTATAAAAGGCTCTAAAAAAATGGGAGGAGTACCGAGCTCTTCACTGTTTTGACGTACGGAAGAATACAGTACACGGTTTTGTCATGATTTTTCTCATGTTTTCCCCGTATACTGACTCTGTTCTAATATCCTAACATTCTCGAATACAGTACACCATTTCACAAGGGCTTCTGCGCAAAACGCCGGCCTCTCTCTCCGCCTACCTCCTCCGTACGAGGCAGCTCGTGCTCGTTCGAGACTGAGACACCCCCGCAGCACGCCCGCGGCAGCCTCCCACCGCGCAGATCTCGCCGCCGACGAGATGCTCCGCCGCGGCGTGCTCCTCCTCGCGGCCGCCGTCCTCCTCGCCGTCGCACACTCGCCCCTCGCGTACGCCTCGGAGGCCGACCACAAGGTGCCCCCTCCATCCCAACCCTAGATCCGAACACTCCCTCCCTTGGCTGGATCCGTCGAGGCGCCGCGCAGAGCCGGATCTGGGCGCCGCGCGCCGCTGGGGGACCGCGTGCTTAGTACCAGGGGACGGCTTTGGTCTGTAGCTCCGTGGGGCGAAATTCTGGGCGCTCACTGATTTGGAGTCATGATGAGCGAGACAACGGTTTGAGGGCTGTTTCAGCAACTGGTTGTTTTGATCCTGGTTGCTGTGGGGGGTGTGGGCAAGAAATTGTGACAGCCGCATTCAGACAAAAGTTTGTTCCTTTTTGTTTGCATGCAATAAACTTTCAGATAGTGTTACCATTCTCGTTGAGAAACAGCTGGGTTCTAGTTGCGTCATTGTAGGCCTCGTGTAAGATTAAATATATATAGGGGACATCTCTTCGCTTACAATCGCATGCATGTTTTCTTGGTCTTGCTTATTATATGGTGCATGCCATGTTTTCGAAAGGGCACAATGCATGCATTTCATCGTGGGCTTACAGTTGTTATGCTACATACACTTTAATTCGGTAGTTATCGTGTGCGGATTCCATCGTGGAGAATACTAGTTGAGCATGCTTAGTGGCATTTGACTTGATAGTTCAAAGACGAAGACATCTTCATTCTTCATTTTTTTTGTTAAAATTCTGGAGTAGATTACTCACAGTTGGCTAAGAAGGGTTGAGCTTTAGCACAGTGGCAGGTCCTTGCAGCAATGTCCTGGGGGTAGCAGTTCTGTTTTGGACATTATTTAAGTTTCATGCTGAGTGTAACTGCATTTAGACCTGTCAGAATAATTACTTTGAGTGTCTTCTGATCTGTATGGTGAGTGTTACTCTGTGATGTAAAGTCAGGCCTTGATGTCATTAGACAGAAACTTGTGGTTAGTAAGGTAAAACAATATGTGGATTATGAAAGTCCTAGTTAGACTGCTTACCCTTTTATTTCTGACTAGAAGGGCTGCTCTGTGTTAAGAGTCCACGAAATATCTACGTCTCTGATGATTAGTGATTAGAAGATTGAATCCCCTGGGCTTAAGAAATATCAGAGTTCTTTTTCCTGATATGGTTGGGGCTGTTTCAAATTAAACATTTAGTGGTCATGATCGCTTTGCTTTTATATCTTTCACTGTTACCCTTCATGCTACAATATTCAGAAAACTTGTTTCCTACAACTAGAACCAGCTAAAATGTTGCTGTCTTTTCAAAATTTACCTGCACTGAATTTAACTGTGATGAGAATGCCTTCATCTACTAAAAGCATTGCAGCTTCTAATTATTTTTCTTATGTGCAGTATAAAACAGAAGAACCTGTTAAGCTATGGGTAAACAAGGTTGGGCCTTACAATAACCCTCAAGAAACTTACAACTATTACAGTCTCCCATTTTGTCAACCATCTGAAAACCCTGCACATAAATGGGGTGGTCTTGGAGAGGTCCTTGGTGGAAATGAGCTGATTGATAGTCAGATCGATATAAAGTTCATAAGTATGCTTGCCTTCTCTTGACATCCTCCTGAAGTTTGTTTATTTCTTGGACCATGCATTGATGCATGTTTGTTCCTGTGACTGAATTGATTTATTTCATTGGCTTTTCATTTGTTTTAGAAAATGTGGACAAGGGGGCCATTTGCACAATTGAACTTGATGCTCAAAAGGTTCAGCAATTCGCTAATGCCATTGAAAACTCATATTGGTTTGAGCTTTTCATAGGTATGGAAAATCCTCATTTAGATTTATTCTGATCCACAGTTTTTAGATGCTTTATCTTGTTTTTGACATTCTTTGTGTCCACATTTTGCCCCAATGCTTACCGTGGTTCAATAACCTAGATGATCTGCCATTGTGGGGTAGGTGGTTTTATACCTGTCCATTTCTGTTGCACAAATTCTTTCTATTTTCTTTTGAAATAATGGAGCCAGTTTCCTTCTGAGCAGGTTTTGTTGGGGAGACTGACAAAAACAATGAGAACAAGCACTACCTTTACACTCATAAGAACATTGTTGTTAAATACAATGGTAACAGGGTATGTTTTGCATATAACCTTAAAAGTATTAGCTGAGACCTATATGTTGGCTAATTAAATTTCCTCTGCAGATAATTCATGTGAATCTAACCCAAGAGTCACCTAAGCTTCTTGAAGCTGGTAAAAAGTTGGATATGACTTATTCAGTAAAGTGGGTGCAAACAAATGTGGCATTTGCACGGCGTTTCGAGGTTTACTTAGACTACCCGTTCTTTGAACACCAGGTAATTCTTGCTTGCACCAGAGGCAACATACCATTTCAAAAGGGCACTTTGGTCTTCTTTCCTTGACTCTGACAAAGATGAACATTGCTTTCTGTCTAAAGTAATTACAAGATGGCTGACTCTTTCTTTCCATGTTCAGATTCATTGGTTCTCCATCTTCAATTCATTCATGATGGTTATTTTCTTGACTGGTTTAGTATCAATGATATTGATGAGGACACTAAGAAATGATTATGCAAAATATGCTCGTGAAGATGACGATCTGGAATCACTTGTAAGTTCTGAACCTGGAATCTGTAGCACATCAATATACTTGTATTTCTCATTTTGTCTGCTAACGTAACTTAATGTTTTCTTGATTGATTTTTATCTATATCATATGGTATTTCTAAAATAGAAAAATCCTTTAGCCAAACATTATGATATTATTATAGGAAAAACCATCCGTCGTTTTCATGGCTGCAATCTAATATTTCTGAAAGAAATAACAAATCAATTTACCAAAAATCAAATTGAATCATACAAGTTCCAAGTAACAAGTTTTTCTTTGACTCGATCGATTGTTCAGAATTAAGATATGGTTTTCCTTTTTCAGGAGCGAGATGTTAATGAGGAATCCGGGTGGAAGCTTGTCCATGGTGATGTGTTCCGACCTCCTTGCAGCCTTGTGTTTCTTTCTGCCCTTGTTGGTATTGGTACTCAGCTGGCAGCCCTTATTCTGCTTGTGATTGTGTTGGCCATTGTTGGCATGTTATATGTTGGGTAAGCTCATAACCAGCTTTCTTTATTTTCCTTTTTTCTGCCTTGGATGTGTAAAATTCAGGTGTTTTATTGATGAAAGTGTTTTTTGGGCTAATCAATATATTTATCTGAACCTCAAAATTATGAATAAGAATGGCTTAGCTTTCAAAGGGCATTCTTGTTTTATGCTTAAATAAATCATCTCTTTCTTTAGACGAAATGATATGCTGCAATTGATGTCTTTTGTAGGTTATTAATCTCTGATTTTGATTTATGACTGCTGTAGGATGTTTAGATAAATGGTTGCTTTTGCATAATCTGGCAATAGCTTTGGCAAAATCCCTCTATTGACATCTGGAATAGTGCTCCATGAGATGTGATGTGCATGAGCAAGCAAATCCAGAATTTACAACACATCCATTGTTCAGACTCGGAGAGCATGGGAAGTTTGTAACATAGAAATTACTAGAATCCTGCTTTAAGCATTATGTGAGTACATCAGTAATGTAGATGCAAAACTATTCTTAGAGATCAGCATATATGCTCTATCTATCAGATATATGAAGTCATCATCATAACCTCTCATGCGTTGCACTTGTACAGACTTCAGTTTTAATCAACAAGGATATTGTTCTCCTTGCATGAGTATGCATTAACATTTTTGCTCAAGCCCCTAACTAAAATACTTTATTCTATTCACCAGGCGAGGAGCTATCATCACAACCTTTATTGTGTGCTATGCTCTTACATCTTTCATCTCTGGATATGTTAGTGGTGGCCTCTATTCAAGGAATGGTGGTATGATTCTGCACATTTTTTTATTCAAAAGTCCTCTGTTATGCTTACCCATGTTATTTTGTTCCAATAAATAGATTCTTGAATTTGAAAATTTCCTGTTACCTTGTTCTTCACCTCACTGAATGCACTACATAATATGGCAGGCAAAAACTGGATAAAGGCTATGATCCTTACAGCATCACTTTTTCCATTCTTGTGTTTCTCAATTGGATTGGTGTTAAACACTATTGCTATCTTCTACCGATCATTAGCAGCTATACCATTTGGCACAATGGTTGTCATGTTTGTTCTTTGGGCTTTCATCTCCTTCCCGTTGGTTCTATTGGGGACTGTAGTTGGTAGAAATTGGAGTGGTGCTCCCAACAACCCGTGTCGTGTGAAAACGATCCCACGCCCTATTCCTGAGAAGAAGTGGTACCTTACACCTTCTGTTATTTCATTGATGGGTGGACTTCTCCCCTTCGGTAGCATCTTCATTGAGATGTACTTCGTATTCACTTCCTTCTGGAACTACAAGGTAAAGAAAACAACATATTGGTGAATGTTCCACCGATTGGAAGTACTAAAGTTCCAATCACCAGCTTTTAGAATGATCTGCACTACTTTCTTAGTTACAGCATCAAAGTTTGTTTCTTTTAGTTTGAAAGAATATTGAGTCCATCACTTGGTGCCTTGGCAGGTGTACTATGTCTATGGTTTCATGTTGCTGGTCTTTGTCATCCTCATAATAGTCACCATATGTGTAACTATTGTGGGTACTTATTTCTTGTTGAATGCTGAGAACTATCATTGGCAATGGACATCATTCTTCTCTGCTGCTTCTACCGCCTTGTATGTATATCTATACTCTATATACTATTATCTTGTGAAGACAAAGATGTCAGGCTTTTTCCAGACAAGCTTCTACTTTGGTTACACCTTGATGTTCTGTCTTGGATTGGGAATACTTTGCGGTGAGTTTTCAAACTATTTTTCATTTCATTTCAAGCTTACATATGTCCTATCTTGACACCCTTTCTATGTGTATATGTAGGTGCTGTTGGATATTTGGGCTCCACCCTATTTGTGAGGAGAATCTACAGAAATATCAAATGCGACTAAACTTGGTCGAGGCTGTTAGCATGCTTGTCACAGTATGGTGCAGATTAATACCCTGAGCTTCTGATTAACTTTTGAAACTACACAGGAGGCCGCTCTCCCTTCGGTTACTCTTTTCATCTTTTTTTGGCCTATCTTCCTCCATGGAAGCGTGGAACTGCCCTGATAAATGTATACCTATTAGTTGGGGAATTAGTCAGGGTACTGGAAAGTACATGTAGGTTCTTTTTGTGTGGCCTCTCTTGGTCAATTGTAGGAGTACATTGATGAATATCACCGCAGTGCAGATTCCAGTGGGCTAGATTTGCCTCTCTTATGAGTTGCCACATCCAGTTTTTATACCCCACCCCCCCTTTGTAGCACAAGTAGGCTAATATATTAAGTATATGTTCTTAATGTGTTTGATTTGTTTTTTTCTTGCACTTTAGAGTATATTGAAGATTTGAAGTAGACTTCAGCACATGTTTCAGCTCCATTGGTTGGCTTGCAGAATTCTAGGCCGAATGACAATTGTAGACCTATCTTTGTCGAGTTGGACCGTTTGTGGGGCAGAATTTATGACGGGCACTTTTGTAGGGATCATCCTTTTTCTTCCACTGTCAAAAATACACTACTTAAAAGTCCAGGCCATGATCTAGGAATTGGATTGTTAGGAGTATATCACTAATGCCTGGACTATACTATTGTTTTCATTTTAGTACTACTTTTTTTTTTGTTCTCTTTGGTTTGCATGGTGTTTTATTTCTAGCCTATCCCAACTTGTTTGAAACTAAAGGGCATGGGCCTTCGACATGTTGGATAGGAACTCTCAATCTTAGAATCACAGCAGCATCCACTACACCCGGAATACTTTTGTAGCGTGTTTCCACACTGAATTCTGAAAAATACCTTTGGTAGCAAGTTTCCCATTTTGCACATCCGCTACTGGAACAGTGCTTTAGGGAGCCATAGAATTGCCATTCATTTAAT
Organism: Saccharum spontaneum; assembly: GCA_022457205.1. Taxonomy (NCBI): domain Eukaryota; kingdom Viridiplantae; phylum Streptophyta; class Magnoliopsida; order Poales; family Poaceae; genus Saccharum; species Saccharum spontaneum. The sequence continues at coordinate 18,193,412 of CM039595.1, read as the reverse complement.
TGTCTTGGGATTGTTTTTTAAAAGTCAGGTGCTACTGTAGTGTATTATAACAGATGTCAAGTTCATAAGGTTAGTAACTTAGTAATCAACTTGCTGGTAATCATGAGTGTAGAGAAAATAGGGATATACTCTTATGATGTGTCAATGTTATCTTGCGCGATTGTTTTAAAACCATTTGGGGTTGATGTTGCACTTGCGGAATTGATCGTCCATGTAGGATATACGCAAGAAATCCATTGCGGCAAGCAAAGATATTGTTTCTTTTGGAAGACTAGGGCACATAAGTGTATCTCAGTCAACGATGTGTTTATATGCTTCTGTTGTGTCCCACATGAATCTTTAGTATCCCTTGAAGATTACTTGCAGCAGCATCCCTGGTTTCCTCCCTGCCTGAGTTTATTTATTTATTTCTGAACGATGAGCTAATGTATGGAGAGCTTAATCCAGTGAGGGTGAGGTCATTTGGAATGTGAGACATTGTCGGCCAAAACTTGAAAACCAAACAAAACTACACAAGAATAGTCTCACTGTTTTTTGATATTAAGAAAAACAAAACCATGTTTGTCCTCTGTGGACAAGTCAATGCAGCAAACGCTTAAGCTTGGTAGTAGCTACTCCCGCTCTGGCTGTATTTCAAGTTATAAGTCATTTTGTTTTTCTGTTTTTTCAAGTTCGTAGTTTTTGCTCTGCACCTAGATATACATTACATATTTTGGAACAAGACTTGTAATTTGTAACCAAGAGACTACGTACTAGCTTGCTAATACAAAAAGGACCGAATGATTGTGCTTAGGAATTCGGAGTCAAACAAAGTTGGGCAAATATCATCGTTGCATTGTACTATACCGTCAGCAACGTTGCATTGTACTATACCGTCAGCAACGTCACAACGCAAGTTGATGCAATGCATGCTTACAACACACACTTACACGCACGGGCAAGTGTAGACCAATGGGTGGTGACCTGCAGATCACAAGACTTGATTTAGCATTGCATAAGTGAACACCAGATTCGGATTAAATCTCCTTGTTGTTTCTATATCATCAATTGGGTTTCTTGGTTCAGCTTGTACTTGGCTATAGCTTCCTTTCTATTCGCCTATCTGTCATCATCGCCATTTCCAATCTAGCCAAAATGGGCAATACAAGTATACAACTATGCTTGTCTCGCTATCGCAGACATATGTTTAGCCAATGGATTACAATTGCACCATCAATTTGCACCAGAAAATGACACCCTCCCTAATCAGGCTATGACCCGGAAGAAGCCATGCCCAGACTCCAGAGCGTAGACTCTGCAAGTCTGCAGCATTATACTGTACATTTGCCTATGCAGAAGTAGGTATAACATTCGACATCAGAGCAAACGCTTCGAGGCGAGGCTTACTGTCGTGCATCGCAGCATGAAGCTGGTGGTCGAGGTCGTCGGCGCGCACGACCTGCCGGCGAGGCGCGGCCGCGTGACCCCGTTCGTGCAGGTCGCGTTCGGCGGCCAGCGCCACGCGACCGGCGTCAGGCCCGGCGAGGCCAACCCGACGTGGAACGAGACGGTCGTGTTCGTAGTCGACGCGATCGCCGGCCGGCTCTCGGACCGTTCCATCGACGTCGGGGTCTACCACCGGCGCGGCTCCGGCCGCAAGAGCTGCCTCGGCCGCGTCCGCCTGTTCGGAGCGGCCGTCGCGCCGTCCGCCGAGGAGGCCGTCCTCCTGCGCTGCCCACTCGACAAGCCCAGCTTCTTCGCCCCGGTGCGCGGCGAGGTCGCGCTCCGACTCTACCTGGCGCCGTACGGCCCGCCGGCCACTCCCAGCGCCGCCGCTGCTGCGCGGGCGGGGAATGCCTACTCTACCACGTATGGCACAAGTACCTTCAACGACACCGCCTCCATGGCCGGCGGCCCAGAGACAGTCGTCGGAGGCGCGAGCACGCAGTCCTCTCCTGCAATGGTGATCAAGAAGAAAAAGAAGAGGAAAGAACCGCTGCAAGAGCCGCCGCCGGTGCATGTCTTCAACTCCATCCCCACGCAGTCCAGCACAGGGTCACTGATCTTCCCGCCACCGCCGCCGCCGTCCATGCCACCGTCCACCGGCGCCCCAAAGGCCACCAAGAAGGCGGCGGCGCCTGCCACCGCCGACGACGCCAAGGCGGCTGAGTACCTCATGGTTGACAAGCTGGAGTTCCTGTACGTCAACGTAGTGCGCGCCAGGGGCCTCTCCGGCACGGACCTCACGTTCGGCATCGACCCGTACGTGGAGGTCCGGGTGGGCAACTACTCGGCGGTGACACGTCATCTCGTCAGGAACCATGAACCCGAGTGGAACCAGGTGTTCGCCTTCTCCAAGGATCAGCTGCAGGCGGACAGCGTGGAGGTGATCGTCAAGGACAAGAACCTCATCGTGTGGGACAGCATCGTCGGCAGAGCTGCCCTGAGCATCCTCGAGCTCCCAAGCTTGGCTCCTCCTAACCGCCCGCTGGCGCCTCAATGGTACAGGCTCAAGGGCGCCAAGGGCCAGTGGACGGGCGGCGAGGTCATGGTCGCCGCCTGGAAGGGGTCGCAGTCCGACGAGGCCTTCGCCGGCGCACTGCACGCCGGCGTGCACGACCTGGCACCGGCCGCCGTGGCCGCCACCCAGACGAAGTGCTACTTCGCGCCACGGCTGTGCTACCTCCGGTGCCACGTCATCGCGGCGCAAGACTTGGTCCACCCTGACCGTAGCCGCCGGTCGTCCCGGATGAGCGTGTTCGCGAGGGTGCAGCTCGGCGCGCAGAGGTGGCACACGCGGGCGTCACCGAGCGCGAAGTGGGACGAGGACTTCTTCCTCGTCGCGGCGTGGCCGTTCGACGAGCCGCTCGAGATCGCCGTCATGGACATCGCCTCGCCGGAGCGGCACGAGCTGCTGGGACAGGTCACCTTCCGCAAGGGAAGCATCAAGGTGCAGCAGTTTGATAAGAAGAAGTTCAAGCCGCCGGCGCCGTCATGGTACGACCTCGAGCTGCCGCGTTCGTCCGACGGCGGTGGCGGTGGTGGCGACGATGCCCGGGACAGATCAGGACGGCGGCACGAGTTCAGGAGCAAGATACAGCTGCGCGTCTACTACGATGCAGCGTACCACGTCCTCGACGAGGTCACGTCGTACGCCAGCGACTTCCAGCCGTCGGCGCGGCCGCTCCGGTCGCAGGCCATCGGTGTCCTCGAGCTCGCCGTCCTGCGAGCAACCGGACTCCGGTCAACGAAGCGCCCCAACGGTGGGCGAGAGACCGTGGACGCCTACTGCGTCGCCAAGTACGGGCAGAAGTGGATCCGGACACGCACGCTCCTCGACACGGCCTCGCCGAGCTGGCAGGAGCAGTTCACCTTCGACGTGTTCGACCCCTGCACCGTGCTCACCGTCGCCGTCTTCGACAACAATCAGCTCGCCTCCGCCGAGGCCTCGCGGCGCGGCGACACCGACGCGCCGCTGGGCAAAGTCCGCATCCGCGTCTCCACGCTGGCCTCCGGCCGCACGTACGAGCAGCCGTACTCCTTGTTCGTGGTGCACCCCACCGGGCTCCTCCGGTGCGGCGAGCTCCACCTCGCCGTCCGGTTCACGCACACGGCGTGGCTCAACATGATGTCGCTGTACCTCCGGCCGGCGCTGCCGAACCAGCACTTCGCGAAGCCCATCCCGACGCACCTCCTCCCGAGGCTCCGGCGGTACGCCGCGGACGTCGTCGCGTCCCGCCTGGCGCGCGCCGAGCCGCCGCTGCTCCCGGGCGCCGTGCACTACCTCCTCCGCGACCCACGGCACGACGTGCCGGAGGGCTACGCGTACAGCATGCGCAGGTCCCTCGCCGCTTGCGCGCGACTGCGCGACGTGCTGGCCCCGCTCGCCGCGTTCGCGCGCTGGTTCCGGGGCGTCCGCGACTGGGACAACCCGGTCACCACCGTCCTCGTCATGCTCGTGTTCCTCGTGCTGGCGTGGACGCCCTCCCGCATCCTTCCGACCTTCTTCCTCTACCTGTTCGCCGTCGGCGCGTGGAACTTCTGGCGGCGGCCGGCGCGGCCGGCGCAGATGGAGCACTACAGCGACGCCGTTCCCCAGGCCATGTTCGAGGAGGAGTTCGACGCCGGGTTGCCGTCGGGGACCCCGCCGGAGGTACTCCTCCAGTGGTACTTGCGACTCCGGGAAACGGCCGCTCACATCCAGAGGTTCATCGGTGACGTCGCCTCGAAGGGAGAGCGCGTCCACGCGGTGCTGGAGTGGAGGGACGGCCGCGCCACGGTGATCGTGCTCGTGGCGGTGGCCGCGCTCACCGTCGTGACCTACGCGGTGCCGTTCAGGGCGCTGGTGTCTGTCACCGGGGTTTACGTGATGAGGCATCCGCTGCTGCGGCGGAAGGAGCCGTCGGCGCTGATGAGCTTCTTCCGGCGGTTGCCGTCAAATGCCGATGTCATGCTGTGATTGTGATGAACGTTCACTTCTACAGCAGTTCGTCATGACGGCCGTTTGTTCTACGAGGTTGTACCACATGCTCCCTCTGTATAAGTCAAATTGTCCTCAGTTTAACCAAGATTATATAGAAAAGAACAAATGAAATTAGCATAATTAGAATCGCAAAAAATAGCATAATTAGTTACATTATGACATTTAGATTTATGATGAATTATATCTTGATGAATGTGATAGATTTTTTTTCTCAAATGTGCAAAAGACGTGCGCATCTTGGTATTTTAAGGTAGGGAAGAATTTTGGACATACAACGAGGCGCTGTGGTTTACAACTCAGCTTTGAATTGTACTAGTATTTCTTAAGCTATTACTCCCTCCATTCCAAATTATAAGGGATTCTAAAAATCTTGGAGAGTCAAAGCATCTTAAGTTTGTCCAAAATTATAGAGAAAATTACAAAAATTTATAACATCAAATAGGTATACTATAAAAAATATAATTAATGAAGAATCTAATGATACTTAATTAGTGTCATAAATATTATTATCTTATTATATAAATTTGGTCAGATTTGAAATCCTTTGATTCTCCAAGATTGTTGGAATGCCTTATAATTTGGGACGGAGAGAGTACTAGTGAGAGAAGACAAATTCCTTAAGCTATTACTACTGAGAGGAGACAACCTAAATTAGTGCTGCCCGCCTCTACCCACTGCACCATTTCGAGTTTGATCACAGGGAGTAGTTGAGGCAGTAGCATGTTCACGCCACGGAAGCATCTTGTGTTCATCTCTTTCCATAGCTCCCAAGCTACCATGTCGAAAAGGGAGTCTCCACCTCGCTTGTCTGCTCCGCTCCAAATTGCTCTCCACTGGTGGAGGATGGTGGGATGTGATAGATGTTAATGCTCTTGCCTTTAAATTTGGTCAGATTTGAACTTACAATAGCTTGATGTAAGGACAAACACATCCACTATGTGTTAGGACATTATGTTTTAGGACGGCAGCAAGAAGACTTTGCAGTGTAGCAAGTAAGAATGTTAAGCTGATGTGTTCCCCGCGCTGAGTATCGTATCCTCCTTGGAGGCATCGCCTAGGAAACACTATGTGTGCCTTGGTGGATGTTAGTTAGCACGAGACATTCACACTGCTCGTCTACAAGTATAGGAGCTTTGACGAGGATGTGCATATGTGAAATTCACCCTCTTTTGTTGTGTGGTGGGTCGCCAATAGTCAAAGCTTGGCAATAACGGCATGTTTCGTTCTCTTTCTAGTGGGGTCCAGAATAGCAGTGTAGGTGGCGATGCTTGAAAGCTTTGCTGGTTGATGTACTCCCTCATGTGACTATTAGTCACTGTTGTGCAAGTTTGACAACGATGATACACGATGGGCTCTGGTTGATCCATTGATGTGAGCATTGCTGTCTAAGCTCCTGCACTCATGCAATAGTATCATAAAGCCAAAGGTTACTTATTTTGGGATGGAAAGAGTATAGCTATAAAGACACTGTATGGACCAGATATAAGTAAAGTTCCTCTAGTGCCCATTACACTCGGGAAGACAGGGAAAGACTAAAATCACACGGAAATCTCAGGCTCGACCCTTGCCGCTCGGAGTTACGCCGTCGTGGTCGTGGGCATATCGGGAGAAATTACGGGATGCTCCGAGCGTTTACTCGTGTATAGGAGGCGATAGCTAGGCGCCGCAACAGCGACCGACCAGACAGTGGAGTCGGTGAAGATGGTCCAACCATGTAGCATACATCTGTTTTTTTTTTTTTTTTTTTTGCGACTAGTACCATACATCTGTTTCAATAGCTAGTTAAGACGGAATGCGAAATCAGACGACTTGACTAGATGCGAAAGATGAAGTGTTTTGTTCATTGGACGACGATCGGCATCTACTGCGTACTGGAGTAGTGTACACCGTCTAACCGACTGGTACATGATTACGATTTTTTGTCAACTTTATGCTACTTTTTTAGAGTCAACTTTATGCTATTATTGATAATAAGGTGAGCACTGAGCAGCCTCAACTTCTGTACTTCTCTGTCCATCTATTCCAAAAAAATAAATTGTTATTTTATTCTAAGATAAACTTCTTTAATTTTAATAAAAATCATAAAATACTATACATTAATATTAAATGTTTCTTTGCTAAATCCATTATGTTCTATTAGCATATTTATTTCGTAGCTCCTAGATATGATCAGTAACATATTGCTCAAAATGGTGTCAAAGTTTCACCGAGACTCGTCGATATAGACGTAGAACACAGATGAGCTCCATTATTCCTTATTTTTGCAAATGCTCCTACTTACATATCGCTCGAGGGTTGGTCCTAAGTTGGAAATCATAGCATATGGCTACACTTTGTTCGAGTTTTTTCTTGTCTTTTCTTGTAAGTGTATGATCCGAGGCCCATGGGCTTGGTCCATGG
>CM039595.1:18077115-18186450 GCA_022457205.1 Saccharum spontaneum | reverse complement strand
GGTATTTATTTGAAAAAGAAAAACCGGAATTTCGTTGTTGGGCTCCGGCTTCGCTTCTCGGCCCACGGCCGAAGCCGGCCCAGCCCGCGCCGCGTCTTCCCCTCCCGCCCGCGCGCGACGCCGTGGCGTCGCGGCAGGGCTCGGCCGCCGCGTGGCCGTACGCCGGCGGCTCCGCGCGACACGCGCCCCGGTGGCCCCCACGTCGCCCGCGCTGGCTCACCCCCCTCCAAGCGCTCGCCCGCCCCGGCTGCTCCCTTCATTCCCTCCCATTTCGCTTCACTGCCACAGCCGCAGCGAGCCGCGGCCGCGCGCCATTGCCGCCGCCCTCGGAGCTCCCCCATCGTCGCGCCTCTCGGGATTTCGTCTCGCCGAAGTCTCCACCTCCCTTTGCCCTTCCTCGCCGCACCCTCAATTCGTCAAAGCCGCAGGTAAGGAGGCCGAATTGGCCGCTTCCGCCTCCGCCCGCCATGGCGAAGCTCGCCGGAGCCCGGCTCCGCGCGAAGCGCAGTCACGGCGTCCCTCATTTCCCCTAGTTCCCGCTTGCTTAGGTTCGCCCGCTCCACCGCGTTGCGCTAGCACCCCTCATTGGCCTCGTCGTGGCCGGAGCCGGTGGTTTCCGGCGGTGCAGCGCCGCCGCTCGCTGGTGACCCCCGCCATCCTCGCTAGAGCGCAGCACTGCCTTCGGTTTTCGCGTCATTGTGCTCGCCTCGCCTCGGGGATCCTCTGGGGGGTGACCTCGCCACCGGTAAGCTCGCCGCCGGCGAGAAAGGCGCCGGCAGCGCCGCCCCCTGCCCTTGGCTGACTGGCAGGTGGGGCCCGACTGACCGCGGGTCCCCCTTTTCAGCGCCCGTGTGCGGGTCCGGAGAAAACGAGCGGGGTGTACCCAGCATTTTGACTGCCGGATTTTTGAAACGATTTAGAAAATGAATTTTCAGTTTTGAATTAAGGCTTCCAAAAATTGTATCTCAATATTTATAGCTCCAAAAATCATGAAACAAATTTTGAAATGTTCCTTGTGATTAGATCTACAGTTTAAAAATATCCCATGTTATTTTTGTGACACTTTACTGTACATTTTTATTTAATTGTTATATATGCTGTTATCTTAGAAAAATTGTAGTAAATAAACTAATAAAGGGAAAAATGTGATTCTTGTTGCATTAATCTTCCTTAGTGATGTACTTTCTAGGAAAAATGCTAGTGAAGTATGTTCTGTGGGAAATTTTTGAAGTGTAGTTCAAATGCCTTTATTGGTTAATATTTGTTATTTTTAGTAGGAATCAATAATTGTATATAACATACTTATGATAATTTTTGTAGTATGTTAGTTTACTGTTGGTAATCTAGGAAAAATGTGAAATCTGTTGTTTGATACTTTTCCTAGTATAAAACAATTTCATGCTCACATTTAAGCCATAACTTGTTTATTTTCTACAAGTAGTTTTACAGTTTCTTTTACCATGAAAATTTAGTGGTAGCTTAGTTAGGGTAAGAATACTCTACTGTAATTTTTGTAGATTTTTATCTACACCAGAGATAGGTGTTGCAGTACAACCCTAGCCAAATAAGGAATAAATGATTATTCTTTATGAGAATTTAAGAAGAATAAAATGTGTTTGGTGTATCTTTGAAGCATCACTATGTTTTGCTGATGTTGTGAATGAGTTAGGTTGGTAAGGTTTGGTTAATTAGGGTTACTTGCTCGTGTCAGGTGTATGTTAGTTAGTGTAATCAAATTAAGTAAACCTTGGGGTACATGTTCTTGGATGACGTGGACTACCTTGTAGAAGATGAAGTTTTGTACTAACTGCTCATCCCATGTGCTCGTCTGCATCTCAAGTCACTTCATCATTCCATCATAATCCGATGCATCATTCGCATGTACTTATGCACTTGCATCATACAGGATCGCAGGAGGAGTCGCAGGCAGCAGTAACCGAGGAGCAGGCTTGGACGGACCAGCAGGAGGAAGAGCCAAGCGAGGAACTGCCAGAGTGCGTTGACCACCATCCTAGCTCGTTCGAAAGAGGCAAGCCCCGGAGCATTATAAGTCTCCTATTTTAGAAAAAGCTATTCTTACTTACCTGGATTATAATTGTATATTGTTGCATTAAGTTATAGGAGTTGAGTGAAACCGTTGTTGCATTACTATCCTTGTCCACCAGAATTACTGTTACCTTATTAGGTCAGGATCGAGTAATTTGCTTAGCCATGCTTAGATCGGTAGAAGTCAGGTGATTTCCTGTCACCTGCGAGTTATAGGCGAATACCAGACTAGGGATTAGCAGTATTTATGAATCTTGAAAAGTAACCAAGTGTTGAGGTATAAATGGAGACCGGGCGGAGTCTTATAGGGTTTTGGACTATAGTGATTCCGTCTGTGTCGATTAAGGACCGATCGTTGCTCGTCCCTCTTGTCATGTTGAACGCATGCCTCACATTTAGCTGGCCGAATAAAGTACCTTTCGACCGCGAAGCTAGCGACACTTTTCGAGCTGGGATAAACTCGGGTTGGCAGACTGGTGTTGAAGGGGGTGTACGGGGACGCGAAGAGTAAGCCCAAGGTGCGTCCTGGCAGTCGGGCGGTCCCTGGGTAGTGCGATCCATGATTGTTATCCCGCGGCTTCTTGGAAAGTGTCATTGGTGATCTACGCGACCCTGACGGGGGAAGCATGGTTTGTGTGAGGAATAAATCTCCAGCTGGATAGGAATTCGATTCGAATCGCCGTCGCTCCCGGTTAGTGAGCACTTGACTCGAGCTACGGCATCGTAGTGTTAATGATGGAACACGGATGGTTATGTGGTTAATGTTGGAAATGATAAACCTGAGATGGTAACCTTTGATGCTAATGTGGAATCAAGTGATTGTTTTAGTAATAGGTGCTTACCTAGCATGAATAGGTTATCATAAAATGATGCTAAAAGTACTTATTTTAGTTATTCACAATCAACTTATGCCTTTCGCAAATGAGTCAAGCCAGTGCACTATATAAAGCCTTGCATGCTCCTTGGTGTCATGTTATTTCTGGTTTATGACGGGTAAGTCTAGCTGAGTACATTCTCGTACTCAGGGCGTTGTTCCCATTGTTGTTGCAGATGGTCAGATGTACTATGGGTACTGCTCCAACTGTCTGTATCCGGCGATGGGTGACAACTAGGACCTTGGGCAAAGGTCGTTCTGATGATCTTATCTACTGCTTTTGTGGACCATGACTATCTACTGGCACTATAACTAAACTAAGTGTGTGTGTGCGTAAAACTATTTGCTTCCGCTACCTTATGTTGAACTATGTTGTAATAACCTTTATTTCCGAACTCCGATGTATCCTACTTTTATGATCAACTTTGTGTATCGTGTGAACTGTGGCTGCTAAATCAGTACGATCTTAGTTGTATGTTGGTTGGTTTGAAATCCTTCGTGATTTCACGGAATCTCGAGTTATACGGGCTTAAGTTTGTTAAATTAACCACCTCGGTGGTAGATTTTCTCACTTAATCTCGTATAATTACGTTGATCCGTTACAGCTGGTATCGGAGCATGGTTTAGCATGTTACTGTTCACATGAGTATTTAAAAAAAACTGTGTTTTCAAATGAGCTTTTGAACTTAAAAGTGTGCCAGTGGTCATATCCTTTATGCCCGATAAGGACTCTAGGTGGCTTATTTAAGTACTAACTTGGGGGTTTGCATCATATTTAAATTTCGTCGCTCATACGGCGTGCTATTGTATGAGTGCCATTCACTTGAGTGGTAATGTATGGATCAATTACCTCTACGCCTTGGTAAGTGAGAGTTGTGAGTGCATGGTCGGATACACTGCCGATCTAGGGGAGTGCTTAAGTGATTCCGAAGTACTCACGTGCCATGCGCATGTTTGTATGAGGGTATCATTGAAGGGAAATTCCGTCATGCAGTGACGATGCCGTCAATAGGACGACGATTCGGGTAGTGGTTACCGTTATACTCGTATCTGGGGATGCGTGTAGAGCGAGTAACTTACTTTACTGCTCTCTTGCATATTTTCATACTGTGAGGTTTGGGCTGAAGTGATTTTCTGCAGGTACATAACAACGCTTTCGAGTAGCACGTATTAGTTACGTTACAAGAGATCGTTGTATGCCACCATTTATTCCGTTAGTAGTTATTATTTTTCTAAGTTTGTGAGGACGTACGGAACGTGCATGCATCATGTTATGCATTTCATTCATGGCATTGTTTCTCCCCTTATAAGTTGCTTATCTCATTTCGATAAAAATGCCAACTTAAAAATTTGTTCTCACCCCTGTAATAAAATTTTGCTACAGATGGCCCGTACCAAGCAGACAGCCCGCAAGTCCACCGGCAGAGCTCCCCGTCATCAGCTTGCTCCGCGCACTCGCCAGCGCCACACTTTTCTTGGAGAGTTTGGGATGCCTACGCTCTTGTGGAGAGTGCTCAGTTATGTAGGCTATCCTGATGGTATGGAGCCCCGCTACTTTTGGTCAAATGAGTGGATGGGCGAAGGACTTTTGGTGACTGTGGAAGCAGTAGTTCGTCCCCGAGGTGATGGTTCTGAGTGGACCGGTTGGCGTTTTGAGTCAACTGGCAGGACACCTGAAGAAGCCGCTGAGAGGGCAGCCTTTGGGATCCTGAGGGATATCATGGATCGCTTTCCTCAGGAGTTGGCAGCAGCTATAGTTGGAGTCTTTCCGAGGGGCAACCCCTCCACTAACTCGTGGCAGCAGGCAAGGGGCAGATCTTTGGAGATTAGCGCAGCAGAGGCACAAAACAGTGACAACCCTGCTATGAGTGCCATGTTCGCAGTGATGAGGGCCTTCGATGGAGTGGAAGGTAGTCTGAGACGTGTTTCTAGTGCTCTGGGTCAGGCTCGTGATGACCGCCGTCAGCTTCAGAGAGATCACGACGCCGAGATTGAGAGGCTCACCGCTGAGATGGCTCAGTTGACTCGTCAGAGAGATCAGGCCACTCAGAGGACTGTGGTCTTTGAGGGAGATGTACGTGCACTGAGAGAGCAGCTTGAGCGACTGACCACCGCCCACAGGAATGCTGAGAGCATGTTGGCTCATGTGCTCCATCAGAGGAATGAAGCCTGGTCCGCAGAGAATGTGTTGAGAGCTAGGCAGTTTAAGCTAGAGCAGCGGTTGTTCGATGCAGAGGAGTACAATGATAACTTGCATGAAGAGGTCCATAGGCTGAATAATTAGCTTAATCCTTATGACCTCCCTAGCGCAGCCGAGATGGATTTGGATGTAGACGAGGATCCTGCAGAGCCCGTGGCGCCAGCCGAGGAGCACGACGACGCTGCAGTTGGCGGCAACGCCAACGTCTCTGACCTAGACAGCGACCACGATGAGTAGGCTAGTAGTTGTTGCGCTAGCTACTAGGTCCCGCTTGCATGATCTTTTGCGTTGTTGGCACTTGAGCATGTAATAATGAGTAGAAAGACTAGAGCTTGATGTAATGTTGGAAAGCTTGGATGTGTTTGTGACGATATCCGAACGTCAAAAGTCCAGTGTATGTATGCTGGCAACTTGGTTGTAATGGACGCGATGTGTGTGCTTTAAGTAATATAATTAGTGATGTTGTGTTAATTGGGATGACTTATTGTGCCCCTGTTTTATTGTATGAATTTGTTCTCTCCAGTGAATTCAGTTCGGCATAATTTTTCATTCGGTTGCAATTTCTACAACATCACCTAATAATTACTGTTGCTGAAACATGCAGATGCCGAACACTCGTCGTACCGTGTATGGTGCCGCCGAGGCTGGTGGCAGTGCAGCTGCTAGTGATGACCGTGATCCACCACCGCCTCCTCCACCCTACACGGCAGAACAGTTTTTCGCCCAATTCCTGGGAAGCCAACGCAACATGGAAAGTATGCAACAGAATATGGAAGCTGCGCTGCGCAGTATCGCAGATAATACCCGACGGGGGATAAACCAGGGTGGCCACGAAGCAAACCAGTACAGCAGTTTTAAGGACTTCATGGATACTCGTCCACCGATCTTCAAGGAAGCCGCAGAACCTTTAGATGCAGAAGAATGGATTAATACAATGGAAGATAAGTTTCGTGTCCTGAGGATGACTGAAGTGTTGAAGACTGAGTACGCGGCTCATCAGCTTCAAGGTCTGGCAGGAATGTGGTGGAAGCATCACCGCACCACTTTTGCTCCCCACGCCCATATCACTTGGAGGGAGTTCACTGACGCCTTCCGTGGAACATACATTCCACCAGGTCTGACCGAGATGAAGCTTGGGGAATTTCTGGCGTTAAATCAAGGCACGAAGACTGTGACTCAATATCTGCATGCATTCAATAACCTGAGCCGTTATGCTCCTGATATGGTAAATACTGATGCCAAGAAGATCGCTAGTTTCAAGAGAGGCCTGAGTCCCAAGATGATGAAGCATGTGGGTACAAACATGAGAACTAATTTCAATGACTTCGTTAGTGACTGTCTGAAGCAAGAGAAGAACAACAATGTTTATGCCGCTTCCAAGATCCGTAAGAGGGCTTTTGAGTCGGGTTCATCTCAGTCCAGGGCCCCAGTAAACAACCACCCGGCCTATCGCTCGCCCGTCCCCGGTGCAAGGTTTAGGCCACCGCAACGGAAAAATCAGAATGCTCAACCGTCCCAGAGAAACCAGAAGCCGTTCAAGATGGCATTGCCTCAAGCAAAGACAGGACAAGGCAGTTCATCGGGAACCGTGGCTCAAGTGAAGGGACCGTGCTTCAACTGCAACCAACCTGGACACTTTGCAAAGTATTGTCCCTATCCTAAGAAACAGCAAACACAGTATCAAGCTCGTGTGCACCACACCACTGTGGATGACATCCCTGAAGGGGAACCGGTGACAGCTGGTATGTTTTCTATCAACAATCATCCTGCAGTAGTCTTGTTTGATTCCGGATCGTCTCATTCCTTTGTAAGTCAAGCATTTGTTAAAAGGCATGAGCAAAAGATAGTTGAATTGGAATGTGCATATAAAATTAGTTCAGCTGGGGCTGATCTGTTGACTTATCAGATAGTTCAGGGAGTAACCCTAAACATAGCAAACCGGCAATATAAGCTTAATCTGATAGTCATGCCAGGGTTAGTTTTGGATGTGATCATGGGTATGAACTGGATGAATCGCATGAGAGTTGTAATTGATATTGGAGGAAGGAGTATCTCTCTTAAGGAACCCAATGGGGAAGGCACCTTTCGGGTGGTCCTACCTAGGAGGGTAGACCTAGCTAGCACATCCTGTGCGGTCCAAACTACTCTGCTAGCCCAGATTCCAGTGGTCTGTGAGTTTCTAGATGTGTTTCCAGAGGAGTTACCTGGACTGCCGCCAGACCGAGATGTCGAGTTTGCCATTGAGTTAATTCCAGGAACAGCACCGATCTCGAGAAGGCCTTATCGGATGCCTCCCAATGAGTTGGCAGAATTGAAGAAACAACTTCAGGACTTGCTAAAGAAAGGGTTGATTCGTCCCAGCTCGTCCGAATGGGGATGCCCCGCTCTGTTTGTGAAAAAGAAGAAGGATAACTCCTTACGCATGTGCGTGGACTATCGGCCACTGAATGCAGTGACAATTAAAAACAAGTATCCTCTTCCTCGGATTGATATCTTGGTTGACCAATTGTCTCAAGCCAAAGTGTTCTCTAAGATAGATTTGAGATCAGGGTAGCATCAGATAAAGATTAGACCGCAAGATGTGCCTAAGACTGCATTCTCGACCAGGTATGGTTTGTACGAGTATCTTGTCATGTCTTTCGGACTGACAAATGCTCCTGCATACTTTATGTACCTGATGAATTCGGTTTTCATGCCCGAATTGGACAAGTTTGTGATAGTGTTCATTGATGACATACTAATATACTCAGAAAATGAAGAAGAACACGCAGAACACCTCCGGATAGTCTTGACTAGACTCAGAGAACATCGACTATATGCTAAGTTCAGCAAGTGTGAGTTCTGGCTCAGGACAGTTCCTTTTCTTGGCCATGTGTTGTCTGAAAATGGCATTTCTGTGGACCCTAGTAAAGTTCAAGAGGTTATGGACTGGAAGTCACCAACTTCAGTTCACGAAGTTCGCAGTTTCCTCGGTTTAGCCGGTTACTACCGTCGCTTCATACCAGAATTCTCGAAGATTGCCAAACCAATGACAAGCCTGTTACAGAAGGATCACAAGTTTGTATGGACAGAGGAGTGCGAAGCAGCTTTCTGTACTTTGCGGAAGTTGTTGACCACTGCTCCTGTTCTGGCCCAACCAGACATAGAAAAGCCGTTTGATGTTTTCTGTGACGCATCCAAAAATGGGTTAGGATGTGTGCTGATGCAAAATGGAAGAGTCATTGCTTACGCATCACGACAGCTGAGGAAGCATGAAGTTAACTATCCTACCCATGATTTAGAGCTTGCAGCAGTGGTGCATGCTCTAAAGATTTGGAGGCACTACCTGTTGGGTAATGTGTGTAATATCTTCACAGATCATAAGAGTCTCAAATACATCTTTACCCAATCTGAGTTGAACATGCGACAGAGGAGATGGTTAGAGTTGATAAAGGACTACAATCTGAACGTGCACTATCACCCTGGAAAGGCTAATGTAGTAGCAGATGCACTGAGCAGAAAATCTCATGCAATTGATGTGCAACCGTTGTTTGAAGAAGGGTTCAATTTGTTACATCCAGCTGTGTTGCATAATATTCAGATCAGTTGCACTCTGAAAAGCCAGATCATTGATGGTCAGAAAACAGATAAGGGAATCTTTCATATCAAGGAAAAGATAAAGAGAGAACCCACCAAACACTTTCGATTGGATGACCAAGGAGTGTTATGGTTTAAGGATCGACTGGTAGTACCTAAGGATAGAGAGCTTAAGAACAAGTTGATGGATGAGGCCCATCGTTCTAAGCTATCTATTCACCCCGGAAGTAGCAAGATGTACCAAGATTTACGACCCCGTTATTGGTGGACTAAAATGAAAAAGGAGATTGCAGCATACGTTGCTCGATGCGACATGTGTTGTAGAGTTAAAGCTCTTCACATGAGACCTGCAGGACTCCTACAACCTTTGTCGGTACCTGATTGGAAGTGGGATGATATAAGTATGGACTTTATCACTGGTCTCCCCACCACACAGAAAGGCCATGATTCCATTTGGGTAATAGTCGATCGCCTTACTAAGTCGGCTCACTTTCTGCCAGTTAAAACAAGTTTCCGACCACCTCAATATGCAGAAAAGTATATTGCTGAGATTGTCCGATTGCATGGAATACCAAAAACAATAGTGTCCGATCGAGGTTCACAGTTTACCGCTCACTTTTGGGAACATCTTCATCAAGGTTTGGGCACTAGTTTGATTCGTAGTACGGCTTACCACCCACAGACTGATGGGCAGACAGAAAGAGTTAATGCAGTACTGGAAGATATGCTTAGAGCTTGTGTGTTATCATCCAGAGGTTCATGGGAATCCTAGTTACCGTTGGCAGAATTTGCTTATAATAACAGTTACCAAGAGAGTATCAAGATGGCACCATTTGAAGCTTTGTATGGCCGGAAGTACAGAACACCGTTAAATTGGGTAGAGCCCGGAGAAAGAAGGTTTTACGGAATTGATTTTGTAGATGAGGCAGAGAAGAAGGTCCGTGTTATTCAACAAAACATGCAAGCAGCACAGTCTCGTCAGAAAAGTTATGCGGATAAGAGAAGAAGACCTTTGGAATTCCAAGTAGGTGACTATGTCTATTTAAAGGTTACCCAGATGAAGAAGAAACGGTTTGGAATCAAGAAGAAACTATCTGCTAGATATATAGGGCCATACCAGATCTTGGAGAAAAAGGGCCCCGTGGCGTATAAGTTACAGTTACCAGAAGAGATGAGTTCGATCTTTCCCGTCTTCCACGTATCCCAATTGAAGAAGTGTCTATGTGTTCCAGAGGAGAGAATACAACCTCAGGGTATTTGGATCAAGGCAGATTTGGAATATCGCGAGCAACCAGTCCGAGTCCTGGATACCAAGGACCGAGTCACTCGGAACAAAGTGGTCACCACCTACAAGGTTCAGTGGAGTCATCATGATGAGAGCGATGCTTCTTGGGAAACGGGAGAATATCTTCAAACTGCTTATAAAGATTTTTACGATAAATGGTTCGTAACTCAAATCTCGGGACGAGATTCTTATAAAGGGGGAGGGCTGTAACACCCCTGGGTGTTAAGCATGCATTATCATTTCAAAACATAAGCATTCAACATCATTGCATGTTTAACATTGTTTGGATTGTATCACTTTTCAAATTTAACTTGAAAAACAAATAAATGGAAACCCTAAGTTTAAAATAAATGTTAAAAAGTTGGTGTACTTTTTAGAAGTAGCAATTTTAAATCATCTAGAATAAATCAACTTGATTATTGGAGCAAAAGTTTGGATTCAAATTCTCCTCAAATTCTATTTTTGAAATTATTCTAAATAAATGAGTTTGATTTTTAAATTAGCTTTAAATCTCAAATTTAAAATCTATTGGGAATTTTGAAAAATGTTCTATATGAAAGTTGTAGAGAATAAAATTTTGAACAACTTTTGTTTTGGGGCAAATTTCTGAAAACTTCGTTTTCATCTCCAATTTTGAATTTCAAACAGAGGTTTAAAAAAATCTAGAATTTATTTGAAAAAGAAAAACCGGAATTTCGTTGTTGGGCTCCGGCTTCGCTTCTCGGCCCACGGCCGAAGCCGGCCCAGCCCGCGCCGCGTCTTCCCCTCCCGCCCGCGCGCGCGAGCGCCCGCGCGCGACGCCGTGGCGTCGCGGCAGGGCTCGGCCGCCGCGTGGCCGTACGCCGGCGGCACCGCGCGACACGCGCCCCGGTGGCCCCCACGTCGCCCGCGCTGGCTCACCCCCCTCCAAGCGCTCGCCCGCCCCGGCTGCTCCCTTCATTCTCTTCCATTTCGCTTCACTGCCACAGCCGCAGCGAGCCGCGGCCGCGCGCCATTGCCGCCGCCCTCGGAGCTCCCCCATCGTCGCGCCTCTCGGGATTTCGTCTCGCCGAAGTCTCCACCTCCCTTTGCCCTTCCTCGCCGCACCCTCAATTCGTCAAAGCCGCAGGTAAGGAGGCCGAATTGGCCGCTTCCGCCTCCGCCCGCCATGGCGAAGCTCGCCGGAGCCCGGCTCCGCGCGAAGCGCAGTCACGGCGTCCCTCATTTCCCCTAGTTCCCGCTTGCTTAGGTTCGCCCGCTCCACCGCGTTGCGCTAGCACCCCTCACTGGCCTCGTCGTGGCCGGAGCCGGTGGTTTCCGGCGGTGCAGCGCCGCCGCTCGCCGGTGACCCCCGCCATCCTCGCTAGAGCGCAGCACTGCCTTCGGTTTTCGCGTCATTGTGCTCGCCTCGCCTCGGGGATCCTCTGGGGGGTGACCTCGCCACCGGTAAGCTCGCCGCCGGCGAGAAAGGCGCCGGCAGCGCCGCCCCCTGCCCTTGGCTGACTGGCAGGTGGGGCCCGACTGACCGCGGGTCCCCCTTTTCAGCGCCTGTGTGCGGGTCCGGGGAAAACGAGCGGGGTGTACCCAGCATTTTGACTGCCGGATTTTTGAAACGATTTAGAAAATGAATTTTCAGTTTTGAATTAAGGCTTCCAAAAATTGTATCTCAATATTTATAGCTCCAAAAATCATGAAGCAAATTTTGAAATGTTCCTTGTGATTAGATCTACAGTTTAAAAATATCTCATGTTATTTTTGTGACACTTTACTGTACATTTTTATTTAATTGTTATATATGCTGTTATCTTAGAAAAATTGTAGTAAATAAACTAATAAAGGGAAAAATGTGATTCTTGTTGCATTAATCTTCCTTAGTGATGTACTTTCTAGGAAAAATGCTAGTGAAGTATGTTCTGTGGGAAATTTTTGAAGTGTAGTTCAAATGCCTTTATTGGTTAATATTTGTTATTTTTAGTAGGAATCAATAATTGTATATAACATACTTATGATAATTTTTGTAGTATGTTAGTTTACTGTTGGTAATCTAGGAAAAATGTGAAATCTGTTGTTTGATACTTTTCCTAGTATAAAACAATTTCATGCTCACATTTAAGCCATAACTTGTTTATTTTCTACAAGTAGTTTTACAGTTTCTTTTACCATGAAAATTTAGTGGTAGCTTAGTTAGGGTAAGAATACTCTACTGTAATTTTTGTAGATTTTTATCTACACCAGAGATAGGTGTTGCAGTACAACCCTAGCCAAATAAGGAATAAATGATTATTCTTTATGAGAATTTAAGAAGAATAAAATGTGTTTGGTGTATCTTTGAAGCATCACTATGTTTTGCTGATGTTGTGAATGAGTTAGGTTGGTAAGGTTTGGTTAATTAGGGTTACTTGCTCGTGTCAGGTGTATGTTAGTTAGTGTAATCAAATTAAGTAAACCTTGGGGTACATGTTCTTGGATGACGTGGACTACCTTGTAGAAGATGAAGTTTTGTACTAACTGCTCATCCCATGTGCTCGTCTGCATCTCAAGTCACTTCATCATTCCATCATAATACGATGCATCATTCGCATGTACTTATGCACTTGCATCATACAGGATCGCAGGAGGAGTCGTAGGCAGCAGTAACCGAGGAGCAGGCTTGGACGGACCAGCAGGAGGAAGAGCCAAGCGAGGAACTGCCAGAGTGCGTTGACCACCATCCTAGCTCGTTCGAAAGAGGCAAGCCCCGGAGCATTATAAGTCTCCTATTTTAGAAAAAGCTATTCTTACTTACCTGAATTATAATTGTATATTGTTGCATTAAGTTATAGGAGTTGAGTGAAACCGTTGTTGCATTACTATCCTTGTCCACCAGAATTACTGTTACCTTATTAGGTCAGGATCGAGTAATTTGTTTAGCCATGCTTAGATCGGTAGAAGTCGGGTGATTTTCTGTCACCTGCGAGTTATAGGCGAATACCAGACTAGGGATTAGCAGTATTTATGAATCTTGAAAAGTAACCAAGTGTTGAGGTATAAATGGAGACCGGGCGGAGTCTTATAGGGTTTTGGACTATAGTGATTCCGTCTGTGTCGATTAAGGACCGATCGTTGCTCGTCCCTCTTGTCATGTTGAACGCATGCCTCACATTTAGCTGGCCGAATAAAGTACCTTTCGACCGTGAAGCTAGCGACACTTTTCGAGCCGGGATAAACTCGGGTTGGCAGACTGGTGTTGAAGGGGGTGTACGGGGACGCGAAGAGTAAGCCCAAGGTGCGTCCTGGCAGTCAGGCGGTCCCTGGGTAGTGCGATCCATGATTGTTATCCCGCGGCTTCTTGGAAAGTGTCATTGGTGATCTACGCGACCCTGACGGGGGAAGCATGGTTTGTGTGAGGAATAAATCTCCAGCTGGATAGGAATTCGATTCGAATCGCCGTCGCTCCCGGTTAGTGAGCACTTGACTCGAGCTACGGCATCGTAGTGTTAATGATGGAACACGGATGGTTATGTGGTTAATGTTGGAAATGATAAACCTGAGATGGTAACCTTTGATGCTAATGTGGAATCAAGTGATTGTTTTAGTAATAGGTGCTTACCTAGCATGAATAGGTTATCATAAAATGATGCTAAAAGTACTTATTTTAGTTATTCACAATCAACTTATGCCTTTCGCAAATGAGTCAAGCCAGTGCACTATATAAAGCCTTGCATGCTCCTTGGTGTCATGTTATTTCTGGTTTATGACGGGTAAGTCTAGCTGAGTACATTCTCGTACTCAGGGCGTTGTTCCCATTGTTGTTGCAGATGGTCAGATGTACTACGGGTACTGCTCCAACTGTCTGTATCCGGCGATGGGTGACAACTAGGACCTTGGGCAAAGGTCGTTCTGATGATCTTATCTACTGCTTTTGTGGACCATGACTATCTACTGGCACTGTAACTAAACTAAGTGTGTGTGTGCGTAAAACTATTTGCTTCCGCTACCTTATGTTGAACTATGTTGTAATAACCTTTATTTTCGAACTCCGATGTATCCTACTTTTATGATCAACTTTGTGTATCGTGTGAACTGTGGCTACTAAATCAGTACGATCTTGGTTGTATGTTGGTTGGTTTGAAATCCTTCATGATTTCACGGAATCTCGAGTTATACGGGCTTAAGTTTGTTAAATTAACCGCCTCGGTGGTAGATTTTCTCACTTAATCTTGTATAATTACGTTGATCCGTTACAGAAACGCCTATTTTCCACTACGCCGGAAGTCGGAAAAAGAAACGGAGGTCACAGTGGTGACCGGACGCTGGACCTGACGCGGTCACTGTTTGACCGGACGTGTCCGGTCAGCGTTCAGCGTCTGTGCGTATTTCAGTTGGTTGATCGGACGCGCAGCGCGTCCGGTCACTGTCGACCGGACGCGTCCGGTCGTCCAGGGAGCTTACTGGACTCCAACCGGACGCGGGCACTGTGGCGTCCGGTCGGTTCACCAGCGCGTCCGGTCACTGTTTAGTTGTGCGCTGCTTTGGCGTGACCAGCGCGTCCGGTCAGTCACGGGACCGGCGCGTCCGGTCGTGACCAGCGCGTCCGGTCGTTGCGACCAGCGCGTCCGGTCGGTGTTTCGAAAAAGAGCCGTTGCGTGACCGGCGCGTCCGGTCAGTTGGACCAGCGCGTCCGGTCAGAGCGACTGCTGCTGAATCAAGTTCCTAACGGCTATATTCGAAGGGGTACGTCTATAAATACTCGTTGGCCGGCTCAAGGCTCCTACTCTTGGACATTTGACATACTTGTGAGCACTTTGAGCTAAGCAACTCCCCTCCCACTCATCTCTCTTGCTTGTTTGCATATTCGAAGTGAGATTGAGTGATCCAAGTGCATTTGCATTGTGAGGTTGCATCTAGTTGGCACTTGGTGGTTGATTTGCTGCGGGATTCTCGTTTCTCTTGGTGGTTGCCGCCACCTAGACGGCTTGGAGCAGCTTGGAGGCGTTGGCAAGAGTTGGTGATTGTTCTTGGCCACCTCCGGTGATTGTGAGAGGTTTGTGCCTACCTCGGCGAAGCGCCAGAGGCAACATTAGTAAATTGCTTGTGTCATTGCAACCTTTTGCCATTTGGTAGGTTCTTGTGGCGTCTTTTGAGAGGCTCGGTGTGTGACCGATTAGCCACCGAACCACGTGGTGAAGCGGGACACAACGGGGACTAGCGTGCCGGCAAGCACGTGAACCTCGGGATAAATCTTTGTGTCATCATTCTTATTGTGATTGATCGATCCCGGTGGTTGTGTATTGTGGAATTCATTTCTTGATCATATTGTTTGGTTGGCTCAATACTTCGCCCCTCGGTGATACCCTTCTAACTCTCTCTTGTATTAATTTCTTAGTTACTTTGCTAGAGTAGCTCTTTTGTGTAGTTTGCTAGTTGTAGTTTCCTTCTCGGTTTGACTTGTGCGGTTGAGTGCTAATATACTAGAATTATGAATTGGATAGGTGGCTTGCAAACACCCCATAGGCTAAGCAAAACCCGCATCTCGCTATTTGTTATATTGATAAACTTGTTTAGCTTGTCTTTGTAGAAATTTTTAAAAGGCTATTCACCCCCCTCTAGCCATCAAGACCTTTCACATTGCCCTAGCATTGCACAGCCTAACCAAACCCACACTGAAACTGCTAAACCTAGCCAAACCAATAATGAAACAGCAGTTATTGAGTACCTGGCTAACCCAAATCCAAACAATGAACACATGGGTGTTGATGAGGAAGGGTTGTACATGAACCTTGGTAGTCAACCTGCACCTCCACCTCCACAATCTCAGAGCCAAGGTGGCAGCAGAGAAAGGGATGGGCAAGAATCTGATAATCAAATCTGCTCCAACAAATTTGATATGCACATATCCTAATTGTCATGCTATTGTTCATTCATCGATGACCTCCACATATCCTAATTGTCATCCTATCTGGTGGATCCTATCTATGTGATGTTGCATGACTATTTCTAGATTCTGGTAATTTATGTGTCAATCTGTTAGGTTTGGGTGATTTGAACCATGAACACTACTTCTATTGCAATGTATTAAGCTCATATTTCATGGAATTACATGTTGCTGAAATTTGTGTACATTGAAACATCCATCACATTTTTTTCATTCATTCAATGTTTCATGCATACAAGCACATAGATAGGATACATTGACACAAACACATAGATAGGCACCTTCTATTTTTTTCATAATTGCATACAAGGCAAGGAAGATGCAAACAACCAGGAGCTTCTCAATCCATTTAAGCTGAACCTCAATCCTATCTTGCACCAATCCTCCACCAGCCTGAGTAGCATGAGAACCTTGTTGCATGATGGGCGGAGTAGGTGGGATAGCAGCTCCTACTGCCGTTGCCTGAAGAGGAACTCCAGCTCCTGCTGGCACTGCCTGAAGAGGAATCGGCTGAGCACTTGGACCACCAATATCCGCAGAAGCCTCCATTTCATCCTCCCATTGCCAGAACAGACACCCTCCAGCCTACAAAACAAAAAACACTAACCCAATTAAGAAAAGCAACATTACAAAGACAATCCAGTGCATAGAGTAAGTCAAGGAACAAACTGCAAAATAGGGACACTTGTGGAAAACACGTCGCTGATTGAGTTCTGTCATCGACGTGAACCGATTAGCAAGGATACGACAGTTGGAACAAAATACCCGCCTGACCCTACTCCCCAAAGTGCTTGAAAACTCAGACATGGCAGCATAGATCTAGGAGGAGGAGGAGGAGCTCTACAGTATGAGAGAGAGTGAACTGGGTGAAGAGGGAGGGAACCCAGCTGCCCATTATATAGGAGCCACCCAGGCGCATGTTTTGGCGCCAAGCCCCCCCAAGTTTGCCGCCAAAACTAGCACGGACGTGCAGGAGGTAGCACTGACATAGCAGATACAGCTGAGGGCATTTATGTCTTGACCCAACACCGTTACCCACCGTTAGCGCTGCATATGGACGGAATGGCTTGGATGTCAAAAAAGTCTAGACCAGTGGCAAGCGTGTGCGGCCAACTTTTTTAATGGCTCGTGTGTAATTACCATCTTTTTTAATGGTACACATGTAAAAGGCTCATTTTTTTATAGGCAATGTTTATATCTTTGACTATACACGTTTTTAAAAAAATACGAGTTAATGATATAATATTTATATTTTTAAATTCACTATGAGAAATACTTTTATAAATATAATTCATATAATTATACATTGTAAAACTATAAGGATTTTTTAAATATATGATCAAAGATAGTTGATGGGGAACAAAACTAATGTAACATGTGAACCGAGAGAGTAATACCCCCCTATTTACGAAATACAAACCATTTACTCATGAATCAACTTTGTATTGAGTATATTTAGAAAAAATATATAACATCTATTTTTCTGGATAACCTAACAACTAATTGATTTCATTAGATCTTTTATTTATTTGATTACTACAGATGGTAATATCCGAAGTATAGTTATAGAGGTGAGCGAACTCAAAATTGTAGGCGATCTGAAGTGGTTGACGATTTAATAAGTAAAGTCAGAGTGAAAAAAGTTTATGAGCAACAGTACATAAAAGGTCTCTTTATCACCATAATTATTTTTGTGCATAACTTTTTTATGCAACGAAACACTAAAATAGTTTGATACATCACTGGTATTTTTTTTTCAAAACTATTTTGCTCGTCTGCTATTATATGATCAAATGATGCTATAGATTTCAGGCCCATGGCCCAATACTGGCCTTTTTTTGCAATTGCTTCCCTCTAAATGCTTAAGCAACATTTTGGTCCATGTCAATGCACTTTCCTGGCCACCAAGCCCATTCAGGAATTCAGTATATTTCATTTCTAGACATTTAGCCAAGTGCTCCATGCGTTCAACCTTATACCATGTAATGATTTAGTTTGTGTCATGAATAAGGGAATAGAAGTCATATCTTGTGATTTAGGACTTATCATCAAAATCATGCTTGTTCTTAGGATGACGTCTTCAGATGATACAGTCGCCTTCTTGGAAATCTGTTTACTTTTCTTTAGCTACACATGTCATCATCTTTCTGCAGCTGATTGGTATTATTGAGTTCATTTAAACTCAAACCTCTCTGCATAAGCTTCTGTCCCAATAAGCATTTATCTCTGACACACTTTTGTTTTGCATTAACAAGCCATATTGCCAAATTCACTGTAAAGGCCTATCCTGAATCCTTGAGCAGGGCAATAAACTCTCCTTCTGAATAATGCCAATATGCTATACAGGCTTATTGGTTAGCTCACCAGCACAAGTTACGCTATATCTTACATGCTGTAGATTTTTTTGCTTTCTCTTGCATTATCATAATTTACGAGAGGACATGAATGATTATATTAATTAATTAGATGGTATGCTTGAAAATGGAACAACAGAATGTAAAGGATACAAGTTTGTTTTTCCTAAATGTTTTTGACTATCTCCTGGAAATGGGAGTTGGACAGGGACAGGGTTTCAATGAATTATCACCAGAGGTTCTAGTAGTGATGTCATTCCAGAAAAATATGAAAGAATACCTCTTGTTATCTGCATGTTAGGTGGCCTAGCTGCCCGGGTGACGAAATGACAAAGATCTATAGAAGCTTCCAATCCATCGAGCCTACCATATCTTCATGCCTTTATCAACTGGAGTGGCCTGGTGGGTACGCTGGATGTTGTAGTATCTTTTTACTCACTTCTCTTGTTAGGTGCTGGTTCTGATGCATTGACAAAGATTTGAAGTATGTTTTGCACCTGACCTACCTCATTCTAGAAGGGGTCATTGCATTCGTTATCATTGATATTACTGATAAATCACTTACACCATCTTTCAGTTGCTGAAACAGTGGTGTTAGGTAAAGCTATCCAGGCTTGGCATCAAATCCGCATGCATCCACAATATCCCACCCACTTTATGTTTCTTTCTTTCTTTCTTTCTTTCTTATGTTTTGTTTTGTGGAGTCCTTCTCATAGTCATAGGTAGAACCGTCACTAGACCTAACTTCATCCTAAGCATATTTATCCAAAAGCTTATGTGACGTTCATTTTCATCTGGAAAAGGTAGTTTTGTGCACTTATGTGCTCCGCTCATTTCATGTGTGCTGCATGTTGGAAAAGATTGGCATGCAGTCAAACCAGCTACGCATTTTGCCTTGTCGATTGGGGAGAATCTCACCAGTGGTTCTGGTGGTCCATAATGGAGTACCTATGCCAGGTCTTTAGAGCGATGAATAAAGTTGCATTTTGACTTTAGAAGAAAACAACCTGCTGCACATGTGCTCAATGTACTGCCTTGTTCTTTACATGTTCTGCTGCTTTAACTGCAGTCCTAGTTCCTTGTCAAAAAAAAAAAACTGCAGTCCTAGTTCATTAAAGCTACGGCCTTGTTTAGTTCACCGATTCGGTGGACTAAACACTGTGCCGATTTACTGTTCCTTTTTTGTTTTTATTTGGTAATAATTGTCCAAACATTGATTAATTAGGATCAAAATGTTCATCTCGCAAAGTACAACAAAACTGTACAATTAGTTTTTAATTTTATCTATATTTAGTACTTCATATATGTGCCGACATTTTGATGTGATGGGGAATCTTCTTTTTGCATAGTGGAATTTGGGGGTAAATTTGGGGAACTAAACAAGGCCTACCTTTTGTTGCGAGTAGTAGCTCAACAGTCAACAGTTGCAGAAAAAGTAACTTGTTAGTGTTACTCCCTTCATCCCAAATTATAAGACGTTTGACTTTTTTGACCCCAAATTTGACCACTCGTTTTATTCAAAAAATTTGTGTAAATATAGTAAAATTTAAGTCATTCTTGAAGAACTTTTATTAACAAAGCAAGCCATGATAAAAGAAGTGATATTTTGCAAAAAACTTTGAATAAGACGAGTGGTCAAACTTGGTGTCAAAAAAAGTCAAACGTCTTATAATTTGGGATGGACCTAGTACACTCTACTAGTGGAAATACATCATGGGATACACTATTCTGTTAACACAAATGGAGGTCACTGCGACAAGTCTTCATCGCAGCGTGCCACTAAAACAAAAAGTGTAAAGCTAAGATCAATCGCAATGGGTTGGTGGGGTTGCTGTCAGTGCAGACAAGAATATGTGTGGATAGATTAGAGTTATTTTTGCAACTAGTATTCTGACGACTAGATATGCATTTTTATCACTGATGAACTGTTTTCAGCAGAATCATTAAGCTCACACACTTCCTTTTGTTTCTTTTTGCAAAGGTAAGTGCATCTGATATATTCTTGATGTGATTTGGAGGTAGTGCAAAAGGGTTTATGATGTCTTAATCTTAGCGTTTTTGTTGGGCCTTCCTTGCTATGCAGATTACTGTGACCTGTATTATTTGTGATCCGGCAGTTTCCGTGGTTGCCTTTTTCACAACATACATCAGAGTTCACCGAATGGTCCTGAACAGCTTGAATGAAGAATCATGGCTTGATAATACCTGTAGCTATTACTATTTCATTTACTTCGGCCATAGTCTTGGAAAGCTGCTGTAAGGTATTGTTTTCTTAGCAATTGTAAACTTCCAATCTACCTTTAAGAAAGTGACAGACTGAACAAGACTATTTATGTAATCACGACTTTATGGTTTACATGTGGTCTTTGCAGGTTACATATGCCAATATATGTAAGGATGTATTCATGTTGCTGAACTGTCTCCCCATACTCAAAGCACACGCATGGTATCTTCTACATAACCAGGTGTGTACCCAGCACACTCATTTAGATACATGGGCAAGATGACCGAGCTCTTAAGTGAGATTGAGCATGTGATGTTTGGTTTGTTAGGCAGGAAGATAAGATTGGTTTTATTCTCAAACAAAAAGACCAGCATATTCGCCACCAGTTACAATTCACTGGATATCGTACCACGTGATGTTGTGACAAGATCTTAGATGATGTGCACCAAGGTTTAGCGACCTTGATCCTGACCATTTAACAAACGTTGGGCGGGCCAGGGTGATCCGAAACCGTGTAGCTTAACAGAAAAGGTTGCATATTAGAGTTTGCCTCGGCTAATTAAGACTACGAAATGGCCGGCTGATATCACTTTCAACTTTTCCTGACTGTAGCAGCTGGTCCTTTTTTTTCTTGAAATAAATTAGGTGACCCGCAATATCAGCTGCCTTTTCGCATCCATTGCAGCTCGGCTAGTAGATCACTGATAGAGATACTAGCTTGCAAACAGATGCTGCATGGAAGTCAGTGATTGGGGGTGGGATGTTGGGGTCACCTCACTTGGGCTTCTAGAAGGTGAGCCCCAGCAACAACAGAGAGCGCTTTTCCCAAATTAATACCATATAAAAAAAAAACTCGCTGAGCCATTGGAAAATGATGCTTGAAAAGGATGGCTGAGGTCGTAGATGAGATGGGAGCAATTGGCAACTGAGCGTGTACGCAGGAGCACAGGCCCGGGGATTCGGCTGTGGGGGATTCGGCTGTGGCTGCTGCTGTCTTTTGGGGGGTGATGTCATGTGGCCTACCAACTACCAACTACCACCGCCCGGCACTCGCCCCATGTTTCGCCTTGCCTTTGGAAACCTTAGCGCTTATTCTCCACTCCTGCTGCCCTCTCCCTGTCCATCCATTGCTACAGTCATCTCCGGCCAAGTTGGCCTGGTGCTGGTGGTATTCTGCGCACCGGCCAGGAAGATTCGGAATTCTTTTTCTTCTTTTTTGCAAGTGAGTTGATTATGATCATTTTGAGTGGTCGACAAGGCAGATCGATGCAAATTCAGAAGGAACGACCATAAACGCAACCCTGACCCTGGGATCATCTGATCTGGAATGATTCAAGTGACATGGATACTCCTGCATGCTCATAGGTGTAGGACATTGTGGTTTAAATTCGCGCCTATCCGGGAGGAACATAGTGAATCATCATCCGCTAAGAATATGGATGGATGAATGGATGGATCATGGATGGAGGTCCACACTTGGTTGAGCCACTGTGACTGTGGGTCAGCACAAGGGGGAAAAGAGGGAATAATGCTTCATACATGGGTGCAGTTGTTTTGTCATTCGTGTCCTTTTTGGTGATTGTTGAGGGGGCTAAGAATATATTTGCGCCACCCGCCACCATGCACTGATCAGGTGGTCAAATGGGAAGGAACTTTTGCAGTTACAGAGATTCCTTGCCACCTTTTCTTTTCTTTTCTTTTCTTTCTCTTTTCACATTTGCATTTTGCTCCTCCGTGGTCACTGCTCGTTAGAAAGTTTTGCATATATAGGCTATAGGGTCCTGCCGGCCAACCTGTAAAATATTTCATCTTGTCAGTAGATCACAGGTCATTGTACACTTACAGTGAGTCAGCAATTAATCTTATGCATGAATGGAGGCATTGGGTGGAAGGTTCATGTCACTAGCACATTCTTTCCTGCCAGGAAACTTTCTTTTCCAAGAATTGGACAACTTTTAACCCCAAGCCAAGGTAGTTAGCTCAAAGTCCTCCCCGGTTCAAATTGTGGAAATCTTTTAGCAGCTGTCAATTCAAATGACATAAATTTTCTGACATGTCTCGAGAAATCTGTAGGGCCTCGTTTAGATTGAAAAAAATTTCAACCCGATGAATAGTACAACTTTCGTCTTATTTGACAAATATTGTTCAATCGTGGACCAACTAGGCTCAAAAGATTCATCTCGTGATTTTCAACTAAACTGTGTAATTAGTTATTTTTTTACCTACATTTACTACTTCATGCATGAGTCCAAAGATTGATGTGATGGAGAGAGTGAAAAAATTTCAACTTTTGAGGTGCATCTAAACAAGGCCTAGATGACTTACTGACTGCCATATGTTGCTATGTTGGCTACATCAAGGGCGTGCGATTTGACTAGACAAGATGAGCCAGTTCTTGTTTCCCACAGGAGTGTTTTTTTGTGTGTATGATGAAGTCAATGTTTAGTTTTGGCATTGCTCAAATAAACAGGCTTTCTTGTAGCAACAACTACTAGTACTCGACTGGGTGTCCCAATTTTAAATTGCTCCCATTTAGACATGTATTACTATATTATTAGGGAGATCCAGTATCATGTATGTGCATGTGCCTTCAATCAAGTGATATAACTTGTGTATACAGGAAAACCATCGAGATCTCAGGAGGGAATAGTTTTCACAAGGACAAACCACGGGAGAGTCCTTCAATACACAGGTGTCACGCGCATTCCTACACGGCGCAGATGTGATGAGATCTGTCATCTGTGTACTTATGATACTGACTGCTGCATAATTTATTCTGCTCTGGGTGAAGACGGCAGTTACTTGCTTCAGTTAGTCCATCGTATCACAACTTCATACCGAGGCTACACCTGGAGGAAAATGAGGTATGTATCTCACAGTCACAGGACATGTTGATTTGCAGACTTAATACATATATGTGACTATCTCATTCATCCGATCTCTCCAGTGATTTTATTTGTCACTAATATTAATAACCCAATTGGTATGCATCAACTTGAATGCTAAGTTTATTAGTCTTGTGATCTCTCTTACTAACATCAGCCTAACAAATACTCCCTCTAGTCAACATCAGTTGACGTTTAGGACAAATGGAAATGTACTAACTGCCAACAGATGTTGAAATTTGACGATGCTTATACTGAAATATTGTGAGAGGAAAACACTGTTCCATGGCTGAAAAGTAGCTCAAGCGAATAGGGTGGTTATCTGGAGTGCGTATATACATAATAAACAGCTGTGTAAAATCGGAGCACTACATTTTCACATAAAAAACAGAGCACTGCATAGTATATTACCAGACTAGTAGTTTCCTAGCGAAGAATTCTCCCACCTGCTCATATTTTGTCACCAAGGGATTCAGATATTGCGAATCTTGGAAAATATGGGTTGACATTTGGCAGCTCAGGAAGAATTAAACACAGTTTTTCTTTAACTGATGTGCCTTGCTTATATTACAAGATAAGTAGAGAATCATGCTGCGTCATATAAGGAAAAACAAATGGCCTGGAATTTTACCTTTGCTGCGGCACTTGTGATAATTTATTTACTAACAGGTCTCGCCTTTGGTTTGACCCGAGACATGAGAGGCCAAAGAATATAATCTTTGGCTTCAATCATAGCATGATTGAGTAGAACAGTAATATCCAATTTCTTTTTTTTTTGCTTGAAGAAAGTATTACTACATTATTTCAACGCTCCCCTTACTTGAATATATGCTAGTAGTATTCTGTGTTGCCCTCTCAGGCTCTCACCACAAAGGAAAGGAGATGAAATGCTAATACATGCCTTGTCCAATGAGGAGCTGGCCAGGCCTGTAGCATCCATTAGCAATGATAACTGTAGTCGCTACAGGAGTCATGCATGCACAGCTCATTCCTGGAAGATCCTCCTCCTGAGGAAAGAGGTTTCAAGCATGTTTAGTTTCCAAAAAATAAACCCAAAAAGTGCTACAGTACTTGTCACATCGAATCTTACGGCATATGCATAGAGTACTAAATATAGGCGAAAGAAAAAACTAATTACACAGTTTTGTTGTAAATCACGAGACAAATTTTTTAAGCCTAATTAGTCCATGATGGAACATAAATTGTCAAATAAAACAAAAAGTGCTACACTAGTCGAACCCAAACTTTTTCACCGACTAAACCAGCCCTTCGTCAGAACAACACCGCCCCAGAGAATACAGAGTTCACCCCAGAAGACCACTGCTAGCTGCTGCTGTGCTTAAACTGAGGAAGATCACCGTTGCAGGCCCCCACTCTGCTACCTCCAAAAGCCTGAAAGCTTGCTTGGATCTTGCCCTGCTACTACTACATGCCAATAGGCTAGGGCCTTGTTTAGATACTGAATTCGGGTGCACCCGAATTACTGTAGCAACCCTGTTTGGCACTGTAGCATTTTTGTTTTTATTTGGTAATAATTGTCTAAACATTGATTAATTAGGCTCAAAATGTTCGTCTCACAAAGTACTCCATAACTGTGTAATTAGTTTTTGATTTCATCTACGTTTAGTACTCCATGCATGTGCCGATATTTCGATGTGACGGGGAATCTTCTTTTTGCATAGTGAAATTTGGGGAGAAGTTGGGAACTAAACAAGGGCTAGTACTAGAGCTAGAGCAGCAGCGATCCTGACCCACGATGAAACTAGCAATGAGACCACCAACCACCACCACCGTCCGCATGCTCAATTGCTCTCATGCTCTGCTCCAACCAGTTAGGTAATTAATAAAGAAACCAAACAAAAGCGGCCCCCCCAATCCAATCCATGCCGCTCCTCCGTGGCACTTTATCCCTTGCATTCACATCCCTTCCGCCCCTTGTACCTAACCTACCTACCAAACCAACCAGAGCAAGGAAGGGCATCTCGGCCATCTTTAGATTGAAAAAAATTTTAATTTGATGAATAATACAACTTTCATCTTATTTGGTAAATATTGTCCAATCATGGACCAACTAGGCTCAAAAGATTCATCTCGTGATTTCTAACTAAACTGTGTAATTAGTTATTTTTTTACCTACATTTAATACTCCATACAAATGGCTAAAAATTGATGTGATGGAGAGAGAGTGAAAAATTTTGAGAGGAACTGAACAAGGCCCTCATCACTCTCAACATGCTCCCAACTGGCCTGGCCAGTGGCCATGGCCCATGGCCAGCTCCCTCTCTTCCCAGTTCCCCTGCCTCTACAAGACAGGCTTTTCTGAAGCCAAAAACCGGCACCGAGCTTTTTTGTTTCTGATCGAGCACCGGCCAAGTGGTCATGTGTGGCTGCAGACATTCAGGAACCTGGCTTTGTCCATAACCACCACCAGCGCACAAAACACCATTCACTACTTCCAGCATCTGCGGCTCTGTTCATCTGGCTTATAATCCGTCTTATTCAACTTGTTTTTTCAACCGGAACAGTATTTCTCTAAAAAAAAATCAACCAACAGTGTTTTTCAGCATCACTACTGATGCGTTTTGCACTACTCTTTGGCATGGATATGGTCATATGGCTGGACTCAAGCACATCATCAAACTTCACCTGGAGTACTCTCGAGTTGAACTTTAAAAGAAAGATGGGAACCTCCTGCATGTCCAGTTTTAAATTCAAAAAAAGTTGGTAGGTAGAGCAGCATAACTGCAAGTCCATGAACTGATGCATGCTAGTACTGCTACCAACTACTCTATGCATGTTGATTTGTTGAGGAGGCAAGGCATGGCATGATCACCTTTGTCCGAGGCCGGCCAGAACCAGAAACGACAAGACAAGAGCACGTCTTCTCCTCATAACCCATGATGCATGCTACACAAAGAGAGCTGCTAAAGCCTAAGCATGTGTGGCTTTTACTAGTAATACTAGTTAACTCTGTGCCCTGCCCCCTCCCTCAGTAATAACCCTCCCGCTTATGTCACTGATCACTCTGTCTTAACACTATTGGCCTCTGTAGCAGGGCGCCGCCGCCTGTAAAAAACTCCGAGCCCATTGCTGGGACTGGGAGGAGGAGCCGCCGCCGCCGCAGACGCACTCGACGCCCGGCCGGTACCCGAGGCTGTTGAGGCACAGGCACACCGCCGTCGCATTGGTGCCGCCCGCCGCCGCCGCCGCTGTCTCCTCCTGCTTCATCATCATCAGTGGCGACTTGATGCTGCTGGTTTCCTCCGGCGGCTGGTAGGCCGCGAGGCTGATGGACAGGTTGAGGTCGATGTCGAGGTGGCGCCCCGGCTGCGGCGGCGGCGTGGCGGACCGCGGCTCGTCGTCGCTGCTACGGCTTGTGCAGGCAGCCTCCGGCGAAATGGAGATGACGTCCTGCTGCGGAGCCTGGTGGTGGTGGTGCGGATGGCCCCGCGGGCCAACGCCGCCGCCGGCGGCCGCCCGCTTCTGTGGCTCCAGCTGGTAATGCTGCTGCCCCGCGGGCGCGCTGGCGACGGTGGCGGCGAGCGGGCCGTGGGTCTGCGGGTCCATGCCGCGGGCCAGGAGCTTCCGCTTGATGTGCGTGTTCCAGTAGTTCTTGATCTCGTTGTCCGTCCTGCCCGGCAGCCTCCCGGCGATGAGCGACCACCTGCATAGCCATATACACACACGATCGATCAGGGACACCATGAAATGCTCCATTTTTTGTTATCTTTGTTTATTGACACCCATGGAAAAATACGTCCTGCAGGCAGGCAGAGGCAGCTTACTTGTTGCCGAAGAGCTCGTGGAACTTGATGATGAGCTCGTCCTCCTCCTCGGTGAAGTTGCCGCGCTTGAGGTCCGGGCGCAGGTAGTTGATCCACCGCAGCCGGCAGCTCTTCCCGCACCGCAGCAGCCCTGCACAGCACAGCCGCCCGCCGTAAGTACTCCTCCTCCTCCCAGTTTCCCTTCCCTCATCTTTCTTGCAATAAAAAAGAAAAAAGAAATCTTGATCCGCATCCTACGCACGAACCTGCGGCTTTCGGGAGCGATCTCCAGCAGCCCTCGCCGTGGGCCTTGATGTAGGCGATGAGGCGCTGGTCCTCCTCCTTGGTCCACGCGCCCTTGTTGGTGTGCGCCTGCTCGCAGCACGGGGACCTCCCCATGCCGCCCGCCCCGGCACAGATCGACGCGCGACAGCCACGCACAGATTCGCTCCGCCGCCGCCGCCGAGTGGGAGTCGGAGGAACAAGGGCGCCCGCGCGATGTGTTGGTGCTGCCGCTGCCGGTGGTGGACTGGACTGGTGGTGGCGATGGCGTGGTGTGCTGCAGCGAGCGGCCGGCGCGAGCCTTTCGTGAATGAACAACAGAAGGCAGGGGAGCCGGCGACGGGGCAGGGGAGGGGAGTGGTGGTTGGTTTTATATACGAGGAGGGGTGGAGGAGCGAGCGGGGTGGGGTGAGGGGTGAGGCCCCATTGACCCGGATCCCTGTGAGCCATGGCCCGTGCTCCATGCATTTGACCGAGTAGGTGCGGTGTGATGGGGGTGGGAGGTGGGCCCCGGGCGAGTGGTTGGTTTGCAAAGCCCAGCGAGCCGCAGGGAGAGGGGAGGAGTGGGGGTGTGGAGCGCGAATTCGCTGCCTGGATTTGGTAGGTAGGTGCGCTTCACTTGAGTGCCCTTTGTCCTACTCCGTATTCCCTTTCTAGTTTCCCTTTATTTTTTCCCCATTTGATGATGATCGCTTTCTTTTCTCTTCTCCCATGCTGCTTTTAGTTTTTTTTTCAGTTTGTTTTGGGGGGGGGGGGGGAGCTTGCTAGCTGTACTCCGCGACTGTACCCAGCTGCTGGTAGACGCGGACGACCCTCCCTCCTGGTGGCTGGTTGTGTCCGATTTATCTAGGGTCATATAGGGCGCGTTTGGTTTTCTGCAACTGGCCAAACCAGGCTCGCCGGATGCAAGGAGCGTTAGTTTG
Source organism: Saccharum spontaneum (assembly GCA_022457205.1). Classification (NCBI taxonomy): domain Eukaryota; kingdom Viridiplantae; phylum Streptophyta; class Magnoliopsida; order Poales; family Poaceae; genus Saccharum; species Saccharum spontaneum. The sequence goes on along the minus strand of CM039595.1, from coordinate 18,158,144 downwards.
GTTGGCTGGTCCATCCAGCTAGCCAGGCTATGGATGTGCAAAACGTCCCCGCGGCTAGGCTCCGGGGAAACGTGACAATCGGCTGTTTCTGCCGGGCCTAGCTCACTAGGTGTGAGCGAGCGATGGAGCAGTGCATAGCGCGTGAGATGGAGAGACGTGGATGCGGTCATATACAGCTAATCAAACGGTAGCTCCGTGTAGCCATGCTGAAATTACTCAGTGAACCGAGCAACAACTCACCTGGTCAGAGGAAGCGACGGCCAAGCTCCGAGGAAGCGTGACAATCAACTGTTTCTATTGGGCCTAGCTCGCCTGGTGGGAGCGAGCGATGGAGCAGCGTATGGCGCGTGAGATATAGAGAGGTGGATGCGGTCATATACAGCTAACCAAACGGCAGCTCCGTGTAGCCAGGCTGAAATTACACAGTGAACCAAACAACTCATTTGGTGGGAGCGAGCGACGGCCAGGCTCCGGAGAAACGTGTCAATCGGCCGTTTCTGCTAGGCCTAGCTCACTAGGTGGGAGCGAGCGATGGACCAGTGTATGGCGCGTGAGATAGAGAGACGTGGATGCGGTCATATACAGCTAACCAAATGGCAGCTCTGTGTAGCCAGGCTGAAATTACTCAGTGAACCAAACAACAACTCATTTGGTGGGAGCGAGCGACGGCTAGGCTCCGAAGAAACGTGACAATCGGTTGTTTCTGCCAGGCTTAGCTCACTAGGTGGGAGCGAGCGATGGAGCAGCGCATGGCGCGTGAGATGGAGAGACATGAATGCGGTCATATACAGCTAACCAAACGGTAACTCCGTGTAGCCAAGCTGAAATTACTCAGTGAACCAAATAACAACTCACCTAGTGGAGCGAGCGACGGCCAGGCTCCGGGGAAACGTGATTCTGTCGGGCCTAGCTCACCTGGTGGGAGAGCAGTGCATGTCGCGTGAGATAGAGATGTTGATGCGGTCATATACAGCTAACAAAACGGCAGCTCCATGTAGCCTGGCTGAAATTACTCAGTGAACCATACAACGTCTCTCTGCATGCGTTGGGTCCGGCCCTAGGTAGCCTAGCTCTGGGGCACTAGCGGAGCCCGGGGGAGGGGGTGCGTGGTTGGGGGGCGTCAGCAGGGGCCATGGCCCCCCTAACAATGCAAAAAAATTTATACATAATATATATAGGAAATAGTCTATGTTTATATTAAAAGAGTATAATAAAGAAAAATCTTGTTATAATGTTTATTGATATCTTTTAGACAACAAAATCACACAGAATAATTTAAATAAAATATTTTGATTTATGTAAATTTATTTGCTATCATATTATGATATATCTATTAATTTTTTGGTTTATTAAAATACTTATGTTTCATTATACTTCATATTTTATTGAACACGTATTTAACTTAGCAATAACAGTTCGGTGACTAATTCCAGAAAAATAGGAGCCCAATTCGGAGATAAAAATCTAAACAAATAAATATTTTAAAATTCTTCGATTGGCGCCCCTTATGCATAATTCCCGGCTCCGCCACTGCTCTTGGATATGCTCTGTCCATACGAGAACCAAACGTGCCCATATATTTTCAGCGAGTTGTAAACTCGTTGTAAGAGATTTATGATACAATAATTGACCAAACTGTAGTAACCTTTCATATTATGAGATGGCATCTACCTCATCCTTTTTGGTAATTCTGTTGCTTTGATTTTTTTTCCTCACCTTTATATTATATATATTACAAACTAGAATATTCTTTTAGCAACATCGGTGTAATTATGATCTAAACTAGAATACAAACTTGGTGTTATATATGCATAGAAATACGAGATCAATGAATTAGAGAGGTCGCGTGAAAGCCTAACAACAGAAATGATGAAAAATAAAACATGTATTCGATAAAGCCAAGATCGAGGAGATCAAAGCTCTACATGTGTTTGGTATGTTGATGTAGCATGAACCTCTTTCACGCAACCCGTGCAAGCCAAAATTGCCAATCGTTAAACCTAATAATCCATACCTATTCCAAATGTTTGTTTTCTCATGTGGTACTTTTCTTCCTGTTTTGGTTATTGTCTGGTTAAATGCTCAACGTGTGTGTTCGTGCTCATGTGTGCCCACGAGAGTTTATACCGCTGGTGGAGCTAACCACAACTGAATCATGTGTAATTATATGTACGTTGAAATGAGAGAGGGTGAGAAACATGTGTCCGTGCATGGCATTATTCCTAGCTAAGGCAGCGTCTAAGTGTTTGTTGAGCTGTAATAATAATACCTATAACCTATTAAATCATGGTTCTTAGCCTCTTAGGACAACAGTTAAAAGCTACCAAATTTTAGCTTTCCTTCTTCCTTTCTTTGTGTTTGTTTTGCTCGGCTGCCAAACATTTTATGTCAGACCTTAGGTACTTATGCGTATGCATTACCATGTGCTAGCTCCATCCTAAAATATAAGATATTGAAGCATTTAAAATGTATCCTAAATTATAAATGATTAAGGTCTGTTCGCTTGTCTTTTCAGCCGTACTTTTTCAGCAAAGAAACAGTGTTTTTCTCTCGCAACAAATCAGCCAACGGTACTTTTCAACTTGTTTTTTCAGCGAAGCGAACAACCCATACTCAATTAGTTGCGTAGCTGCTATTGATATCTATCATCAACCCAACCACCACACCAAACTCAAAAAACAGTGCCTAACTCCAATAAGATCAAAAGAGTATTACATACGCCATTTGATTTATCATGTACTATGATTCTTAAGGTGACTTATATTTTAGGACCGATGAAATATATATATGTTGGTCATGACCAAATTTTTTGATGCATCAGAGCCGTTGCTTCACGGAAGGAGTAAAAGCCTCTAGTTGGAAATAATACAATTCTTTCAATAGCTATTGGCTCCGGGCCATCCATTTTCAAGCCATTGGGTTTTTTTTGGAGAACACATCAGCGGCACATGGCGATGATGCTTAATGGATGTGGAAAGTGTTTATTCCCTCTCTACTCTGACTCAAGGTACTTGGCTTGCTGCTGCTGTTATTGATATTTTTATACTACCTACTAGTATATACATTTATATTTTCCCTCTAAGTCAGGCACCGACGTTTTTTGTCACCCCAGGACGCAAGCTCTCTCTCCAGCTTTTATTTCTATTGAGATTCTGGCCAGAATGCCCGGCAGCAGCCGCCGCAAGCAAGCTTATGTGTACGCTATTATATGGTGCACGAAAGAAACCAAAAGCAGCAGCAAGAAAGGAGGGGGAGAATCTGACGATCAATTTGGTGAGCTACCACCCTTTGCTTCGCTTCTTCAACTTCCACTGCTCCCTCTTGTTGTGGAGAAAGGAGATGCGCGAGCTTGTTTAGTGCACTGCGTGCTGCTGCTTGCTTGGTTGGTGTGGGCTGGGCTGCATACGTTACGTACTTGTTGCAGGTGCGTAGACGGTAGGAGTACTTGCTTGGTATAACGTCTAGTACGTATAAGCTTGCGTTGGAAGTCGCTCTCCCGGGCGTTTTACAATTACAATACCAAATCCAGAAAATATTATCCTGTAGCTTTGGAGAGAGAGAGAGGACAGTAGGAGGACACGTATGAGCAGTTGATGGGTGTGGACAGTCTCTCATCAACTGGATGCTCTACGAAGAATGGAGGTATCATTGCTTCACCCTAGGTGTTACGTGGCCCTGTTCATTTGGCTAAAAGTATTGTTTATTGATTTGTTGTGAGAGAAAAATATTGTTTGTTGACTGAAAAAATATGGCTTATAAGACAAGCAAACAGCGCCGTTTATTACTCCTATAAATGGAGCGAGAGGGAAAACTTGTTAAGGCCTTGTTTAGATAGCCTCGGGAAGTTAGAATTTTTTCACTCTCTCCATCACATCAATTTTTGCACGCATGCATGAAGCACTAAATGTAGATAAAAAATAATTAATTATACAGTTTAGTTATAAATTACGAGATGAATCTTTTGAGCCTAGTTAATCCATGATTGGACACTAATTGTCAAATACAAATGAAATGCTACAGTTTCAAATTTTTCGAACATCTTCGATCTTAACAAGCCCTAAATTAACGCTTTTCAACTTCGGACGTGATATACAGATATAGTAGTATTTTTTTAGCTAGCTAGTTCATGCATCATAGCTGAGGCTGAAAAAACTTGATCGATTTTTTAAAAATGTTTAGGCAAAAAGAAGATGCATAATAGTAGCAGTAGGAGACAGCAATGGACATGATTTTGTCACTAGTGGTGGTGGTTGGACTAGCTCATGCCGGCCGGCCGGGTTGCTAGCCCTCGAGATCCGGGCTAGTAGGTACTAGCTGAAATCTGGCACACCGTACCTCAGCAACCCCAACTACAGTATTATTGTTAGACCCTAATCATACATGCGTCCAAAATTTTGGGATCTAAACTGTGTAATTAGTCCGACACTACTACTGCTACTATGCTTTTTTTTGGTCCCAGGATGTTTCCTTAAGAGACTTCGTTAACTCGGTCAGCGGTGTTCAGTGATCCTGCTGAAGACTGATTCCTGGTACTCCGCCCCATCCATCCAGGAGAGCGAAGAAACCTGATCAACTGGAGTAGTATGCAACTTTGATGGTGCGTGAACACTGAACGGTTGAGTTCACCCTCCACGACTGGACAGTCCGTCAACTGAAAGTGCCTACCTGCTCCTAGGAAAAAGATGGCTGGGTATATGGCGTCCAAATTGGATTTGTTATTATGTGCAGTGAACCGGCCGGTGCAATCAGCTTTATTTTAGATCCATCCAAAAGTACCATTGTTGTCTGGGCCTTGTTTACTTTCCTTCTAAATTTTAAATTTTTACACTCTCTCCATCACATCAATCTTTAGACGTATGCATAGAGCATTTAATGTAGGTAAAAGAAATAACTAATTACACAGTTTGGTTGTAAATCACGAGACGAATCTTTTGAGTCTAATTAGTTCATGATTGGACACTAATTGCCAAATACAAACGAAAGTGCTACAGTAGCAAAATTATAAAAATTTGTAATGTCTTTTGAGCCTAATTAGTCCATGATTGGACAATAATTACAAAAAACAAACGAAAGTGCTACAGTAACAAAATTGTAAAAATTTGTAATATTTTTTGAGCCTAATTAGTCCATGATTGGACACTAATTGTCAAATATAAACGAAAAGTGCTACAGTAACAAAAATTACAAAATTTTACAATCTAAACGAGGCCCTGGTAACGAATCAACGATGTGCTTATGTAACTACTGCAAGTGTATGTATGGTAATCTGTTAATTTTCTAGCACATTGTTTTCTGAAAACTTATTTTCTACCACATTGTTTCTCTAGGATGCAAGCTCTATTTAAATTTTTTATTACACCGACTTAATATACTTATCGAAAAGAGCTAAAATGACACCCTACGTAGTTAATCTACGGAGAAATGAGCAAATAAACTAATACTGCATTTCAATCTACGAGTACTCCCAGAACTCTTTTTTTGTTTTTTGCGAATGAAGTATTCCCATAACTAAAAGTTAGCTGACCGACACAGAAAACACCGGTTGCTAACCACCTGTGTCTCTCTCACCAATAATAGTAGCCAGTAGGAGCAGACGAAGTATGCGTCAAATTTTTAGGAGCGTGAGATAAGCTACTCCTAGGTGCCTAGGTGACGGCGACTGGGCTCTCTCGGCCAGTCGGCCTCTTCCCGGCAAACAAGTATAGAGTAGCTCGGCATTGATTGGCTCGGAAATAACTCCGGGTGGTGGAGTGGAGTGGTGGTTAGGTTCGTTTTCCTTCCCTCTCTCAGGGTCTCCTGAGCTAAGCTCTCCGTACGTGCTGGAAACAGACTGCGGCAGTGTTTACTCCCTTCAAAATTCTAAAAATTTTATAAGATTCTCCGTCACATCGAATCTTTAAACGCAGGTATAGAGTATTAAATGTAGGTAAAAAAATAACTAATTGCACAGTTTGTCTGTAAATGTCGAAACGAATCTTTTGAGCCTAGTTAGTGTATGATTGGATAAATTTTACCAAATAACAACGAAAAGTGCTACAGAAACTTTACACCAACTTTTACGCCATCTAAACACTACCGCAGATGACGAGCGAGAGTGGCCGGGGCCGGGGCTGCGGCGAGATCGGCCGGCAGGCCAGCCCAGGTGACCTTGAATGCCACGGCGTCACCTACCACTGGCGACTGGTGCATGATCGATCGAGAGCATGAGGCACGGCGGTGGTGGCCGTCCGGCAGTCCGCTCCGCTGTGTGGGGGCTGCGCTGCGCTGCGGGCGGCTGGCTGCCGGCTGCTCCACTGCACGTACTACGTCTGCAGTTGGAGGGGCCGGCAGCAGGCAGCTCGCTCTCCACACCAGCAGGGCAGACGGCATTGATGGGAGTGACCAGACCCGGCCGCACGTCGCACAGACTGGGTCGAGTCGATGGGGGACCTCCGGACGGCGACCGGAGTAATGGCGCCACGGCATCGGTCTACCCACCCACCCGGCGGCGTGGCTGCGCGGACCCGGTCCTCGTGGACGACACGCACGCCACCAACGGGCAACGGCGGATGGCTCGATGGATCGTCACTTGTTGGTCAGTCATGTCAACCAGGTGACACGGTATATGGCCGTGACGTACGTTCGGTTGGGTGGTCGTGTTTTACGCCCTGGTGTAGTATTTGTCTGTACTAGGGCACCGTTTAGATGCCAAGAATTTTGCCAAAATTTTCAGATTTCCCGTCACATCGAATCTTTAAACGTATGCATGAAGCATTAAATATAGATAAAAAATAAAACTAATTACACAGTTTAGACGAAATGGACGAGACAAATCTTTTAAGCCTAATTAGACCATGATTGGATAATATTTGTCAAATAACAACGAAACTGCTACAGTAGCGTTTCGCCAAAAATTTCGCCAAAACAGCCCCTAGGTGAGCGCTACTCCCTCCCTGTCCATGGTGTACGACATGGGCGGTCGTCGTTTGCTGGGTGGCAGGACCAGCAGATCGCATGCAGGAGAGCCGTGGACCTGGTCCAGGCACAGGCAGGGAGCCACAAACGCAGAGGCAGCTAGCGGCATTCTTTCCGAGTAGTACTGTAGGCCAGGAAGGATGTGAGATGAGAAGGGTGAAGGCCGGGGAAGCAGCAGGCAGCAGGAAGGACAGGAGGAAGGTGGTCGTGCGAGAAAAGGTGGTGGTGTGTGTTTAATGAGATGAGGGGGGTTTGGCCATACTAGACCTTGTTTAGATACCAAATTTAGGATCCAAATTTTACATAGTAAATATCCCGTCATACTGTAGCAATTTTGTTTTTATTTAGTAATAATTATCCAAATATTGATTAATTAGGCTTAAAATATTCGTCTCGCAAAGTACAACAAAACTGTGCAATTAGTTTTTGATTTCATCTACATTTAGTACTCCATATATGTGCCAATATTTTGATGTGATGGAGAATCTTCTTTTTACATAGTGAAATTTAGAGGTGAATTTGGATATCTAAACAAGAGCATAGTACAATACAATAGTCTACCACCCACCAACAAGAGGTTTGGGGTAGGCAGTGCTTCAATAAAATAAAATCTGCGCACCTGCATCCTCCACTGTCCAGTCACTGCTCGCCCGCTCCTGCTCCTGCTCCTGCCTCTCCAACGGACTGCTGTTACTACGGTGGCTGCTACGGCACTTCATCTCCCTATCCATCCAAGAGACGGTCAGTGGAGTGCAGTCCTCCTACTGCTTACAAGCCCGTCACATCGGATGTCAGGACCATTAAATATAGATAAAAAATAACTAATTATGCATATTGTGATAAATTTGTGAGATAAATTTTTTAAACATAATTAATCCATGATTTAACAATATTGTGCTACGGTAAACATGTGCTATCTCACGGTTTATGTAATTAGTTTTTTTATTAGTATCTGAATATCTCTTCTGACATCCTTTAAAATATCCGGCCCAAAACTTTTTCATCCTAACGACTAAACACCCGTACTGCCGCTGGCTGGCCCCGGCTACCTCGTCAAAGCTGAAAGTACTCCAGAAAAGAATGCAATTATAGGATCTGTGCCAGTTAAAATGGCTTAAGTTTGACCAAGTTTGTAGCAAATAGTATTAATATTTATGTCTCTAAATAAATTATTATAAAAATATATTTTATGACTAATCTAATGATACTAATTTTGCATCAGGAATGTTAGTATTTTTTTTATATAATTTTGGTCAAAGTTCAAACTGATTGACTTCTCGGAAAACGAGAATTGCATTCTTTTATGGACGGAGGGAGTACTACTCGTTTGTGGGAAAAAAAAAAGAGACTGAGAACCTACTGCGTGCTCCTCGGTGCTTCGTTGGGAAAGGGACGTGGCTAGTGATACGATGAAGCACACACACGGACACGGCGTGGCGGGGCCAACACGTACACGTGCGTATACGGGTCGTTTTGACAGAGAGACACACACGGTCGACGCCCACTGTACGAGCTATGCATGCAGCGCAGGCCAGAATTCCACCGTACGTACGACGTAGTACGTATACTAGCTACGTGTCTTCTTCGTACTACTACACAATTCTACTACTCGGGGGCCCCAGGTGCTTGCTTCGTTCAACCATGCACGGATGCACCACTACGTAGTACGCAGCGGGATAAGAAGCCGTACGTACGTACGTCCTCCGTACGTCGTCGTGGCCGGCCGGTCTGATCTGATCTGCGTGCCACGATCGGTCGAGCTGGGACCATCGGTCAGGGGTCCTCAATGCGGGTATATATGTTACACTGGTCGCTGGGGCCTGGGGCTGCCTGACCGGCCAACAGTTTGACCTCGGAATACACCGGTGCATGCATGCGCTACTGCCACCATGCATGGCTAGCTGCACGCATCGCATCGGCGTTGCTGCTGCGTGCTTTTTTCTTGTCGGGGGTGTTTAGATGAAAAAAAAAAGAATTTAGAATTTTGCTATTATAGCACTTTCATTTATATTTGGTAATTAGTGTCTAATCATGAACTAATTAGGTTTAAAAGATTCCTCACGTGAATTACAACCAAACTGTGTAATTAGTTATTTCTTTTACCTATATTAAATACTCCACGCATACATTTAAAAATTGACGTGATGGAGAGACCGTAAAAATTTGGAATTTAGAGGGGAAGTAAACAAGACATTGATCTAAAAAAGGCCACTGTAGTAGTACTCCTTGTACAGTACTCCCTCCATTCTAAATTATAAGGCATTCTAATCTTGGAAAGTCAAAGCATCTTAAGTTTGACCAAAATTATAGATAAAATTACAAAAATTTATAACATCAAATAGGTATACTCCCTCTATGTTGGTAAAAGAAGTCATTTTGGACAACGACATGGTCCCCAAAGCATAACTTTGACTTCATTTTTCTATAAAAATATTTATTCAAAAGTGATATATGTATACTTTTATGAAAGTATATTTCAAGACAAATCTATTCATATTGTTTTCACATTCCAAACTCAACAACTTAAACGTTATTCATGATTTATATTCCCAATGTTTGACCCAAACCTTGTTCAAAACGACTTCTTTTACCAACATGGAGGGAGTACTATAAAAATATAATTAATGAAGAATCTAATGATACTTAATTGGTATCATAAATATTATTATCTTATCATATAAATTTAGTCAAACTTGTGATCATTTGACTCTCCAAGATTCTTGGAATGTCTTGGTACATACGTATGTGTCACATTTAATTCTTCGTCGGGCTGGCTGGAACGACGACGTAGACTGCCCCTACCCTACTACTCGTACTCTGTCTAGGAGTAGTAGTAGCTTCGCCTTCAAACTTGCCACGGCCCACACGCAGGGACGAAGCCGACAAAAATTTTAGGGAGGCTAAACAAAAGCGCGGCTACAACAACATAATTAGTTGTTGTAGCAGGAGCTGAAGCAGGGACGCGCTACAGTAGCAGGAGCTGAAGCACATAAATCTGTACCAAAGAGACCCTAAGAATAAGCCACAGCGGCTTTCGGCCACGGAAAAACCCTCGAACCTGGCTTTGCCAGCGAGGGGGTTTTTATTTACCCAGTCTAAAATTCGCTCCCATTAAGATTCGTGGCCTGTTTAGTTCCTAAAATTTTGTAAAATTTTTTTAAGATTCCTCGTCACATCAAATCTTCGACGCATGCATGAAGCATTAAATATAGATAAAAAAATAAAACTAATTACACAGTTTAGACGAAATTCACGAGACGAATCTTTTAAGCCTAATTAGACTATGATTGGACACTATTTGCCAAATAACAACGAAATTGTTACAGTATCATTTTTAAAAAAAGTTCACGAACTAAACAGGCCCTCGAACTCAGGACCTAGAGTGCCGCTGGAAAGCTCTAACCGATTGAGCTAGAGTCCTTTGGCACGACCGCTTCTTCCGTTAAAAGTGAAGCGTGGGCTGATGGGCCGTAGCTAGGGAGGGTACGTACGGCGACCGAGATGTCAAGGTGCGCTTACGACGTCGAGGCACAGGACGGGTGGTGGACTTGCTGTGGAAAAATGGGAGCTAGCGACACAAAACATACGTAGCTAGAGTCGTCGTTGGACAAGTGAAAGTGCGTGCTGACAACAAGTAGTACCTACTGCCACCTCTTCCTCCCTCTCATCTGCGCTAACAGCACGTGCATTCAGATATACGTATCCCGTTTCATCAAAACGGCACTAGCTACTCCCTCCGTCCTGCATTGTCCCACAAAATGTGTCGTTTTAGCCATGCGGCTCCAAACGATAGCCTGCCTTGTCTGCTGCTCCCATTGTCTGCGGTCCCATCCCCTCCCTCCCACACCGTTGATTGGTAAAGATGGAGGAGCGAGAAGATTGCTGTGTGGGGACCAGGAAGTCAGGACTAGGCAGTCATAGGTGTACAGAGCTCTTTTCCCATCTTCCTTGGTACTTACGTCCATCCCTCCAGCGACAATCTTATCGGGACAGAGGGAGTATATGTTAATAAATAAAAGTGCTTGATTTCAAGTGTCTGTGAATTGAAATGGCCAAGTTAGAGTACATATGACCATGAGCACGTGCATTCATATATATGTTATTATAATGTATATTATTCCCATGTTTTACAATGTATATTCTACTACTATTCCCATGATTTTAGTCTGTGTAAGCCAAGAGCACGTGCATTCAGATATGTTACCTGAGAATAATGGTACGTATAAGTGGATTTTTGTCATCCAAAAGTAGTAGTTTGCATCGTCCATTATATACTCTTCTTCTGATGACAAATGCACGCTGGTTGCCTGGGTCATGCATGCATGGGGCCGGATACCGATACCATCTCCAATATGGAACTTTGACAAACAAAATCAATGCAAAATTAATTGTATAAGTATTACCCTGGATCGGACACAAAAGTGTTGTATATCATGCATGATTATCCTTTCCGTAACAGATATAGTAAAATCGATCTTTGCTTTGTCAAGCTAGTAGCTAGGGTGAAAAAAAAAAGATATTGATAGCTAAAGCTTATTACAAAAGTTTTAATCTAAATGGACTTGTCCTTCTTTCAATGAAGGAGATTATTTGTAGACATAAACTAGGTGGTAGATGTGATGGCAACGGCAGCAAATTAACCAAACATATATACTCCAACATGCATGCATGCTTCTTCGAGGTTCTACCACACAATACAACTTTTTTTTGTTTTCCAAAAGCGCAAGAGCTTTGCCGAATTTTTATTAGACGAGGATACCCCACAATACAACGCATGCATGTGTTTCCTGATGTTGGTAGATGTGACGGCGATGGCGACACTATAGTCGCCGGTGCCTCGCCGGCGCGTGCACGGATGATATGATGATGCTTCCTCCGATCCCTGAAGGTACTTACGGTGACCATGCTTGCTAAGCATTCCATCCCATTGGGACAGGTGGTACGGCACGCCGCCGTCTCCATCTGCTAGGTATACGGACTACGGAGTACTCAGACCCGATCCGTCCATGGCCGCTTTTGTCAAACAGAAGCTCTGAAAACTGAACCGCAACGATCGAAGAAGAAGAAAAGAGCGTACTCCTACACGTACGGCCGGTCGTCGTCATCGTCACAGCGATCGAGGAATTGAAGGCGAGCGAGCGAGTGATCAAGAAAGCAGTACGGACGCACGCGCATTATTCATTGACGACGCTTCTTTCCGCGCATGCAACAGGCCCGGCAGCCGCTGGAAGATCAAATCGGATCCCAGCAGTCGAATGGGTCGCCGGAAGCAACAGACGCCGGCCATGTTTTCTCTCCGTGTTTGGTGCGGACCTTGTCATCAGTCATTCACTTGTTTTAACTACGGTAGAGAGAGTATAGTGTCGTTATCTTCGTCTCTCTTTCTCTTTTTTTGACAACAATCTTCGTCTCTTTTATTAGATAAATCAATCACACTGTCAGTGTCCGTGTGCTGTTCTTTTCTTTGTCTCTTGTCGTTGGCTTTTCATGGATGTTGATGATACTCCAAGCGTCGACATTGCAAGCACTATTCTTTTCATGGATTTAGTAGCTACTAGTAGCTAGTATCATCTTAATTTAGTTTTTGTCATGGAATAAGACTGTAAGAGGCAGTTGTTGGTAATTGGTAGGGATATTAGTACTATTAGCTCTAAGTAATCGTATTTTTTGAGGTTGTCTATCTACCACGTACGGATTCGAGTGTTTTAGAAGCATCTGAACACGACGAGTGCAAGAAGACAATTTTCATAATTGGTTTATTCAGGTACTACTCTCTCTGTCCCAAAATAAATATTGTTCTTATTTTTCGAGAAGTCAAACACTTTTAACTTTGACATAATATATACAAGAAAATAATAATATTTGTAGTATATAATTAGTATCATTAAATTGATCGTTGAATCTATTTTTATAATAAATTTATTTGGAGATAAAAATGTTGTTGTTATTCTATAAATCTAGTCAAACTTTAAAAAGTTTCACTGACATAGATATAATAGCGACACTTATTTTAGAATAGAGGGAGTATACTACCTAGATTTCCTACAAAAAGCAGCTTGCATTATTGAGAGTTTGGCACGAGAGCAAGTCTAAAGTGAAATTGTTGGTTTCAAGCTATCCACAGTACCTATTTCAAATTTATGGTTGGTGGAAAGAGGGGACTACATTTATTTTATTTTTTTTAGCATTATATTTATTTTAATTTGTTAAGGTTTCGTACATCCACTGCACTGTTTGCTATTGAAACGAGTACGTGAAGGCATTTGACGTGAGAGCGTTAGGTTTTTGCTCCCAAAAAGAAACGATCGAACTCGAACCAACCCCGCAGGCCGGGCTGCACAAAAAGCTCGTTAAGTTGGCTCGGTGGCTCGGTACAAAAGTGCTCTGATTAGACTTATTTTTCTTTTAAAATAAAAATGACTTGATTTGGAACGACTTTCAACTTTGGCTCGGCTCGTTAGGCTCGTCATGAAGTTGGGTCTTAAACAATACATGAAATAATGATGAATAAGATTATACCAATTTCTAAAAAACCTCGAAAAAACTACGGTTGGCTCTATATCCAGCCTTACCCGCAGCAAACACGCACCAACTTCAACCTCTGATGCAGCCTGGTCGGACACACGGGCCGGGACGGCATGTCCTTGCCAAGGACGACGACAACGAAAAGTATGCATGATTACCTGCTGACTGCGCGTACACTAGCTACACACTCCATTCTACTTCCTCCGACAAAAGATGCAATTATAGTATGCGTGCTAGTCAAACTGACTCAAGTTTGACTAAGTTTATAACAAATAGTATTAACTCTAAATAAAGTTATTATAAAAATATATTTTATAACTAATCTAATGATACTTATTTTGTATCATAAACATTAGTATTTTTTATATAAATTTAGTCAAAGTTGAAACTATTTAACATCTCCAAAAGCGAGAATTACATATTTTTATGGACGGAGGGAGTAGTAATTTAGTATAAGATGTTTTGTCTAGGTACATTGTTTTTACTAGGCATCAAGACACGGTGTATATCTAAATATATAGCAAAAATTATGTATTAAAAAGTCAAAATGACTTATAATTTGAAACACACGGACTACACATGTATATATAGCTTCAACCCACCTGTGCTTAAAAATAGTATAAATCATTTTCCACAGTTGTCTTACATAAGTTTTGTTATGTTTGATCAAATTTATAGTAAAAGAAAATATAGACGCTTTGACATCAAACGAGTATATTATAAAAAATATTTTATGGTGTATCTCATGATACCGATTCGATAATATAAATTTTGATGTTTATTTTCTATATAAACTCACTCAAACATAGAAATTTTGACTTAAAAACAACTCTAAGAATTCGGTATAACAAAAATTATGTATTAAAAATTCAAAACATCTTATAATTCAGAACACAGGACTACGCACATATATATAGACTCAACCCACTGGTGCTAAAAAACTAGAAAATATATATATATATATATATATATATATATATATATATATATATATATATACATCTTTGCATCTCTAAATAAATCATACATTTGTCTTAAATAAATCTTTTTATGTTTAACTAAATTTATAGTAAAAAAAGTATAGAGGCTTATGACATCCGAGTATATTATTAAAAAAATATATTTTACGGTGTATCTAATGATACTGACTCGATATTATAAATTTGATGTTTTTCTATAAATTCGCTCAAACTTGGAAATTTTGACTTAAAACAGCTCTAAGAATTCGGCATAAATTCTACAGATGCATATAGACAAGTAAGAAGTATATATGTCAAGTGTCTGAATAATCTAGTCCAACAGCATGGGCACACACCAACAGTATCCTTTCTACACTGAATGCATGTGTTTATGTCCGACGACCGTTTCATCCATACACAGGACAGCAGTGTAAATTACCAGTTAGCAGAGATACATGCATACGTCATAGCAATCCCAGCTGAAATGGATGACAACTCAAAAGTACCTTTGATGTGCCTGGAATTACAAATGGCCCGGATTCCAGGCTAAAAATTGATGGGTCACCTAACAGTACGCAACACAAGCAAATAGTCTACCAAATTGAACTTGAGATGCTTTTCGATGCTTCTGTATTTTGTTTTGTCCTCTTTGGAGCACTACTCCAACCCAAGGCCTAGGGCAGTCCTTTTTGTTTGTTGTTGGATTCTAGAAGGCCTTTCTACCTAGCTACCTATCAAACCTACCAAAATTTGTTTGGCACATAAACAGACCTATTTTGTTCGTCTTTTTAAACTTTAACAGGTGTTGATTATGGGGTTGACCATATGATATTCGGATACTAATAATGGATTAATTAGGCTTAATAGATTCGTCTTGTAAATTAATCTCAATCTGTGCAATTAGTTTCATAATTAGTCTATGTTTAACACTCCATGCGTGTATCCTAACATTCGATGTGATATATGTTAAAAAAAACAAAGGAACCACACACCCCCCCTAACTAACTTGCTATTGTTGGTTAGTATACTAGCCCTAATAGTATACTGACCACTGCTAAGGTTGGAGAGCAGATAAGCCATTAGCCTGTGTGGCCCTCACATTTGGCAACCTATCCATGGTCCTAGGCCTACATCAACGAACATAGCTGCACATGGTAATTTTAAGCAAGGTCTTTGGGGCCAATTAATAACCGGAGTTTTCGTTCTTACCTTTGTTATCTTTTTTTTTCTTGCACATTGTACAAAATACTCATATATCCCCCTGTTCGGCTGAGCTTATCAGCACGGCTTATCAGCCGTGGAACAGTGTTTTTCTCTCACAGCAAATCAGCCACAGCCGGCTTATAAGAAAAAAAAACAGCCTGCCGAACAGGGTAGGTGATTTGTTACCAACTGTACTACTCTATGTCCTAAATTCCTTTTTTTTCTCTCTCTGTCACATGAATCTCCATGCATGTTTGCCATGCGTTTAGTTGCAATATTAGTTTGATAGATAGATAGCATGCATACCTTGAGTTAGTGTTTTGTTTTTATTTTAGTGCCCGCGTGGTCATGTCAGGTCGATGACTTAAAATCCGGGTGAATAAATTATACCACAAGTAATCTGACAAGCTGATCAACGCTCAGTTCGCAGATGCAATCTTTATGTACTTGTACTAAGAATTAAGAAGAATGAAAAAAAAAAACAATGCACCAAAGGTGAAGCTGGAGAGAGAGTACCTTAATGGGTAAGGCTTGAGGCAAATAAATCCAAAACAGTAGATCACGAGCAGGAAATAACAGAGTGGGTAAAAAGTTTTCCCGCTGACAGCGAGGCACCGAGCACACATCACACAATTGACATGCCCATTGATCTGTTCAACGAGAAAAGCCAAACCGGACTAAAATTAAGGCCGGCAGTGTCTGTTCCTCGCAGCCATCGCAATTTGCAATGCTTTACGTGTTCTTGGTGTAGGCTGAGAAGGACTTTCCTCATGACACGCTACATATACAAAAAGATATATGTTCTTTCCATGTGTATTTTTATCATCTTGCTCTCAGGATCTCTCTGTTCACACTTCACACATGCTGAATGACTGAAACACTACCACCAAAACCAAAACATCCTATAGATTACCTCTATTGCATGTCACGTCAAATCTTAGTCCTAGGCATGCATGACTGATAAAACATACATGCAGACACCCTGTCATTAGATATCGGCTAATTATCTACTGGAAGAAATCTATTTGTTTAAACCGTGAAGGCCCACAACGAAGCTGCAGAAAACGGTGATCTGTTATGGAACTGACAAAACTTGCACACCAAACTGTGCTTGTATGTAACTGATAATATAAAACCGCGTGAAAAGATGAGCAATGCCAAAGCAGGTATAAAAGACCACGGAGAAATTTGCCCAAGCTGTATCTATCTCTCCATCTCTTGATGAGCACATAGATAGCGAGTTTTTCTCGATAATACGCCATTAAAACGCGCTTACATTTAATGCATTGTCGTCAGAATCCCTGTGTTCACATTATAACACAAGAGTACGACAACGCGGACGTTAATTTGAGATGGACAGAATCACAGAAGTTGACAAGACCACACAAAATATTTGCCTGTTTTCAGAAAGCAACCAGGCACCATGTAGCAACCACTCGTCCTATCAACCAAACTCCACGTTGCCATCATGCTGCACCAATGACCCGTCCATGCAAAACCAGTCGGTTCAGCTAGGCTAATCCTGCATAACAAAGTGGCATTGACGTCATCTTTGCCACTGGGTTCATAACACATCAAAACTTTGAAATGTTTGTATACAAAAGGTCAAAAGCAGACCCTTATACATCGAACAGTATTTACAGGACAGAGATTATATACATGGCGTATGAGTCTACTGAGATAAATACACTTGACACCAATATGTACATACAAAATCCGCCTCCAGCTGATCTTACAGCTCCAGCACGCCGATAAATACCACAGCAGCGGCATGCCGGATCCTGTGGCATTGTCATGTAATGCAGGTTCAAACCTTTTGCAGAAAAGCTCATTGCTTGCACAGCTCTCAGTGTGCTCTGAGATGACCAATACTGCAGCTAGATGACATCCTGAATGGATGCTAACTTACCCACGGCGTCAGAAACCTAGATCTAGATCGAATGACGGAGGTGCGAAACTTGTGTCTGATGCATTCTTAATTTCGACTGGTTTCTGTGTCGACTGTGTAGTCTTCTGTCTCAACTGTTCGGTTGCTTGAGCTTCAATTGCATCAAGATCAAGGTTCTCAAAGAAATCATCATCAAAATATAGGTCATCAGCGATTCTGGTGGCAACGTGTGAAGATGGTTCTGGTGCTGGTTCTGGTTCAAGGTTTATAACAGGGATCACCGGAGGTTGCTGGAAGCTTAGCCTTCTCTTTCTGCAATCCAGTTTAGTCGATGATTCACAATTGGCGATCGCTGTTTCACACTGATCCTGTACAAAACTGTACGATGGGCTTGGATTTATGGTATGATGCGTTTGGATCTCTTTTGGAGTCTCAGTAGAATTATGCCCAGCCTGTGAAGAACAGCTTGCATTTCCGGTCCGAGAAGCAGAATTGTCAGAGACATCAAGGTATCTTGAGGGTAGAACTACTGGGGTCTGAGTAAGCAATGATTGCCTGCACAAACATTAAACAGAAATTGGCTTTAGGAAATAGCTAACATATGAACTAAACTCATGCAAATAATGTCAAACTATGTGTTGGTCTGAGTATCTTAATCACAATAATCAAACCGTGCAAGTCCATTTGTTTTCAGTTGTAAAACTATGCACTAATTTTGAACTGTAACCACCGATTTTAAAACTTAGGTATTTGTGCTTGTTGATGCCACATTGAATGGCAGGAACACAATAAACACAAACAATTTTGATGGACATATCATTCCAAAACTGCGCCAAAAATGAGTTGCCTGATGATCTGATAATACCTGTAGAAACCCATCATGTCACCATTGTGTCGACCACCTTGTTCAGTTTGTGTAAATTCAGTTGGAGTTGCCTGATCATCAATGAAGCTATCTTCGTATTTATCTTCACTCTGATTATCATCCTCATCCTCTGAAACATCTGCATCTTCAGACACCCTAATGCAATAATGCAGGAGTAAAGTTGGTAAGATAACATGACGCATAGGTGAGCTATGACAATAGCAAAAAAACCAGCAAAAGTTTGCTTGCTGATATGTAGTTTCCATTCCAAAGGTGACAGGAATCTTACTCGACTTCCTCGTCAATATAGGCATCTAGACGCCTCTTGGTCTTCCTTTTCGCCCCTAGAATACGAGGTTCAAAACATCCATCAAGATATAAAGATATGTTCCAACAAACACAAAAAAGTTGAAAATTTATTTTAACATTATTGAACATTGACTATAAGCGTTGCAAGAACCAGCTCACCCATAGCATGTTTTATTTGGTTTGGCCTATCTTTATTAGCAATATTGCATTCTCCAAACCTATCATGACAGCCATCCAAAGACATGGAAGAGACTCTTTTGATCTTGTCACCATATTTGCATAGTCTTCTGTACTTAGGTTCTTGCTGGACTGATCCCGATGCATCCCCCCCTGATCTAAGCTGATAATCACCTGAGAAACTATCATACAGCAGATTCCCAGAAGGACTATGTCTGGTAGGAGTAGTCATTTTCACATTTGAAGGATGCATTGGCTCTTCTGTTTTGGCTCGAGTCTGATCTAGCACATACAACCTTGATGATCCACCAAGCTCGTTTGCCCCAGAAAGCAATTGACCATTTTTCTCAAAGTTCAATGGCCCTTTGTGACATCCAGCTACACTGGCGTGAGCCCTCTCATCACGTGACTTTGGAGAACCACGCTTTGGCACAGCTCCAAAGTCTGCAGCTTTGTCCATCTCTTGATGTAGGTGGCTAACTTCAACCACTGGAGACTCAGGAACAATTCCTTCTTCCATATATACTGTTAGCCTTGGACTAAGCTCCATATCTTCCTGATATGAATAGGTGGACTCTGGCAGTTTAACATTGCAGGGTGTGTCCATTTTCTCCCTTGGGCAAGTCAGCGTTTTAGGTGGTACAGTTGTAAACACATGATTGTCATCAACATTGTCACAGTGTCCAGAGTACTCAGGGGAATGCATGGCTACAGTTGATACATTATCCACAAACATATGTTTGTCTGTATTGGCAACAGGGCGAACAAATTCAACTGTTGTCCTACTGACGCCTGCTGCTGATCTGTAAGGTTCAGCTTTGCTCTGGTCTTTGTTATTCCAAACTGCATTCTTTATGTCCTTACTGAATGCAAATTTTTGAGGCAGGACAGGTACAAAAGTAATCAAAACGCTGCCTCTTCTATCCACAGTTACATAATCACCACTGAAGAAAGTGTGAATAGGATACTTCTTAACTGGAGAACCTGGCACAGAAACATTTTCATTCCACACTACTCTTGGTGAGGCTTCTGAACCGTCACATTCCTGAGGCATTTCCTCATTTCCATTAATAGCATAGAGACCTAAACATGGTTAAGAATGCCATTCATCAATTAAACAGAAGTAGATTTGAAACTCCAGGCTTGTAGTTGTGAAATTGCCGAACAGAAATCATATCCATTGAACAAATGAGTTGCCATAAGCCGAGAGATGATTATACATGAATGATGAATCCAGTGAAAATACTATTACTATTAGAAGCTTATAGTGCTAAGATATCAGCAACATAAACTAAACAAATATACAGGGGAAGAATATGACTGGTATTGGTACCTTCATGTTCCAGACCCTCCTCCACAGCAGCAACATTAGCAGGTTCTTGCAAAGGGATTTCACACTGAAAAAGAGTTCAGAAACAATAGTACCAAGTATGATCCTTTTTTTTTCATTTTTAAACTATACGGAATAAACAACAAAAAAGACCCAGATCTTCAATGAATCTACCTTTGTCCTGAAAAGAGATGGATCTTGAAGTTGCTGCATAGCATCAGTTAGCATATCCGTTGTCCGAAATGAATGTGGAACTTTGTGAACGACACTTGGATAAAGCTGAAATCTAGGAAATGCAACAAGGGACGGCCTCCAAACTTCTTTGCACGCACCAAAGTACCTAGCAATCATTTGACCGTCTGCCTCTGACATCTTCCATGGACTTGGCGATGCTTCTTTTGCAGCAACCCTCGTTTTCTTTAAGTGAGGAATATACTTGTCTATTGTCAACTTAACATACTTAACTTCTGGTTTATAGACATGTGGTACCTGTTAATGTGAATAGTTAAATTAGTATTTCAGAAGAAACAATTTTACGGAAAAAAATAGATTATACAAAATTACCATCCTAGGACTAGCATGGTATTCAAATCTCTCACTGTTATGCAATAGCTTTCTCATGGTTCGACAATCTCCTTGTTTCTTTCTGTACCCCTGCAACTCTTGACCTTCATAAGCCAAAACCAGTATGAGCAGTTAAGGTAGCAAATGCCTAAGAAGGAAACTTGGTTAGCAATGTAACTTTTGAGCTCGAGAACTTGCTGTGCTCATCATCACAAAAGGATATCAACTCGCCCTTCATTCTTTCTCCCGGTTCTTCCCATCCGTTGAATCATCCTTAATGGTGAGACATTGGCATCGAAACAGATCACGAGATCAACCTCGACAATATCTAGTCCTTCCTCACCGATTGATGTTGCCACCAAAACATTATATACCCCAGATCGAAATTTCTGTAAATGATCTAGATGATGAGATGCCATAAGTACTGCAAATCAAGAACTGACAGGAGTTATTGTCTGATACCTGCAAAATAGCTTGTTGAGTTTTTTGGCTTTGCCCCCTCATTTGGTTATTACCTGTCAAAGACCAAAGCTTGAATTAGTAATGTGAAACAACTATCTGGATTCATGATTCATCTACTGCATTTTTTAAATGCCCCACATCTTGTATAAATTTCTGCTGTAGAAGTACCTAGACAAAGGGGACAAGGGGGTATTCACTAGGTTCAACCATTGTGTTTCAATCATTGCCTAGGGGCGTACCCCATATGCCGCAGGATGCCACAAGTTTTAGTTACACCACATCGCCTAGGCTACCCCAGCACCACAGGACACCACAACACCTCAAAAATCATGGGTTCAACTGAACACAATACCGCACTCATGCCACATGTTTTTTCCTAGTATATCCTAAATAATCTTTGTAATGTAGTACTAACTTTAATGTTCAATCACAAATACATGTCATTTTGGACATACATGGAATCAAGATCTTCAAAATTTAACTATTGATAGCCTTTAAAGTATTTTTACGGAACATTATAATTTCATGTGTAGATTCATTCTGAGAGGTACTTCCATGATATTATGATTTTATAGGCTTTTACATATGTATAGAAAGAGAAAGACCATTGTCGAAGTTACATTTTGGAGACTGTGTCGACAGAACAACATGGTTTTATAACCAGAGGAAGTAAAACAATAGCTAATCAGAACTACAAAAATATATCTGCATGACCTACTTCTGCAGAATCAGAATTTATATGAAATGAGATCCTCCATACCTGCTGAGCTTTGACCAATGAATTTAACAGGTCTGATAAGTTTATCATCAATATCCTGTAGTGAGCAATATATTTCACTGCATTGCAAAGCAATCGCCAAAATATTCAACCTTTATGATAAACTGACGAACAGAGGACAACTAAAGTGTTTTCAAAGCAAACATACAACAATAACTTTGTATGTTATATAAGGAATGTGAACAAAATTTGTTGGAGTATATGTTTAGGCCCATGAGGCTAAGGCCCATGTGGCCCATGTATGGAAACTATATAGCTGCCCTTCTAGGGTTAGCCAAGTAATGAAAATTCACTTCCTCTAACATGGTAATCAGAGCCTAGGGTTAGGTCTTCTCCTTTCCCCTGCCTCCCAGCCGCCGCCCCTTCCCTGGTGGTGCCGCCGCCGGC
Source organism: Saccharum spontaneum (assembly GCA_022457205.1). Classification (NCBI taxonomy): domain Eukaryota; kingdom Viridiplantae; phylum Streptophyta; class Magnoliopsida; order Poales; family Poaceae; genus Saccharum; species Saccharum spontaneum. The sequence continues at coordinate 18,135,743 of CM039595.1, read as the reverse complement.
CCAGCCACCATGGCCGGCGGTCCTCCCCCTCCCCCTTCCCTCTATTCCTATTTCCCCTCTCATTCCTCTCCATCCTGGGCCCAGATTTCGGCCGGCGCCTCCGCTGCCTCCTCTCCAGGCGCCGCTACTTCCCAGCCGCCCAGGACCGGCGCCCCTCCTCTGGCCGCCACCCACCCCCTCCCCGCCGGCTAGCCCCTGGCCGCCGACCACCCTCTCCCCGTCGGCCAGCCCCTGGCCGCCGGGCCGCAGGCGGTCTTCCTCTGGCCGCAGGCCACCCCACAGCCGGCATAGGACCCGCCCGCCCTCCTCTCCTGGCCGATCCAGCACTCCAGCGCCGCCCCCCCTCTCCTTCACCTGATGCGGCTGCTGCTGCTGCTCACGGCGCCGCAGCTGCCCGTGCCCTGGCCACTTCCTCCGATCTGGGCACGGTGGGGGACGGCACCGAGGACGTCGCGCCGGCGGGGGTGGTCCAGCCAGGGGTTGTCCAGCCGCTCCTCTCCCCTGGAGACCCCGCTGGTGCCGGTGCCGGCGCCACTGCTCCTGCTGTTGACCTTCTCGGTCTCGGTGGCCCTCATCTTCTGCGCGCCCCGGGGCCGGACTCCACTCTCGCCGCCGCCCTCGTGGCTGCTCGTGCTGCTGCCGCGGAAGGCCAGGCTCGTGTGCGTGCGGCGGCTCTCGTGTGGGAGCACGAGCGCGACGCGGCCGACGCTCTGGCTCGCCAGATCGCCGAGGCGGAGCAGCTCCTCGCTCCCCCCGCCTCCCGGGACGTCGGTGCCACCTCCTCTGCCTCGCCCGGGCGTCCCATCCCACACACCACCGTCCTCTGGCATGACCCGGCTGACCCACTCGTGGCCCAGCTCCACTTCCAGGCCGGGGGGTCCAGAACATTCGACTTCTCGTCCCGGTCGTCCTCGAGCCGGAGTCGCCCTCCTACGCCCGCTGGAGAGATCTGGTGGTTCTCACACTTCGCCGCTACGCCCTCGACGACCACGTCCTCGTCGACGCCTCGGTCGCCGTCCAGACGCCGTCGTGGCTCCGTCTCGACAGCATCGTCCTCTCCTGGATCTTAGGGACGATCTCTCTGGACCTCCACGACCTCGTCCGCGCCTCCCCTGACGCGCGTCGGGCGTGGCTTGCCCTTGAGGGCCAGTTCCTGGGCAACGCCGAGGCCCGGGCTCTGCGTCTCGACGCGAGCTTCCGCACCTTCGTCCAGGGTGACCTCTTCGTCGGTGAGTTCTGCCGTCGGATGAAGGCCATGGCTGACTCGCTGGGGGACCTCGGGTGGCCCGTGGAGGATCGCATCTTGGTCCTCAACGTCCTCCGGGGGCTCAGCGACCGCTACGCCCACCTCAGGACGTGGATCACCCGTCAGAGGCCCTTCCCCACCGTCCTGGACGTCCGTGACGATCTTGTCATGGAGGAGCTCACGCAGGGCCTCCAGCCGGGTTCCACTACTTCCCCGAGGGCCTCCTCGACGGCTCTGACTGCTACTCCGCCGCGCCCGTTTGCTCCACGGCCGTCTGCTCCACCGCCGTCGTCTCTCCTGGGTCCCCCTCCCTCCGGGCCGAGCGGAGGTGGGGGGTCGTGGTGGCCGTCGTCGCCGCGGAGGGGGTCGCGGGGGCGGCCGGGGTGCACCTCCACAAGCCCCGGCACCTGGTGGACCACAGGGGGGGCACCATGGCCCTCTTTCCAGAACCCGTGGTCTGGGCGCATCTCCATGTGGCCCTACCACGCCACCGGGACCGACTCGCGTCCAACGGTGGCCATGCTTACCGGAGCTCCTCCTGGTGGTCCTCCGCTCGGCGTCTTCCCTGCTACGCCGCCGGTTACGCCGTGGGTTCCTCCCTCCGGACCTTCCGGGCCTCCACAGGGGGTCTCTGGCTAGGACCAGGCGGCCCTAGCTCGCTCGTTCGGCACCATGGGCCTGACACCTCCGGTCGGACCCGAGTGGATCGCTGATTCGGGGGCCACCTACCACACTACTCCTGACCCCGGTATACTTTCGTCGATTCACTCTCCCTCTTCCTCTCTTCCTTCGTCCATTATGGTCGCAAATGGTTCTTGTATTCCAGTCTCGTCTGTGGGTACCGCCGGTGCTCATGGCTCCTTTCGTCTTCCTGATGTTCTTGTGGCTCCCTCTATGGTTCATAATCTTCTTTCTATTCGACGTTTTACAGCTGACAATTCTTGTTCTGTGGAATTTGACTCTTCTGGTCTTACTGTAAAGGATTTGGCTTCCCGGCGTCCTCTGCTCCGATGTGACAGCACCGGGCCCCTTTACACCCTTCGCTTCCCGGCGGCTCCTTCGTCTTCTTCGCCGCCCGTTTTGTCAGCTGCCTTCGTCGCTTCTACTTCCTCTACTACCTGGCACCGGTGCCTCGGCCATCCTGTACGTGATGCCCTGATACAGCTCAGTCGTAGGTCTGGTCTTCCATGTACTCGAGCTCATGATGAGCAACTGTGTCATGCGTGCCAATTGGGCCGACATGTTCGTCTTCCTTTTTCTAGTTCTACTTCCCATGCGGCCCGTATTTTTGATCTTGTACATTGCGACCTATGGACATCTCCTATTCTGAGTATTTCCGGTTATAAGTACAATCTTATGGTTGTTGATGATTTTTCGCATTATTCGTGGACTTTTCCTCTTCGTGCGAAGTCCGATACGTTTACCACGCTCCTTCACTTCTTCACTTGGGTGTCTACACAGTTCGGCCTCACCATCAAGGCCGTCCAGTGTGACAATGGTCGCGAGTTTGATAACTCCACCTCTCGAGATTTCTTCCTCTCTCACGGTGTTCAGCTCCGCATGTCTTGTCCATACACCTCTTCGCAGAATGGCAAGGCAGAGCGGATGATTCGTACCACCAACGACACCGTGCGTACTCTTCTGTTTCAGGCCTCTCTTCCTGCTCGCTTCTGGGCTGAGGGCCTGCACACCTCCACCTACCTTCTTAACCGCCTTTCTTTCGCTGCCTGTCCCGCTCCCACACCTCACCACGCCCTCTTTGGTACCCCGCCTCGGTACGATCACCTCCGCGTGTTTGGGTGTGCTTGTTACCACAACACTGCTGCCACTTCTTCTCACAAGCTAGACCCTCGCTCCACGCTCTGTGTCTTCCTCGGCTACTCCCCGGATCACAAGGGGTACCGATGCTTTGACCTTACCTCCCGACGTGTTCTCATCTCGCGCCATGTGGTGTTCGATGAGTCCGTCTTTCCCTTTTCCAGCACCACTACACCTCCGGTCCCTGACCCACCCTCTCTGTTTCCCACTGACCCGGTGGTCCAGCCACCTTTTTCGTGGTCTCCTGCAGGTACCGCTTCGCCGCGCTCCGAGCCGGCCACCGGTCCCGGATCCCCTGCGAGTCCGGGCTCGTCGTCCTCCGACGCGGCCCCGTCTTCTCCAGTTGGTGCAGACCCGGGGCCTTCGTCCCCCGCTTCTGCCCCGGGGGGGTCGTGCCGGTTGCCGACGCCGGATCCCGTCTCGGCACCTGCCCCGGCGCCTCCGTCGAGGTTCGCCGCGCCGGTACGGGTATACCAGCGCAGGCCTCGGCCACCGCCGCTCGTGGTCCCTTCTCCACCGGGGACACCGACACCACCGCCACTGTCTCCGCCGGCTCGTGGTGCCCCGTCGGTCTACCACCCGTCGCTGCTTCACCGACACCCGCGGCATGTTCACCCGATGGTGACACGACACGCGGCTGGCACCCTGCCGCCTCGTGCCCTCGAGGCTTCGACCGGCGACGCGGTGGTCTCTCCAGTACCCTCCTCCGTCCGCGACGCCCTGTTGGACCCTCACTGGCGCCGCGCGATGAAAGAGGAGTACGCCGCGCTACGTGGGAGTTGGTGCCCCGGCCGCCGGGCGCCAATGTCGTCACCGGCAAGTGGATTTGGACTCACAAGCGCCGGGCTGACGGCTCTCTCGAGCGCTACAAGGCTCGATGGGTCCTCCGGGGTTTCACTCAGCGCCCTGGCGTCGACTACGATGAGACTTTCAGCCCGGTGGTCAAGCCGGCCACCGTCCGTACCGTGCTGTTGTTGGCGCTTACTCGGTCTTGGCCCGTCCACCAGCTGGACGTCAAGAACGCCTTCCTCCACGGCCTTCTTACCGAGACGGTGTACTGCAGTCAGCCGGCGGGGTTCGTCGACACCACCCGTTCTGACATGGTCTGCCGGCTCAACAGGTCGCTCTACGGCCTCAAGCAGGCACCTCGGGCATGGAACCACCGGTTCGCCGCTTTCTTGCTGACCCTGGGGTTCATGGAGGCCAAGTTTGATACGTCCCTGTTCGTCTATCACCATGGAGCCGACACTGCATACTTGCTGCTCTATGTTGATGACATTGTCCTCACCGCCTCCAGTGAGCCACTTCTTCGCCGGATCATCACCGCTCTCCAGCACGAGTTCGCGATGAAGGATCTGGGTGAGCTCCACCACTTCCTCGGTGTCACTGTTGAGCACCGTTCTACCGGGCTCCTACTTCACCAGCGACAGTACACTTGGGACATCCTGGAGCGGGCTGGGATGACTGACTGCAACCCCTGCTCCACTCCGATCGACACTCAGGGCAAGCTGTCTGAGGCTGAGGGACCACCGGTGGTTGATCCCACTGCGTACAGGAGTCTCGCCGGGGCCCTTCAGTACCTCACCTTCACCAGGCCGGACATCACCTATGCAGTTCAGCAGGTCTGCCTCCATATGCATGACCCCCGGGAGCCTCACCTCACGGCTCTCAAGCGCCTCCTCCGCTACCTCCGGGGCACGCTCGACTACGGCCTCCTCCTCCACCGGGACTCCTCCACCGACCTCACCGTTTACACCGACGCTGACTGGGCCGGTTGCTCGGATACTCGCCGCTCCACCTCCGGCTACGCCGTCTTCCTGGGCGGCAACCTGGTGTCTTGGTCGTCCAAGCGTCAGCCGGTGGTCTCCCGGTCCAGCGCCGAGGCGGAGTACCGCGCCGTTGCCAACGGCGTGGCGGAGGCCGCCTGGCTCAGGCAGCTGCTTGCGGAGTTACACACTCCGCCCTCCCGGAGCACACTGATCTACTGCGACAACGTCAGTGCGATCTACCTCTCCACCAACCCCATCCAGCACCAGCGGACGAAGCATGTAGAGATCGACCTCCACTTTGTCCGTGATCGGGTGGCCATGGGCGAGGTGCGGGTCCTTCATGTTCCGACGACCTCCCAGTTCGCGGACATCTTCACCAAAGGCCTCCCGTCCTCGACCTTCGCCGAGTTTCGCTCCAGCCTCAACATCACCGGTGGCTAGTTGCGTCCGTGAGGGGTTGTGTGTGTTCTTTCTTGTTCAGCCTCGAACTCCGTTGCGACGGTAGTTCAGACTGCGGGGGGTGTTGGAGTATATGTTTAGGCCCATGAGACTAAGGCCCATGTGGCCCATGTATGAAAACTATATAGCTGCCCTTCTAGGGTTAGCCAAGTAATGAAAATTCACTTCCTCTAACAAAATTTAACAAAACAACTGTGCATACTTAATATATAGATTACAGGAATTTGTCAAGGCAAAAGAGTGATTCAAGGACAGCTATGGCCAAACTTGTCAAAATACAAAACGTTTTTTTTCCCAATCATCAAATAGTTCAGAGTTCAGCAGATACGATGAAGCTCTGGGGGAGGGTTATCGAGCATCGCCTAAGGAGAGTGACACATGTGACCCAAAATCAGTTTGGGTTCATGCCTGGTAGGTCGACCATGGAGGCGATTTTCTTATTACGACAATTGATGGAGAGATATAGGGAGCAGAAGAAGGACTTGCACATGGTCTTTATTGACCTCGAGAAGGCATATGACAAAGTACCGAGAAATATCATGTGGTGGGCCTTGGAAAAGCACAAAGTCCCAACTAAGTACGTTACCCTCATCAAGGATATGTACAGGGATGTGGTGACGTTTGTCCGAACATGTGATGGCGACACCAATGACTTTCCAATTAAAATAGGACTGCATCAGGGGTCAGCTTTGAGTCCGTATTTATTTGCTTTGGTGATGGATGAGGTCACAAGGGACATACAAGGTAGTATCCCTTGGTGTATGCTCTTTGCTGATGATGTGGTGCTAGTTGACGACAGTAGGGCAGGGGTTAATAGGAAGTTAGAACTATGGAGGCCCCGAGTCGAAACGGTTTAGACTTTGTAGGACTAAGACCGAGTACATAAGGTACGATTTCAGCGCGACTAGGCATGAGGAGGGAGACGTTAGCCTCGATGGGCAAGTGGTGGCCAAGAAGGATACTTTTCGGTATTTAGGGTCGATGCTACAAAAGGACGGAGACATTGATGAAGATGTTAGGCATAGAATTTCAGCCGACTGGTTGAAATGGCGTCAAGCTTCTGGCGTCCTCTGTGACAAAAGGGTGCCTCAGAAGCTGAAAGGTAAGTCCTATAGGATGACGATTCGTCCGGTGATGTTATACGGTGCTGAGTGTTGGCCTACAAAAAGGCGACATGTCCAGCAATTGAGTGTAGCAGAGATGCGTATGTTGCGTTGGTGTTGTGGGCACACAAGGAGGGATAGAGTCCGGAACTACAATATTCGGGATAGGGTTGGGGTGGCACCAATTGAGGAGAAATTGATTCAACATCGGTTGAGATGGTTTGGACATGTTCAACGGAGGCCTCCTGAGACGCCGGTGCGTAGTGGAGTTCTAAAGCGGGCCGATAATGTAAAGAGCGGTAGAGGTCGACCTAAACTAACTTGGGACGAGTCCGTTAAGAGAGATCTTAAGGAGTGGAATATCCCCAAGGATTTAGCTATGGATAGGAGCGCTTGGAGATTGGCAATCAACGTGCCTGAACCGTGACCTCTTTTTGTCTTGTGCCCTTTTTGTCCCTTTATGTGTCTCCCTGTTTTCTCGTCTCTGTTGGGTTTCATCTCTAGCCTACCCCAACTTGCTTGGGACAAAAGGCTATGTTGTTGTTGTTGTTGTTGTTCAGCAGATAAGTGCCAGAACAGGAATAGAAATGTATGAAAGAGCTATTTAGTAGTAGGAACAAAAACCAAGTTGCAAGGTTTGATTCTTACTTGACACTTTCTCGGTAATGGGAAAATATAATAATCCTCGAGTTCGTCAAATTGGAATCAGTACCTACACCATTTACCGTAATGTGTAAACATAATGTGTTCAAGGACAAAAAACGTGTAAACATAATAAGCTATCATATGTGGATCAGTCTAGTTGATGTTAAGGAGCACTTGGAACTCCATGGCGGCATGAATTAAAACATAAGTCCTTCATAGGGGACATGCATAAATCAATGGGGTACAGTGCAGCGGTCACTCAAAACAGACGAAATAATTCCACATTTACCAGAATACTACTATTACTAGCATCATGTGTTCTGATAAATTGCAAATCGAACAGTCAAATCCAACAGACATAACACTACTTTGCTACAGAACAGTATACCATCATTACAACCTCTATTTCGAAAGGCGGTCCTAGGCACCGGCTCACTTAGCACCTAAGTGACTTGTCTAGGCACTTTCCCATCTAGACTGGTTTAGGCCTTTAGAGCATTGATCTATGTATGGAAGTGGGACAAATCGGAGATGGGGAAGATGAAATATGGTCATGAAACTCATGGATGCATGATGATGTCAAATCTCCTCTTTTTAACATGGCATTATTCTAGCTGACTGGAAAAAGGGAGCAAGACCAAAGGGGTTCAATTAGCTGACTGGAAAAAAGTAGAAATGTCTACACCAAGTGCTAATGTAATATAAGTTGTGTTTGTGTGCAGGTAGTCTTATACTCTTCTCTTCAATGCAATCATGTGCAGCTTTCTTGCATATCTGAGAGGGGAAAAAAGCCTGACCGCCTGCCTAAGTCCTTTTGAGACATTGCTTACAACATACAAATAAACAGAAGCACCATTGCTACACACACATAATACTCATAGAAACAAGCTTTAAGCCCAAGGTTAAAGATTTTGTTATGATTAGTTGTCCTCAAAAATATGTTTCCTATTCATTATAAATCTACTGATGTACCATTGAGTTCATAGAATAAAACATGCACTCCCTTTGTTCCAAATTGTAAGTTTTGTCCTAAGTCAAACTTCTCTAGCTTTAACAAGTTAATAGAAAAATGCACAAACATCTACAACATCAAACTAGATTCATTAGATACACCATCAAACATATGAGTGTATTTATTCAATATTGTAGATGTTAATACATTTTTTCTATAAATTTGGTCAGAGTTAAACAAGTTTGATTTCATTAGATACACCATGAAACATATGAGTGTATTTATTCGATATTGTAGATGTTAATACATTTTTTCTATAAATTTGGTCAAAGTTAGACAAGTTTAACTTAGGACAAAGTTAAAACAACTGAAATTTTGAAATGGATGGAGTACAACATTAAGAAAGAAGGTTACTTACTGAAGTGCTCAAGCATCAGCCTTTTCAATTCCTCTACTTTTGGAGTTGTACTCGTACCTTGAGATGAGGAAAGCTTCATCTTTTGTTTTAGTCGCCAAAAGAGGCCGTTCTTGCGCATCAAATTCAAAAACCTTCAATAAACAAGAACAGCGCTAAAGATGAACATAGATAAAAGCTTGCTTGCAAACTAACGCACAAAAGCAAGAATAAGTATCAACTCCGTAATCATCACAATCATAATTCTATCAGTATACTCATATGACGAGGGCACAAGTTTAATACTAATCATCTTTGGGCATTAATTTATTAAGTTCTGGAATGGTCAAGTTTCCTGAATGGTAACTACAACTGCCAAAGTACCAATATCGCGCAACCATGCAGAAAATTTAGCTGGATGTTCATAAAACTTGTAATCCAGTTAGTTAAAAAAGAATTCTATGAAGTTGAAGAGGATAGGCAGAAATTATTTAACCACTAAGATGTGCGTTGTCAAAAAAAAATCACTAAGATGTTTATTATAAATTTATATCAATAAGACACATTATGTACAATTTTAGAAATGCATGGACCCAGCAAGGAAATAGTGCCCTCTGTTTTTCTTCCCAAATTCCTTGCCTTAACTGTGTAATTTTCTTGAAGTTGACCTTTTTCTCAAATTTTATTTAAATTTCCTAAGACTTCTAAATCCAAGAAAACATCGAACATTACCTAAATAAGTAAAAAGAGCAAACAACATATGGCAACTGGTTGCAGTGCAGCTACAGGTATCACAAGTAAACGTTCCTATTTGGTTAAATTTATAACCTTGAAGACAGCTCAAATGTGATTAAGTTGCACTCAACCATTCTACATGAAGAACACACTACAGCTGTCAACAATACGGACTAGTAACTACTGCTGCATCAAGAAAACAGGTCAGTCAGAATTTCCATACAGCTTTACCAAAGAGAATAGTCCTCAGTCCTGACATGCCTCATACTCCCTCCGTTCCAAATTATAAGTCACTTTGACTTTTTTGGTACAACCATTTTGTTATGCATCTAGATATAACGTATTCTAGATACATAGCAAATTCTATGTACCAAAAAAGGCAAAGCGACTTATAATTTGGAACGAAGGGAGTATTTATGAGCCTAGTATGCATCACTGCAAATAAAAATTAAAAAGTACATTTATGTAGCAAAAGTGTGAAGACAATACCCTCCCTTCAACTTCTTGTCAAGATACCCATGTGCAAATTGGGTTCCATGGCTCAAAAGCAACCTCCTTGTGTGACAAAGTGGGCCAAGAATTACAAAAGACCTTTCAATTTCCCCTCTCTCAATTTCATGGATATTTGGTGGGGGTGCTTCCTTGAATATATCCTTAAAATTCAGCAGTTCATATTGGGTCCACTGGTGAAATCATGTGAGCAACTAACGATCATCAGGGCACAAGTGGATAAATATTCTTATAATCAAATGCATGTAAACATAATGATTGTGATTTTAAAGGTATGATAAACATACATTGGCATAATCCCGATGGTCAATCACACCAGCATCACGCAATCGATTAATATGTGGGCGCACAATATCCAAAAGCATATCAGCGACTTGAGTAGCATCACTGCCAGAAGGGACCTACACTGGAACAAGCGACTTTTACATCACAGAGGAACAGTGTATTGTCAACAAAAGTTCGCACGTACCTGCACAACTTCAACTTTGCGTGTGTTAACATACTGGTTCACTCTAGAATCCTCTTCATCACAATAAATTAGCTCCGAAATGTTTAAATTGTCTATAACACTTTGGATCTTTGAATGCTTGGCTGAACCACAAGTAGGACAAGATTGCAAACTTAGATGGTGCCTTCATGATTGGGCAAGTAAGTCTATATTAATGTAGAAACTTACATCCTGGTGTAGCAGTTAGAGCTAAAATCCTTAAAGGCACACGAGCTGCCAGCAACTGCGAATGTGACAGAAAATAAAGACTGATCAAGCCAAGTTGCACAGCATTCAAAAAACTAGTTGACTGATGTTCCCTCTAGTCAGCAATAAGTGACGTTATGGGGTTGTCTTAGGTCAACAATCCCGAACTTCAGTTACAGATTATTTTTTTATGTGTGAAGTTTAGATATTCGATTATTCAAATGATCTGAGTAACTTGTCACAAAATGTATTAACATATTTATACTTTTGATATGTTTAATAGCATTTTGCAACAAAAGGTACTAGTCAAAGTTGTGTTTGGAAACCATGTCAATTCAATGTCCAAAACACCATTTATTTTTTTGTGACTAAACAGAGTATTATAATGAATCAAAAGAGCTCACAATGGAGCAAAATGATGACAAAAAATAGGATTTCACGTGCAGATAAAACAAATGAGTATAGTACATGACAGTGAAACATACCTCTCGGATAACCATGCAGTAAGCATAATTTCCTGATGCTTTATGAGCCTCATCTATCACTAAGCAAACTATTTGCTGTACCATGCATATACCTGTTAAAACCAAAGTTCATAATGAAAAACTGGAGAATAATAAAAGTAAATTTTAAGCATATAACAAAAGTAAGACCATAAAACAAAAAATCAACTATATAGAGTAGTTCTTAAATGCTGATTTGGAAGTAAGTTCATGTTTAGTTATCATTCTAAAAATAGTAAATGGACCTCCAACTGATAGCAAGATGGATTAGCAATAAACAACCCAAGAATATCACTACCTCCAGACAATGGAAACAGCTTGTTTTCTTCTTGTTTTTGTTGTCTGAGCCTCTGAGGGTCAAGTTTAACTGACTGGAACTAGTAATAAAGATTGCCAGAAACGGTCAGAAATAATCACCAGATTGTATATCATTCTGAAGAACTTGTGGAGTGACAAAGAACACTCGCTTTGACTTCCAGTGAACTGATCGAGTGGAAGGGCAAAGACCTCCTTTCATATCTATTATCCACTCCTGAAAATACACAATTATGTCAGTTTCCAGCATGCAGCACAGAAAAATGTGCAGCACAAAGCAAAAATGAGATTTATAGATACCAGACTAGTATTTCTCAAGTTTGTTTTTGACCATGGAACTCTAAAACTGGATTTTTTACCGCCGAACCATCAAGACCAGAGAAATTTGGCCACCTAACTTGTTTCAAAGGTGGTTCTGTATTTTCTGAAAACAATAAAGTTGGTTTATTTTTAAAAAAAATCATAACTAATTCAATTGATATCAGCAAAATATGAAACCAGTACCAAAATATTTCTAAAAATATAATCCATTTGTTGGTGCTCTATTTTAAGTTATTTGTTTTTTCATTTTTCCCAGTGTTTTATTGCTCGTAGTCATGTCTATTACTTGTTAAACCATCATTTTTGCACTATATTATACCCGAGATTGACCTTAAGAATCCATAATAGACTATGAGTGTTAGGGAATGAGTTTCTATTGATTTGGGCTAACCCTAGAAGGGTAGCTATATAGGTAACCATACATGGGCCACATGGGCCTAGCCTCATGGGCCTAATACACACACATTCCAACACCCCCCCGCAGTCTGAACTACCGGCGCAGCGGAGTTCCAGGCTGAACAAGAAAGAACACACACAGCCCCCCCCCACAGACACAACTAGCCACAGGTGATGTTGAGGCTGGAGCGAAACTCGGTGAAGGTCGAGGACGGGAGGCCTTTGGTGAAGATGTCCGCGAACTGAGAGGTAGTCGGAACATGAAGGACCCGCACCTCGCCCATGACCACCCAATCACGGACAAAGTGTAGGTCGATCTCCACATGCTTCGTCCGCTGGTGTTGGATGGGGTTGGTGGAGAGGTAGACCGCACTGACATTGTCGCAGTAGATCAGTGTGCTCCGGGAGGGCGGAGTGTGCAACTCAGCGAGAAGCTACCGGAGCCAGGAGGCCTCAGCTACGCCGTTAGCGACAGCGCGGTACTCCGCCTCGGCACTGGACCGGGAGACCACAGGCTGGCGTTTAGACGACCAAGACACCAGGTTGCCGCCCAAGAAGACAGCGTAGCCAGAGGTGGAGCGCCGAGTGTCTGGACACCCCGCCCAGTCAGCGTCAGTGTAGACGACAAGGTCGGCGGAGGAGGACCGGTAGAGTAGGAGGCCGTAGTCGAGCGTGCCCTGGAGGTAGCGGAGGAGGCGCTTGAGAGCCGTGAGGTGAGGCTCCCGGGGATCATGCATGTGAAGACAGACCTGCTGAACTGCATAGGTGATGTCCGGTCGGGTGAAGGTGAGATACTGAAGGGCACCAACAAAACTCCTGTATGCAATGGGATCTGACACTGGGGGGCCCTCAGCCTCTGACAGCTTGCCCTGAGTATCAACCGGAGTGGAGCAGGGGTTGCAATCAGTCATCCCAGCCCGCTCCAGGATATCCCGAGTACACTGCCGCTGGTGAAGAAGTAACCCGGCCGGATGAGGCTCAACAGTGACCCCGAGAAAATGGTGGAGCACACCCAGATCCTTCATAGCAAACTCCTGCTGAAGAGCGGCAATGATCCGGCAGAGAAGGGGCTCACTGGAGGCTGAGGACAATGTCATCAACATAGAGCAGCAAGTATGCAGTGTCAGCTCCATGGTGATAGATAAACAGAGATGTATCAGACTTGGCCTGCACGAACCCCAGTGTCAGCAAGAAAGCAGCAAACCGATGGTTCCACGCCCGGGGTGCCTGCTTGAGGCCGTAGAGAGACCTGTTGAGCCGGCAGACCATGTCAGGACGGGAGGAATCAACGAACCCCACCGGCTGACTGCAGTACACTGTCTCGGTGAGAAGGCCGTACAGAAAAGCATTCTTGACGTCCAGCTGATGAACGGGCCATGACCGAGCAAGCGCCAACAAGAGCACAGTGCGGACGATGGCTGGCTTGACCACCGGGCTGAAGGTCTCATCATAGTCGACTCCAGGGCGCTGAGTGAAACCCCGGAGAACCCATCGAGCCTTGTAGCGCTCGAGAGTGGCACCAGCCCGACGCTTGTGGGTCCAGATCCACTTGCCGGTGACGACGTTGGAGCCCAGTGACCGGGGCACCAACTCCCACGTCTGGTTGGCGAGGAGCGCGGCGTACTCCTCTTCCATCGCGCGGCGCCAGTGAGGGTCCAACAAGGCGTCACGGACGGAAGAGGGTACTGGGGAGACCGACGCGTCGCTGGTCGATGCCGAAGGACCCGGGGTGGCAGTGTGCCAGCCGCGTGCCGTGTCACCATCTAGTGGACATGCCGCGGGTGTCGGTGAAGAAGCGGCGGGTGGTAGACCGGCGGTGCGTCACGGGCCCGCAGGGACTGTGGCGGTGGTGTCGGCGTCCCCGACGGAGAAGGGACCGCGAGTGGCGGCGGCCGCGGCCGGCGCTGGTACACCCGGACCGGTGCAGCGAACCACGAAGGAGGTGCCAGGGCAGGACCAGGCGACAGCGACCGGCACGGCCCCCCGGGGCAGGATCGGGGGATGGGGTCCCCGGACCTGCGCCAATCGGAGAGGTCGGGGCCGCGCCCGAGGCCGACGAGCCCGGACCCGCCGGGGAGCCGGGACAGGTGGCCGGCAAGGTGCGCGGCGAAGCGGTACCTGCAGGAGACCACGGAAAAGGTGGTTGGACCACCGTGTCAGCGGGAAAGAGTGAGGGGGGATCAGGGACAGGAGGGGTGGTGGGTGTGCTGGAGAAGGGAAAGACGGACTCATCGAACACCACGTGGCGAGAGATGAGGACTCGTCGGGAGGCAAGGTCAAAACACCGGTACCCCTTGTGATCCGGGGAGTACCCGAGGAAGACACAAAGAGTGGAGCGGGGATCCAACTTGTGGGAAGAAGTGGTAGCGGTGTTGAGGTAACACGCACCCAAAGACGCGAAGGTGATCGTACCGAGGAGGGGTACCGAAGAGGGCGTGGTGTGGCATGGGAGCGGAACAAGCAGCGGAAGGAAGACGGTTGAGGAGGTAGGTGGAGGTGTGCAAGCCCTCAGCCCAGAAGCGAGCAGGAAGAGAGGCCTGAAACAGAAGGGTGTGCACGGTGTCGTTGGTGGTGCGAATCATCCGCTCAGCCTTGCCATTCTGCGAAGAGGTATATGGGCAAGACATGCGCAACTGAACATCGTGAGAGAGAATGCACGGGAGGTGGAGTTATCAAACTCACGACCATTGTCACACTGGACGGCCTTGATGGTGAGGCCGAACTATGTGGACACCCAAGTGAAGAAGTGAAGGAGCGTGGGAAATGTATCAGACTTCGCACGTAGGGGAAAGGTCCACAAATAATGCGAAAAATCATCAACCACCACAAGATAGTACTTATAACCAGAAATATTGATAACAGGAGATGTCCATAGGTCGCAATGTACAAGATCAAAAATGCGGGCCGCATGGGAAGTAGAACTATGAAAAGGAAGACGAACATGTCGGCCCAATTTGCACGCATGACACAGTTGCTCATCATGAGCCCGAGTACATGGAAGACCAGAGCTACGACTGAGCTGCATCAGGGCATCACGTCTAGGATGGCCGAGGCACCGATGCCAAGTAGTAGAGGAAGTAGAAGCGGCGAAAGCAGCTGACAAAACGGACGGCGAAGAAGATGAAGTAGCCGCCGGGAAGCGAATGGTGTAAAGGGGCCCGGTGCTGTCACATCGGAGCAGAGGACGCCGGGAAGCCAAATCCTGTACAGTAAGACCAGAAGAGTCAAATTCCATAGAACATGAATTGTCAGCTGTAAAACGACGAATAGAAAGAAGGTTGTGAACCCTAGAAGGAGCAACAAAAACATCAGGAAGACGGAAGGAGCCATGAGCACCGGCGGTACCCAGAGACATGACCGGAAGACACGAACCATTTGCGACCATAATGGACGAAGGAAGAGAAGAAGAGGGAGAGTGGACAGACGAAAGTAAACCAAGGTCAGGGGTGGTGTGGTAGGTGGCTCCCGAATTAGCGATCCACTCAGGTCCGACCGGAGGTGTCATGCCCATAGTGCTGAACGAGCGAGCCAAGGCCGCCTGGTCCTAGCCGGCAACCCCAGGTAGGGTGTCGGAGGGTGGAGCCCACGGCGTAGCAGGGAAGGCACCGGGAGGTGGAGCACCAGGTGGAGCACCGGTGAGCATGGCCGCCGGTGGACGAGGGTCGCCCCGGGAGCATGGAAGGGCCACATGGAGATGCGCCCGGACCACGGGTTCTGGAAGGAAGGCCATGGTGCCCGGGCCCCCCCTGCGGCCCAGCTGGTACCGGAGCCTGGGTGAGACCACCCCAGCCACCCCCGCGACCCCCTCCCCGGCGACGACAACCGCCACGACCCCCCCACCCCCGCTCGGCCCGGAGGGAGGGGGACCCAGGAGAGACGGCGTCGGTGGAGCGGACGACCGTGGTGGAGCAGACGGACGCGGCGGAGTAGCAGCCAGAGCCATCGAGGAAGACGAGGACCCCGGAGAAGTGGCGGACCCCGGCTGGATGCCCTGAGTGAGCTCCTCCATGACAAGGTCGTCACGAACCTCCAAGAAGGTGGGGAAGGGCCGCTGACGAGTGATCCACGTCCTGAGGTGGGCGTAGCGGTCATTGAGCCCGCGGAGGACGTTGAGGACCAAGATGCGATCCTCCACGGGCCAGCCGAGGTCGCCAAGGGAGTCGGCCATGCTCCTAACCCTAGGCTGCTGATACCATGTTAGGGAATGAGTTTCTATTGATTTGGGCTAACCCTAGAAGGGTAGTTATATAGGTAACCATACATGGGCCACATGGGCCTAGCCTCATGGGCCTAATACACACATATTCCAACAATGAGTAAATAAAAGATATGGAAGATGGCACCAACCTTGCAGGTGCCATGCTCCACTAGATATATCATATTTAGCCATTGCAACTAGTATAGCATCGCTAGCCTCCAAAAATAATTTGGTTAATTTAAACAACATATTTGGTTTGAGTACGGATTCTCTTGTCCGATCTCTAGGTTTAATATAGCACAAAATGATGATTTAAATAAATAACAGGCATGACTACAATCAATAAAACACTAGGAATGGCAAAAAATAAAATCCAAATAACTCCAAATCCAGCACCAATAGACACATTATATTTTTAGAAAAATGCCGGTACCGGTTTCATATTTTTATGATTTAAAATAACTTTTAGTTATCATTTAAAAAAAATAAACTAGCTTTATTATTTTCAGAAAATACAAACCCACCTTTGAAACCAGCTAGATGGCCAAATTTGTCCGGTATTGATAGTTCGGTGGTCAAGGATTACTAGTTTGAAAGTTGCATGGCCAAAAACAAACTCGGACAATAATTGGATGGCCAAAAATAGACTTCTCCCTAAATAAAATAAGAAAATCACCAACAGCAGATTTATTTGCAGTACCTGTGGTATTCCCACTGTATTGTAACATGCCTCAATTTGCTGAGTAACAAGAGGACGTGAAGGGCAAGTAAATATGATTTTCCCTAAATTTCCATTGTAAATAAGAACAAAGTTTCAGCATCAATTTCCACGAGTTCATAAAATACATAAAATACAGCATCGGAGAGGTAAACGGTTAAAATGCGATGCAAAACATTACCTTCAGGAAACCATCGAAAGTAGTTGTACATCACTACCGCAGCAATAAAAGTTTTGCCAAGTCCAGTTGGCAAAGCTATTAACGTATTGGTAAACAGAGCCTTTGCAACCATATACTTCTGGTACTCTCGGACTTCTACATTAGCTGCAACGCATAAAAATAATAGCCAAAATAAATTACAAAAGCTAGATATGCTGCTTGGATTACATATAACAAGATAACTATCTAGTATCTAGTGAAGTGTACCCTTAAATATTTAAAGAGCAAACATGGTTCTACAAGAACTAAACAATAACCATTAACCAGAAGAAAATGGAAACTCTGACAGGAATTTTTCATTGTCTATTTTCCAAATTACTTAATTGCATCCAATTATTTGCATCTGAGGAATGAAACTTTGTGCATCCATGTTGAAATTCGGGGGTTTCCCTATGGTGTTTGGGCAGCTACCTGCTACAAAATCAAGGATTTCCTCAAATAGATAAAAGAAACTGGAAAAATTAGAAGTGATGCGCGTCAACAACTCACAATCAAGATATCATTTAGTAGAATGCATATACCATTCCCATGCTATACCACTATACTAAAATAGTGCTATTTAACAGTTGTTAGCAGATGCAATGGGCAGAGCAATAGAATCAACCATGTGAGCAACAACCATGTAATCCAGTTGTACTCAGGAATACGACAACCACAATGCACTCAATACTTAATCTACAACAAAAAGCAGAAACCCTGACGGTGGTTTGGAGAACTCATGTGAAGGCCTAGTAAAACCTGCATTCTAAAGACGTGGATAATTAAGCGAAGAGATTCCAAATAACCAACCTAAGTTGTTGCACCAATACCATCCCCAAATAATGGCATTTGCTTGATACAGCAAAAAACATATTGCCAAGGGTGGACAGGGTCCTAGTCTATTATATCCACTTCAACTAAAAGAGGTGCATGCTTCTATGGGTGTAGTGCTGTTCCAGCAAACTAAATTACTTATCCTCATGTTTTAGTTTTTTGCTTGATTTCCTGTTGCAATCGCCTACCTAGTATGGCTGCCCACATGCTTGACAAAACAAAGTTTAGAGTCGGGTTTCGCATCCTTGAGTATCTGGTACACTTCAGTACCAGCAAGAACTTCTGGGGATGTATATCCTGAAGCAAGATGACTGCCATTGTTGACTAATAAAGTCCCAACCATTCACTAAAGATTTCTATTTTCCAAGTCGGCTCCACCCATAAGCTGAATCCCAGCATGAAAACCAGAACAAAGAACAGCTATTGGCAAAATGCAGCAGAAATTCAAACCCCCTCACTTGGATAGATCCATGTCTTCACAGCCTCGTGGTCCAGGGCAACCGCGCAGGGATCATACTCAACCTCCACATTGGGCCGACGGGAGCATCCCTTGCCAGCACGCTTGCCCCGACCCCGACCCCGACCCGAGCATCCCTTGCCAGCACGAGCTGCAGGGCGCCCCCGGCCACCAGCCGGTGCCACCTCCGCTGCAGCCCTCTCCTTCTCCCGCTGCCTCCTAGTGAAGGATTCGACGAATCGGTCCTCCACAGCCTTCTCGTCCGCCTGTCGCGAGCACCCCTCGCCTGCGCAGACACCCGGCCGACCTACGCTGCCGCCTGGTTCAGCCCCCACGCCCCACGGCGCCGCCTGCGCGGGAGCTGGAGCGGGCCTCTCTTTCTCCAGCCGCCTCTTAGTGAATGAGTCGACGAAGCGGTCGAGCGTCGACTGCCGCGCCGCGCCGCCGCCCGCCGCCGGTGGCCTGTGAAGCGGCGCCGTCGCCGATGGCTCGGGGGGCCGCGGTGGCAGCGGATGATGCACCGGCGTCGGGGCGGGGGCGGGGGCGGAGGCCGACGCGAGGGCGCAGGCTCGGTCGATCTCCTGCACGGCGGCCTCCCAGTCGAAGCCCTGCGGTTAGGGTTACGTGAGCGGGGCGCGAGGAGGAGAGGCGGGGAGATTGGGGGGAGGGAGAAGCGCTTACGTCGTCATCGTAGAAGTCGTCGACGGCGAGCCGCGGTGGCGCAGACATCCACCGCCGGGGCGTTGGAGAATCTCGGCGAAGGCCGGGGAATGGGGTTTTGGGGAGGGCGCGGCCAATTTGGGCGGGGAGATTGAAAGGTTTGGAGAGGGGCAGAGCCGCAGCCCGAAGAGGGCGTAACGGAGAAGACGATGAGCCAGCTGCCAGCATGGGCCATTAGCCCACGGGTTTGGCGATCAGCCCGACAAAGTTTTGGAGCCCCGGCCCAATTTCTAGCGGGCTATCGGGCTCTGCTATGAATTGCACGTACTCCTCTGTAGTATATTTATTTATTTATTTATTTATTTATATAATAAAAAAGAAAAAAACTATAATAAAGAAATGTTCAGAAACTGAAAAGTTTTTTCCCATACAAACACGTGAGACATGTATGATTGTATTAAGACGAAGAAGAAATGAGTATAAAACCCTTACAAACAACACTCAACACGAGCCAAGATGTGCCTCACTATAAATCCAAGAAGTACAAAAAAAAAAAGCTAAACTGCAAAAAAAAAATCCTTTGATGATCGGTGGTCTGATGCAAATTACAGGGTTGAATTATTTGGTCATCTTGGGTGCTTGGTCTATTTGGAACCTCCGCAACCGGTGTGTTTTTTTATGGAGTCTCACCGAGTCGTTCCTTGATCACGATCTAAATTAGAAATCTCTACAACTAAAACATTGGAAAGAGAATCGTCCACCCGGCGTCGCACGCCATCGCTCGCTCACATGCCCGCCCGGCGTGCGAAAACCGCAGGTTCCTTCGCGTTCACCGCGCCCCCGCAAGGAAGGAACTGCCACTCCCGCCCACGCAAGGAAGGAAAAACCTTGCTGCCGTGATTTCAAAAGGAAGGAAACAAAACTCGATCTCCTCCGCATCCACCGCGCCCCCATCGTCACCCTCACCGCGTCGCTGCCGCACGCGCCCGCTCACAGCTGGCGGCGGCGCCGCTGCCCGCGCCCGCCCGTAGTAGGTGCGACAATGGTTGCTATTCTGGATCCAGCGGGTGCCTCGCCCTCGCACACCACTGCGTGTCAAACGCCGCCGCCTGTCCGCGGCCCTGCGGACCCACGCCGCTACCCATCCCTGCGGTTCCGCCTCCGCCGTGCAGGCCATCCGCGCGGCCCGTGGTCTGCCACGCCGCAGCCACGCACGCCACCATGGACCCGCGCCACCGCACCTGCCTAGGACGCCGCCGGCGCTGCAAGCCATGCACCACTGTTGGATCTTGGAGGGGCCAACGAGGGTGCCGCCGCCGTCTGCGACGAGCTCCGCGAGGGCAGCGACCTCTCTCGCTGCGATGGCTGTGAGGCTCTGCGAGGAGAGGGGCATCTGTCACGGTAAGCACTTCGATTTCTATTTCTTTGCCCTCGTGTGATGTGCCTTTCAGGTGCTCGATAGAATGCCCAAGGAAAAAAAGGGGCTGACATGACAAATTTTTTCCTTACTATTTCTTTTGTTTATGCGGATTGAACTAGACGAGTATGATTAGCACTCCTCAGTTCACTTTTAGAATTTTGTTCCAACTTCAACTGTTAATCTAATCTTCCTGCTCTATTAAGAAAAGTCTATCTCTGAAACGATACATCGGAGTTTTTATTGTGTCAACAAAGTAGCCTTATCCTTCAGGCCTTTGCAGTTGGGCAAGAAGGCAAACGTGACTCCAGTGTTTCTTTTGCCAATTCAAATCCTGAAGCAACTGCCTCTGTTAAGAGGAAAAGGGTGCAGCGACAGCTCGAGGTAAATGGAGAGCACCGTAAGGAGCAGATGCCTGCTTATTAAATAGAATCTTTTTGTATGAAAAGAAGCGATACCCTTGATTTAAATTGTTTATTTATTGGACCCTTACTCTTTGGTGCACCAAGTATACCTTTTGTTTTTAGCTATATTTATTCACGCAGGTGCCTGCTTATTAAATAGAATCTTTTTGTATGAAAAGAAGCAATACCCTTGATTTAAATTGTTTACTAGGAAATATGCTCGTGCATTGCAACGGGATAAAACAATTATCAAACATTAATGAGAGATGATGACATGAGTGTTGCATATTTTTTTAGTTTACCTTTTTTTATATAAATTAATTTGGAAAGGTATAGTTTTATATAAGCACAATATATAATATTAAGAATAATGTTGCTTATCGTATTATATAAAATATAATTTAACATATTTTCCCTTCCATTGTAAAGCACAGAAATAGAATTAATCCTTACCCTATTTGTAACAAACATTAAATCTGGTAGAAGCATCAAAAAATTGTGTCTTTAACATTAGAGATTTGATTAGACAATAAACCGTTCAATATTTCAATTTATGTTTTCATCAATTAGTTCCTAATAAAAAATACATCAACAGTTTATTAGTGTTAATTTTTACTATTTCATAGCGAAGGGACAATGGTTCAAAGACGTGTAATGTTGCAATTATTTGTTAACCCAAAATATAGCATTTATGATTTGTAGTAAGAAATATTCCCAAATCATACTTAAAAAGATCACTTGAAAGATTGGCAAATAAATATAATATATTATTTGGAATGGGAATAAATATCATAATGTGGGCAGTCAACTTATTTTATATCCTTTAAACAGAAAACTGAGATGCTGGGAAAAACTTAATTAATAAACTAATAAATATATTAACAACTCAGCGCTAATGGAAATTTATAGAGCCAAAAAAAATTATTACCCAGCACGCACGCAGGCCTGCGTCCAGCCCCTGCCTTTCTCCACTTGAAGGCCCAGTTGCAAAATCTGCTAGCTGATTTCAGTCGTTGATGCATGATGAACGGCCAGGATCTTAGCAGGCCAAAATAGGATCATACAAGAGGGACGAAACCCTAATCCCATCTCAGTTCTCACTCTCTCACTTCTATCTCCCTTGCTCCAGCCGCCTCTCCTGCTAGTCTCAAGACACAGCAAAGCGACGCACCACCACAGCATCCAGGGAGAAAACACATGGCCGTGGATGCTCTCATGGCAGGGTGCAGGCTTTGCGGTTGCCCTATTGCATCCCGAGCGCGCGCGACGGCAGCGGCGTGCATCCGGCGGCAGCGCAAATGGCGGCGGCCCGCGCAACGGCGGCCCGAGCGCGTGTGATGCCAGCGGCGCTGTCTCTTAGGCGCGTGGCATGCTGCTCCGCGCGGGGTAGCTTCGAGCCTTCGACCGCTGACCTCCATGCCCTACCCCGACCTCGCCGCCGTTTTTGCGGATGCCGACGACTCCGCGCACCAGCCGCCACGACTTTGGTTGTGCCCACGATGCCGCGCCATCTTCCTCAGCCCGCTGCTCCGAACGCCACCACGGACAGCCCGCAATGCCAACCAGGAGCTATTGCTGTACCTGCCGCGCCATCTTCCTCAGCCCGCTGCTCCGAACACCGCCACGGACAGCCCACGACGCCAACCAGGAGCTCGTGCCGTACCCGGTACCTCGCCACCGGCCCACTGGACACCTACGTCGTCGCCCATTGTACTCCATCGCCGGCTGCGACCGTGCCAGACCGAGCTTCGCCGCCCTGCTTCCCTTGTCGCCTGGCGTGCTGGACCTGTAACGCCGTCGGTCTTATTGAGGTAGTCTGATTTGGATTTGTATCGTGTTTGGGACTTGTAATGGTGGGTGTGATCTGCTTCATAGTGAAACTTTTTAGAGTTCTTTTTCATCTTGATTTTCGTTTATGTTGAATCCTTTCTCTACTGGTCTTTGCTTCCTTGCAAATTATTCTTGCTTCGTGACATCTTTAATTGGTTCATTGTATTTTACCCAATTTATTGGGGGAGGCCGTGTCTGAGTCCATCACGGAGGGAACCATCAAAAGGAAAAAGATCAGAGCCGGACGAAAAGATCTAGACGAAAATTTAGCTAGAAATTTTGCCGATTCCGTCTGGTTGTCCAGGGTGGATTTGATTTGGTGGGATGTTTTTTTCCTTTGGTTTGATTTGGACTTGGATTGGATTGGCTGGATTGGAAACCTGGCTGGCAGACAGAAAATTTGAGGCGGAAACAAAAAGTAGTGCAGAAATTTTCATATTTAAATATTAGGTATAGATTTATTGGACCCTTACTCTTTGGTACAACAAATATACCTTTTGTTTTTAGCTACATTTATTCACTCATGTATTGCCTTACTCCTTGCCTCCTTTGGTTCCTTGTTCTCTGTACAGAAAAATGCCCTATGCATATACAGTTTGGTATTGTCTCTGACATTGAGGATTTTTGATATGAAACAAGCAGAACATTGACATCATCAGGCAACAACATCTTTGGGTAAGAACTGTTGGTGCTAACCTTGCTCCCGTGATTTCAAAAGGAAGGAAACAAAACTCGCTCTCCTCCGCATCCACCGCGCCCCCATCGTCACCCTCACCGCGTCGCTGCCGCACACGCTCGCTCACAGCTGGCGGCGGCGCCGCCGCCCGCGCCCGCCCGTAGTAGGTGCGACAATGGTTGCTATTCTGGATCCAGCGGGTGCCTCGCCCTCGCACACCACTGCGTGTCAAACGCCGCCGCCTGTCCGCGGCCCTGCGGACCCACGCCGCTACCCATCCCTGCGGTTCCGCCTCCGCCGTGCAGGCCATCCGCACGGCCCCGTGGTCCGCCACGCCGCAGCCACGCACGCCACCATGGACCCGCGCCACCGCACCTGCCTAGGACGCCGCCGGCGCTGCAAGCCATGCACCACTGTTGGATCTTGGAGGGGCCAACGAGGGTGCCGCCGCCGTCTGCGACGAGCTCCGCGAGGGCAGCGACCTCTCTCGCTGCGATGGCTGTGAGGCTCTGCGAGGAGAGGGGCATCTGTCACGGTAAGCACTTCGATTTCTATTTCTTTGCCCTCGTGTGATGTGCCTTTCAGGTGCTCGATAGAATGCCCAAGGAAAAAAAGGGGCTGACATGACAAATTTTTTCCTTACCATTTCTTTTGTTTATGCGGATTGAACTAGACGAGTATGATTAGCACTCCTCAGTTCACTTTTAGAATTTTGTTCCAACTTCAACTGTTAATCTAATCTTCCTGCTCTATTAAGAAAAGTCTATCTCTGAAACGATACATCGGAGTTTTTATTGTGTCAACAAAGTAGCCTTATCCTTCAGGCCTTTGCAGTTGGGCAAGAAGGCAAACGTGACTCCAGTGTTTCTTTTGCCAATTCAAATCCTGAAGCAACTGCCTCTATTAAGAGGAAAAGGGTGCAGCGACAGCTCGAGGTAAATGGAGAGCACCGTAAGGAGCAGATGCCTGCTTATTAAATAGAATCTTTTTGTATGAAAAGAAGCGATACCCTTGATTTAAATTGTTTATTTATTGGACCCTTACTCTTTGGTGCACCAAGTATACCTTTTGTTTTTAGCTACATTTATTCACGCAGGTGCCTGCTTATTAAATAGAATCTTTTTGTATGAAAAGAAGCAATACCCTTGATTTAAATTGTTTATTTATTGGACCCTTACTCTTTGGTACAACAAGTATACCTTTTGTTTTTAGCTACATTTATTCACTCATTTATTGCCTTACTCCTTGCCTCCTTTGGTTCCTTGTTCTCTGTACAGAAAAATGCCCTATGCATATACAGTTTGGTATTGTCTCTGACATTGAGGATTTTTGATATGAAACAAGCAGAACATTGACATCATCAACCAAGGCAACAACATCTTTGGGTAAGAACTGTTGGTGCTAACCTTGCTCCCGTGATTTCAAAAGGAAGGAAACAAAACTCGCTCTCCTCCGCATCCACCGCGCCCCCATCGTCACCCTCACCGCGTCGCTGCCGCACGCGCCCGCTCACAGCTGGCGGCGGCGCCGCCGCCCGCGCCCGCCCGTAGTAGGTGCGACAATGGTTGCTATTCTGGATCCAGCGGGTGCCTCGCCCTCGCACACCACTGCGTGTCAAACGCCGCCGCCTGTCCGCGGCCCTGCGGACCCACGCCGCTACCCATCCATGCGGTTACACCTCCGCCGTGCAGGCCATCCGCACGGCCCGTGGTCCGCCACGCCGCAGCCACGCACGCCACCATGGACCCGCGCCACCGCACCTGCCTAGGACGCCGCCGGCGCTGCAAGCCATGCACCACTGTTGGATCTTGGAGGGGCCAACGAGGGTGCTGCCGCCGTCTGCGACGAGCTCCGCGAGGGCAGCGACCTCTCTCGCTGCGATGGCTGTGAGGCTCTGCGAGGAGAGGGGCATCTGTCACGGTAAGCACTTCGATTTCTATTTCTTTGCCCTCGTGTGATGTGCCTTTCAGGTGCTCGATAGAATGCCCAAGGAAAAAAAGGGGCTGACATGACAAATTTTTTCCTTACCATTTCTTTTGTTTATGCGGATTGAACTAGACGAGTATGATTAGCACTCCTCAGTTCACTTTTAGAATTTTGTTCCAACTTCAACTGTTAATCTAATCTTCCTGCTCTATTAAGAAAAGTCTATCTCTGAAACGATACATCGGAGTTTTTATTGTGTCAACAAAGTAGCCTTATCCTTCAGGCCTTTGCAGTTGGGCAAGAAGGCAAACGTGACTCCAGTGTTTCTTTTGCCAATTCAAATCCTGAAGCAACTGCCTCTGTTAAGAGGAAAAGGGTGCAGCGACAGCTCGAGGTAAATGGAGAGCACCGTAAGGAGCAGATGCCTGCTTATTAAATAGAATCTTTTTGTATGAAAAGAAGCGATACCCTTGATTTAAATTGTTTATTTATTGGACCCTTACTCTTTGGTGCACCAAGTATACCTTTTGTTTTTAGCTACATTTATTCACGCAGGTGCCTGCTTATTAAATAGAATCTTTTTGTATGAAAAGAAGCAATACCCTTGATTTAAATTGTTTATTTATTGGACCCTTACTCTTTGGTACAACAAGTATACCTTTTGTTTTTAGCTACATTTATTCACTCATGTATTGCCTTACTCCTTGCCTCCTTTGGTTCCTTGTTCTCTGTACAGAAAAATGTCCTATGCATATACAGTTGGGTATTGTCTCTGACATTGAGGCTTTTTTATATGAAACAAGCAGAACATTGACATCATCAACCAAGGCAACAACATCTTTGGGTAAGAACTGTTGGTGCTGATCGAATAATCTTTTCAGTTTCCTGCTTAGCCACATGTTTCATAATCAATGTGCAGGTATCTTTCACCTGCATAATCTTCTTGAAAATCTCTATGTGCAACTGTGTGCTTAATCCTTTCCAGATATAGCAATGTTCCTATGCAACGTTGTACGCACGGCGTAGAGGGTTATATGTTCTTGCCTATATGGGGATTGTTGTTCGGCTTTCTTCTCCTAAAGGTATTAACGGTTGTACATTTGTGCATATTCTGGTTACATACTTTCATCTCCTAATTGAAAAAAAAAACCTTAGCTTGCTTACCTCTGTATAATGTCACCAAAACATTGTTGCATTACGCTAAACCCTTATGTTCTTTTGTTGAAGTCACAGGTTTTGATTGCTTCATAAGATAATGATAGGTATGATACGTGATTCATGGCAAATGTTTTGTGATATATCTGGTTTCAAAACAATTAATAATATGTTAATATGTCATAGTGGATAAAAGGATCTGAGTTTGGAGCTCGTTTCTCTGATCTGGAATTGTAGTTTGGGCATCCAAGTTGTTCAGGTTGTTCTGTTGATGAGCTTTTGACATTATAATTTTACATCCCTTCTAGCATGTCCTTAGTCCTCACAGTTATACTGAAAGTCACAGTCCATTAGAATTTCAGGTTGAGAGGTGCTTATAACTATAGACATCAATTAGGCATGGTATTTAGGCTTTGCGAATGTTGTTGAATTTGCTCGCTTAATGTTACTGCCACTAAATTGAGCTTCGTAGGCGTTAATTCAAGAGCAACTGAATCGTCTTCTCTTTCCCAAAATCATATGATAAATTCAGCAAAGTTGATTTCAGATATAGATATAGCACATCAGCTGGCTAATTTTAATTTGTATATCGTGCAGCAGACTGAGGAAGATATAGGCCAACAAAGAAAAACACAAAAGAAGCTACCATAAAAAAGGACTTATATTGTACATCAATTCATATGGTAGAATGCATTTTACTTTCTGCTTGCAGTCTGCATGTTCTTTATTGTCTTTGTAGGAGATGATAAATTGGTGGAGTCCTCATATGAGTTCTTGGCACAGGAAGTCAGGAATACAATCATTATTGATCAAAGTTATTCTAAAAAATCATACTCCCATTCACAGCTATTAGAATTAAATAGTTTGACCAATTTTTCCAAATTTGACTGGAAACACACCATATCAATGAGACCTTCGAAATACACTGCAATTATGCAGCATAACCAGAGCTAGGTTTGCATGCACAAACACGTGAGGAAGGGTTCCATGCCTGTGTCTATCTTATTTTTGTTTTGCACTCTGAAGCACTTATTAGTTCCTTCCTACTGAAAATGTCCTCTATTGTCTTGTCAGACTTGTGCTATGATGTACAGGGTTGTTCTGTATTTCTTTCATTTCAATGTCCTATATCTTAGCAAACGCATTGGGCTGGTCAGTAACTAATGGGCCTCAGGGTTAGTCATGTGAAATCACTGTCAAGGTAGCACATGAATTTCCTAAAAAAACATGCCCCAATATCCTTCTACATTTTCAGACTATCATTTTTGCCAATCTTTCTGGAACCCACCTGCTTCAACTACACTACTGAAGTAGCTGTTGGGGTCGAAAAAAATTATGTATGCAATGGGATTTCTATGAATTTTGTGTTGCATGGCTTCTTTGGACACTTGAACATGTGGGTTACTCTATGTCAGTCCATCCTCTGCTGTTTATGTTTTTCCTTAATATTGGGTGGCAGGATGCAGATGAAGTCCTTCGTCGTGCGCCCATGTAGCACTCCCTGAGTTAACGCCGTTGTCTCGCATTCACTGGGGTGGACGGGTGGGAGTCGCTGCCCTCTTGCCACATCCGACGAAGAGCTCCAATGATCTGGTGAGTAGGCTTGCTTTTATCTCCTATACTAACGCCTTTGATTTGACATTAAGCTTCCAGACTTTATGTTAGTTAGGACAATACATAGTGTAGTTTGCTAGATTATTAATGTCATTGTTAGAATCAGGTAATAACCAAGTAAGAGGAAACTTTTCTCAGGTAGGAAGCCCCTGCAAATGAATACAATAATATTTTGAAAAGAGTGACTAATTATTAAGGACAAAAAAGATGTCCTCTTTAACAATACTACATGAGCTTTTTTTTAACTGAATACTACATGAGTTTGACTTTTGACAGAGAAAGCCCATCTTCTTCAAGTACACTGACATGATCCACTATTGTTTGGAGAGTACAAGGTGAGTCTGCTATTGGTTGGAGAGTAATAGTTGAATAGATCATTTTAGTTTTCAAATGTGGTTATGTTGAAGAATACCTACTTGATGCGACTAAATCATTTTAGCTATATCACGGGTCGACAAAAAAATTGTGGATGCAGGGAATTTCTATGCATTTTGTGTTGCATGGCTTCTTTGGCACTTTGTCATGTTGCAGGGCCTAACTATTTCATTCTTTACTGTGGTTTTGTTAACATGCATTCAAGTCATTTTCATGAGATTTGACTATGAGATCCTGACTTTGTTGGTTGGCTGTTGTAGATTACTTTGATGAAGGGGTTGAGTAGCTCTTTGTATGGCACTCCTGCAACATGTTCCTTGTTAGTGGTGGCTTTCTTGCCAGCCGTGGCTGCAATTTTGCAGCTGAGATCATAAAATAGGAGTAAAACATGTTTGCCAATTGGATCAGGAAGAGTTTTCAGGATGTAACCACTCACCACAACCACCAGATGTTACCACTCCTGCCATTACATTTTGGTAGGGCACCACCGCACCAACACGAAGTGGAAGATGAATAAAATAATGTGAAGGATAGATCAATACTGTCCTTTGTATGAGATGAATTTCTTGCAATACCACCATCTTCTCTAACTTTAATGGAATATAATATAGGAAAGCTGCATAGAGAGTGCTGCCATTTTATTGGGTATTGGCATATATACCTTTTTTACTGGTTATGGTATAGAAGATATGAGTATATATTTCAATGGCATATAAGGTGTTTTCAGGTGATTGATGGTTCTCTTATGCAGACTGTTGAAGAAAAGCTGAGAAATCCGGTGAAATGTTGCAATTACATAAAGAAATAACACACAGGCTAATATACATGTTTAAGCTTAAAATTACTGTGGTATTATTTTGTTCCCGCTGCAACGCACGGGTATGATCCTAGAGACATTGTTTGAATCGATGGGCATGAATGTATTTTCAGTATGCAACACGCGTCTAAATTAGAACTGACATGGTGTTTCTTTTGTTGTTCCCGTTGCAACGCACGGGCATGATCCTAGTGAGCTTAAATTTCTAAGTTAAACGGGTCACGTGGTATCTCCTACCTCCGTTCCCTAGCACATGAGGAATGCTAGGTCATGGTTGTGGGAGCTGGTCTTGGTTAGTTTTTTTTTTAAAAAAAAAACCCGAAAGATCACATAGATGGCTTTTGATTCGTTCTAAGTATCTACTAAGGTTGGCAGGTTGCTTTTTTATTTGCTACTCTCTATATTTAAAATTGTATGCCGTTCTAATTTTCTTAGATTGCTGCTATGTATCTAAACATAACACATATCTAGATGCTACTATGTATCTAGATTAATACATATCAAACCTTCTAAGATATCCCACGTGTTGCTACGGGAATCGTGAAGAATTTAAAATGAAATTAAGTGAAGATGTTATGGATAGTTTGCATTAAGATGTTAAAAATTAGTGGGATGACATAGCTATTAGTGGAGATGATGTGGATAGTTAATGGGGAATGTTGTGGATGACTTATATATTAAGAGACTTTTAGTGGGGATTAGCTTTATAAGGGATATAAGGGATATAGATATAGATATAGATAAAGACAACGTATCAGATGGAAACCACACCTTTCGGGAAAAACCCATGCAAATCATGGCAAAAAAAGTCGTCTAAATTCACAAAAAAATCACATATGTAGATGATATAATGATACACAACCTTGTAAAAAATCTTGTCCAAACTCGACTTCGTTTGTGAGATATAAAAATAACAAATTTCTAATAAATTGTTTGGACAACTTTCTGGCTTGAAATTTGTTATTTTTATATCTCACAAACGAAGTAGAGTTTGGATAAATATTTTACAAGGTTGTATATCATCATATCATCAACATATGTGATTTTTTAGGTGAATTTAGACGACTTTTTTACCGTGTTTTGCACAGATTTTTACGAAAGATGTTGTTTCCACTTGATACATTGCCATAAATAAAACCATGTAACAAAACCTCGTTGAGGAAGTCAAAAGCCGGCCAACATAACCAAATGGCAAAGAACACCCAGCATGTTTGATTTGAATAAAACAAAGAAAGCGTTAGCTTGCCTTTGTAGACTCTATGGATCTTCCAAATGGATCGAACACGGTTTATCTATGCCATCGTAGGTTGACTTGGCTTGATATAGTTTAATAGTAATATATAACCGCTGAGTACATCCGTCTAATTAAAAACTACAGTATTTGATGAATTATTTCTCTACATAGCATACACGGTTTTACCAAATACTAGCTAGTTGTTCCTCGAAGGCTTCTTTATTTTAATATTTCTTTCAAATGACATTAGGTCTCTATCATGCACTATCAAATATCGCAACTGAACCTTTCCATAGGGAGAACGCGTCTTCTTGAGTGTAATAGCGATTTGTATACTAATTTTTTTCGTTCATGTGTAAATAGAAGTTGCATTTCTCACAACTGCTCTACATACGCACAACCAGCGGCGAATCTAAGTAAAAATATCATTTTTTATGACCCAAGACAAAAATATCATTGTTGTAACACCCTCGGTGTTACCGCGTGTAACTTTGCACTAAAACGTGTCATGAGCATTTTTTTTACGTATGTGTTTTAGCTTGTGCCAGGTTCGTGGAATCATTTTAGTAAATCGATTTAGCTGTTGAAAATATCATTTGAAGGTTGCCGCAATGATCGTGTTGTAGCGATTAAGGTTCAAAAACAAAATTTTCTTAACAAAACTGTTATAGAACTTGTATATAACGCTTTAGCGAGTTTTGAAGTACTGTTTTCGAGGAGTGTAATGCAACCCTTGCGTTGGTGAAGTAAATTGGCTAGCTAGTTTTTCGGGTAGATTGGAAATCGAATTGGAAAAACCCAGAAATTGTTTTTTTTTACCGTAGCTGTCAAGCAGATGACAGTCGCGTGTTCGCGAGCTTTGCTTTGCTTTAACTTGCTAGTAGCTTAGTCGTGTTTTGGCTGCTGGGGACAGCCCTTGGTGCCCTCTAGGCGGTAGTCCAGATGGTTAAGCCGAAGTGAGCTGGTTTTGGCCGTGGTAGGCGCTTTAAATTTCGTGCACGCATCCGGTCAGCGTCTGCTGCCCTTTCTGTGCGCGGTCACCGTGCAGGGCACGGTGCGTCGTGGCTGCCGGGCCGGCACGTCGCGTTGCCGGCAGGGCCTCGTGTTGCTTGGCCGTAGCTGGCCGCAGCGCGTCGTTGACCACTCGCTCTGGACAGCTGCAGCCGCTGCCTCCCCCCCCTTTTTGGCCGCTTGCTCCGCTTCGCGTCGCGGTCGCCCTGCGCGGCAGTCGCGTTGCGAGAATGGTCGCGTCACCGTGTCGCGCTCGCCCACACCTCGCTGCCGTCTTTTTTCCCCGTGCGCGTTGTGTCGTGACGTGTGCGTGCGTGGGGCGCCTACGGCTTGTCCGCCCTGTGCCGCGACAACGTCAGCAGCCGGCGGCCTTCTCCCTCTTCCGCACGCGGTCGCCATGCCGGGGACCCGCTGCTTCATTTCGTCCGCGAGCGGCCACCATTTTTCAATTCACCTCGAGCACGACTTCGTCTTCTAGCCTGTCAGCCGACCAACCTCGCTGCATCCCTTAGCTTGGCCCCCTGTGCTCCAATTTGGAGTTTTCCCATTTCCGCCGGCCTTAAGTCCGCTCGGTTGCGCGCTGTGGCAGCCATCCCCGTTCACCTTGAACTTCTAATTGGTCGCGCAGATAGTTTCACCACCTTCACCGCCCCACCCTGCGCACCACCACGGGGTGCTCACCGCCCCCTCGGCGCTGCTGGCGTGCCCGCGCCGCCGCACCCTCGGGTCGTTTGCGGCCGGCCCGGTGTGGGTCGTCCCTGAGTGGACCGTCGTCTCGGGCAGTACTCCGGTGAACCCTGGAAGCTTTTTACCTTTCCCGTCTAATCTCTTTGTGCCACCACTCACCGGAACGTCCTCGCCGGCCCTGCAGTTCGGCCGATGTCGTGGAGGGGCCGCGCTAGTCCGCCCCCGGTTCCCCTTTCACTGCCCGTCGTCTCGAGTGGTCGGTCTGGTGAATATCGGCCTCTTTGTTTGCTGTAGATGGGTCTCCGGTGGCTGGCGTGGCGGTCCTGTGCTGGTGGGTGCCGCGCCGGAGCGCGGGGAGGAGTCTAGGGACCTTCCCGTTGTAACGGAGGTAGAGCTGAGGGGCTTTCTTGAAAGACCGTTGGCTCAGGGAACAGTGCGTAGGAGCGCGAGTGAGTTTGGTTAAAGCGCAGGGAGGTTTTTGATAAATTGCTTGAGCGCGCGTGCGGGCTGTCCGCATGGGCCGCGCGTTGTGTCCGCGTGGGCCGCGCGTTTAGCTCGGGTGGGCCGCGTGGATTGGGCCGCGCAGTCTGTTGGGTTTTCTTTTCTTTTTAAGTGAATCAAATTAACTCGTGATTTCAGGTATATGACTAACTTTGGAAAATCATAATAAATTGGTTAAGCGTCCAAAAATTTCGAGACCAGTTTTGTTAGATCGGTAATTTCATCCCCTAGCAGTTGAGGTAATTTTTCGCGTGTAACTGTAGTGTCGCTCGATCGTTTAAATTAATGCATAAAGCAACGTTAGTACTGCAACTAAATTTTGTAGAACTTTCCGTGGTAAATCTAGGATAGCCCTAGCTCTAAAAACTTTTACAGTAGCTGCTTAATATTGTTAGATGCTTGCTGTATTTTTTTATGACCATCAAATAGCTTGTTTGTTAGGGTAGCAAGTTTTCCCTAAGTTGTGCCTGTAATCAATCGGTAACCGGAAAGTGGTGCGCTTGTTAGTTGCTGGGTCGTTTTGCTTCAAGTCAACCTTGTTAGTAGCGAGAATGATAGCTTAGCATATTATCTATTCGAGTTACCGTCGTCACCTTTTAAGTATGGTCTTATCTTTGCATGCATGTAGATCACGAGGGAGTCGAGTACGTGGCAGTGGAGGAGCCGGACTACGAGGAGGTCATCGAGGAGTACGAGGAGGAAATCTTCGTACCTGAGGAGTTCCAGGAGCCGCCCGCTACTGACACCTCTGACTGTGCACCTGCCCAAGGCAAGCCCCGGTGCATAACCCTTATTTTTGCAAATCTGATATATATTTAAATGTTGTGCATTTAAGTTACAGGAGTTTCTATGATACCCACATGCATATATATTTATACCCAATGAGTCTTACTAGTACAGGATCGTATAGTTGCTTCGCTTAGGATCATCGGTAGGGTGAGTAACCTGTCGTTGCTCACAATAGGGAGTTACCCTAATGATTATTACATTTTGGGAAAAATGGTGGAAGGGAAATGGCGACCGGGCAGGGATGTGGTATGGTTATTGGTGGGTGTAACCAGTTGTGTCCCGCGGCCATGGGGCGCAATTGGGTTGCACTGTTTCCCTGTCCGTGTCAATTAAGGACCGTTCGTTGCATGGACCCTGCTCAAGTCACATATCTCATTATCCTGAACATATACTAGCGGATGGGGGCTAGGAAGACTTGTTACTCTCTTGTCATGGGCTCCGGCTCTTTCCGGACCGACTGATTGGAGGCGGGGATAGGTGGAGGTCTTAGCACCGTACTGAGGCCGGGCCTCGAGTACGGGAGCTAGGAGTCCAAGTTTGGACGGGGACCTGGAAACCTGTGACAGGAGGGGAACGGGTTGGTCTTGCTTGTGCCTGGGGTACAAGCGAGGCGTGTGTTTTCTTTCGGGGTACCCAGCTGGGCACATTGATTCGCGAATCGCCGTTTTTGCATGACGGTACGGCTTGACTACGCTCTGGCATCGTAGTAAGAACTGGAAATGGAAAGAGGGAGAAATAATTCTGTTTTGCTCAACCCTTGCTTGATTATAGCATAGGTGCTTACATAAAATATAGGTTAATGAATAAAATACGGCTTCTATAAGTTAAGAAAATAAGGACACAATTTTAGTACTGTTTTGCGCATGCAAGAAACCTACCAGCCATAAAGCCTATCATGATCCGTGAGAGTCGGGAAATATAATTCCCAGTCGGGTAAGTCTTGCGAGTACATTGTGTACTCAGGGTTTATTTTTACCCCTGTTGCAGGTGCTCTTTAAGCAGGTTTGTCTTGTATGGAGGATTCTTCTGGTGGGCACAGATGGATTCTCATCGCTTTCGCTATATGTTATTTTATTTTCCGCTGTTAATTATTGCACTCTGAACTTCTGGTATTGTAATAACTATTTCTGAGACTCTGTATTGTATGAAATGGACTAAGTATTGTAAGTTTGTACTCATTATTGGATCCCGGGTGAAAAATGTGGAGCGTTCGAGTTCTCCCGTCGGGTGTGCTCGACGGAATCATCTGGTGTAGCTCGCCTTCAGGGCTCTTAGTGCCTAGTGGAAGGCAAGCGCCCTGAAAGAGTGCTAAACTGGGCGATTCTGCCACAATTGTAGTCATCATAGTCAACTGTATTATGTGATATACATTTTCTTGAACTTAGAAAAATTACCAAAGAATTTATAAATTTTGTCATAGTTGATGGACTCCCATAACACCCCCACCCCAAAATCTGCCCATGCATATACAACTAGGGGTTGCTGGCTAATGGGGAAGAGGTCGGCTAGTTTATAATTTAGGTGTTATTTAGAGCATATGTCCGGAGTTAAGTTCAAGTTTATTTTGATCAAACTAGAATGACACTACAATACTAAAAGGTTGGAGTTAAATATTGTTACACTAATCTATCATAATGAATTGGACAGACAAAGGCCCATTTAGCCTGATTTCAAATGACTCGGTTTCTCGCTATAGTGCATGGAGAAGTCAGTGCTGGTAAAATCAAAATTAATGGCTTCATCGACTTTTTTGAATTGAAAAAGATAAATGGCTCCTACAGGGCCAAAATATATTCCACCTCACAAAAACAACCCTGATTTTGAAGGTTTTAGAAAAGTCTGGCCTGAACCCCGTGTGACCGCTTCCCAACGCTGCAACCCCAGTGACGATTTGCAACGACCACGCATTCCCCCATCATACTATTACTTTGGCGCTCCTGACTCTGACTCGGCTGATGACACCTACGATCCGACCCGCGAGTGCTTCAACGTCGACGTTGAAAGCACGTCGGAATCGCAGGAAGAAGAGCCGGTCGAAGGAAGGCACACACCCCCTCATGCCGAGCTCCCTGCCGAGCGGGACGAGGCTCAATTCCTTGCCGACCAAGGAATGCAGCTCGAGCAAATCCGCGAGTTGCAGGAGAGGCTCAACGAGGAACGAGAGAACCTGCATCTACTTCAACAAACCCTCGAGCGTGAGCGCGCGGAATGCGCACTTGGCGGGAGAGCTCGCGAGAGAGCTCGCGACGTCAACCGTCGCATCGACGAGGACCTAGCGGCCGACCCCCCGGTTTTCGCTCGAGCCAGCCAGAACGTCGTTGCCGCCGCCATGCTCCTCCGCAACATGCCCGAGCCGTCAAACCCCGACGCCCGCCGGGCTCGAGATGAGATCCGAGAACTCCTCGAGACCGCTGCCCTGCAGCAGGCCGAGAGCTCTGCCTCGAGGCGACGCGAGCCCGCCTCGGAGCGGCTCGCAGAGCCCTCCCGATAGGAGAGAGAGGCCTCGGTTCATCCCGAACCTGCCCGATGGATCCGGATGGCTCTCGCCCCTGAGCCCATCGCTCACGACCGCGGGCCTCGAGACACCCGTGGCAACATCGTCGAGCGCCGCACGCGCAAGCACGGTGATGGTGTAGCTCGAGGCTACCATGTGCACAGGGGCGGGCGTTACGACAGCTCGGAGGATCGTAGCCCTTCACCCGAGCCTCCGGGCCCTCGGGTCTTCAGTAAGGCTATCCGTGAAACGATACTCCCGGCGCGGTTTCGCCCCCCCATGACTCTCACCAAGTACAACGGCGAGACCAAATCCGAACTTTGGCTCGCCGATTTCCGCTTGGCGTGTCAGCTGGGTGGGGCCACCGACGACCGGGTCATCATCCGACAGCTCCCCCTGTTCCTCTCCGACACCGCTCGAGCCTGGCTCGAGGATCTCCCGCCCCAACAGATCCACGACTGGGACGATCTCGTGAAGGTGTTCGAGGGAAACTTCAAGGGAACTTACATGCGCCCCGGCAACTCATGGGACCTCCAGAGTTGCAAGCAGAAGCCGGGCGAATCCCTTCGGGATTACATCCGGCGTTTTTCCAGGCAACATACCGAGCTCCCCAACGTCACCGACTCCGACGTAATTATGGCCTTCCTCTCTGGCACCACTTGCAAAGAGCTGGTCCGAGAGTTGGGCCACCACACCCCTCACTGCCAACGGATTAATGGACATCGTCACCAACTTTGCCGCCGGCGAGGAGGCAGTTGGTGCCATCTTTGGCGGTGAGCAGGACAAAGGGAAGCAGAAGGCCTACGATCCCGCGAGCTCCACCCGGGGCTCCAAGAGGAACAACCGTAAAAAGAAGAAAGGCCAGCAGGGCAAGCTCGAGGCCCCGGCCGACGAGCTTGTCGCCGCTACCGAGCGCAAGAAGCCTCGAGGCCCCCCGGTGGGGGCATCTTCGACAAAATGCTCAAAGAGCCGTGTCCTTACCACAAGGGACCCACTAACCATAACCTCGAGGATTGTCACATGCTCCGCAGGTACTTCGAGGGTGCAGGCGGTAAAAACACCGACAAGAAGGAAGACCCCAAGGGTGACGACAAGGATGAGGGATTCCTCGAGATCTACGACTGCTTCATGATCTACGGAGGACCCTCGACCCGTCTCTCGGCTCGCCAACGCAAGCGAGAGCGGCGTGAGGTTTTCTCCGTACAAACGGCGGTCCCTCGTTTCCTCGATTGGTCTGCGGTGGCCATCACTTTCGACCGTGATGATCATCCTGACTACGTCCCCAATCCGGGGGTCTACCCTCTCGTCGTTGATCCCGTCATCGCCAACACGCGCCTCACCAAAGTGCTCATGGACGGCGGGAGCAACCTCAACATCATCTACTCCCAGACCCTCGACCTTCTGGGGGTCGAGAGAGCGCGCCTCCAACCTAGCGTCGGGGGCTTCCACGGAGTCGTGCCATGGAAACGGGCGGAACCCCTCGGACGGGTCGATCTGTCTGTTTGTTTTGGCACACCGGCCAACTTCAGAAAGGAGACCCTCACCTTCGAAGTGGTCGGGTTCCGTGGAACATACCACGCTATCCTCGGGCGCCCGTGCTACGCCAAGTTCATGGCTGTACCGAACTACACCTATCTCAAGCTCAAGATGCCAGGCCCAAACGGCGTCATCACTGTGGAGCCCTCGTATGAACATGCCTACGAGTGCGACGTCGAGTGTGTCGAGCACGGCAAGGCGGTTTTGGAGTCAGTAACTTTGGCTGCAGACCTCGACGGTCTCGCCAACGAGATTCCCGACCCAAAGCGCCATGCCGGCAGCTTCGAGCCTGCGGAGGACGTCAAGCTCGTGCCCCTCGACCCCGCTGATCCCAACGGGAAGGCGCTGAACATCAGCGCCACCCTCGATCTGAAATAGGAAGCCGTGCTCGTCGACTTTCTCCGCGCAAACATCGACATCTTTGCGTGGAGTCCCTCGGATATGCCGGGCATACCCAACGAAGTCGCCGAGCACGCCTTGGAGATCCGGGCCGGGTCCAAACCGGTGAAGCAACGCCTGCGCCGCTTCGACGAGGAGAAGCGCAGGGTCATCGGCGAAGAGATCCACAAGCTACTGGAGGCCGGCTTCATCAAGGAAGTTTACCATCCCGAGTGGCTAGCTAATCCTGTATTAGTTAAGAAAAAGAGTGGGAAGTGGAGGATGTGTGTAGACTATACTAGTTTGAATGAAGCATGTCCAAAAGTTCTCTTCCCTTTGCCACGCATTGATCAAATCGTTGATTCCACCGCGGGATGTGAAACTCTTTCATTCTTAGACGCCTACTCCGGTTACCATCAGATCAAAATGAAGGAGTCCGACCAGCTCGCGACTTCATTCATTACCCCATTCGGCATGTATTGCTATGTTACGATGCCCTTCGGTCTCCGGAACGCAGGGGCTACGTACCAGCGGTGCATGCAGCACGTTTTCGGGGAACACATCGGGTCGACCATCGAGGCTTATGTCGACGACATCGTTGTCAAAACAAAACAAGCCGACGATCTGGTCAGCGACCTCGACGTTGCGTTTAAGTGCCTTCGGGCAAAGAATATCAAGCTCAACCCAGAGAAATGCGTCTTTGGTGTCCCTCGGGGCATGCTTTTAGGATTCATCGTATCCAAACGCGGCATCGAGGCCAACCCCGAAAAAAATCTCTGCCATAACCAAGATGGGCCCCATCCGAGATCTGAAGGGCGTACAAAGGATCACGGGTTGCCTAGCAGCGCTCAGCCGTTTCATTTCGCGCCTCAGCGAGAAAGCGCTCCCTCTGTACCGTCTCTTGAAGAAATCGGAGCACTTTTCCTAGACCCTCGAGGCTGAGGAGGCTCTCACAAAACTCAAGGCCACACTCTCTAACTCACCAATCCTCGTCCCTCCGACCCCCGGGGAACCGCTCCTACTTTATGTCGCTGCAACGTCACAAGTAGTCAGTTCGGTCCTGGTCGTCGAACGGGCCGAGGAGGCGCATACCTTGCTCGTCCAGAGGCCGGTCTATTTCATCAGCGAGGTGCTCTACCCACAAATTCAGAAACTGCTGTATGCCGTCATCTTGACACGGCGCAAGCTCCGGCACTACTTCGAGGGCCACCCGGTTATTGTGGTTTCTTCTTTCCCCTTGGGAGAGATAGCCTGGAACCGGGAAGCCTCGGGTAGGATTGCTAAATGGGCGGTCGAACTCATGGGCGAGACCCTGTCCTATGCGCCGCGCAAGGCTATCAAGTCACAGGTGTTAGCAGACTTCCTAGCTGAATGGACCGACACCCAACTTCCCCCCGCACAGCTCCAGGCTGAGCTGTGGACCATGTACTTCGATGGGTCGTTGATGAAAACAGGAGCAGGCGCGGGTTTGCTCTTCATCTCACCCCTCGGGGTTCACATGCGCTACGTCGTCCGGCTTCATTTTTCTGCGTCAAACAACGTCACCGAATACGAGGCACTCGTCACGGGGCTGAGAATCGCCGTCGAGCTCGGGGTCCGGCACCTTGACGTTCGAGGCGACTCCCAGCTCGTAATCGATCAAGTCATGAAGAGCTCGAGCTGCTGCGACCCCAAGATGGAAGCTTATTGCCAAGAGGTGCGGCGCCTCGAGGACAAGTTTCACGGCCTCGAGCTCAACCACATCGCACGCAGGTATAATGAGGCCGCCGATGAACTGGCAAAAATCGCGTCCAGTTGAACTACGGTTCCACCAGACGTTTTCGCAAAAGATCTTCAGCAGCCATCCGTAGACCTCGGGCCAAACGAGGGGATTGATGGGACGTCACTCGACCCCCCACCTGAGGCCGAAGCCCCCTCGACCGGGGCTGAAGCCATGCAGGTGGAAGGCTCGACCCCACCATCTGGCCTCGAGCCTGACTGGCGCGTCTCGTACCTCGACTACCTTACCCGAGGGGTCCTCCCCTCGGATAAGATCGAGGCTCGACGGATCGCTCGCCAGGCCAAAACCTTTATGATCATTGGCGACAGTAGGGAGCTGTACCGCCGTAGCCCTACTGGCATTCTCCAACGCTGTGTCACGAATGAGCAAGGCAGGGACCTGCTCAGCGATCTGCACTCGGGGGCTTGCGGTCACCACGCAGCACCTCGAACCCTCGTCGAAAATGCCTTTCGACAAGGATTCTACTGGCCGACCGCAGTCTCTGACGCCGTCAAGCTAGTACGCTCCTGTAAAGGTTGTCAGTACTATGCGAGACAGACCCATCTTCCGGCACATGCTCTACAAACAATCCCCATCACATGGCCGTTTGCCGTTTGGGGGCTCGACCTTGTCGGACCTCTAAAGAGGACAACGGGCAGCTTCACCCACTTGCTCATTGCCATCGATAAATTCTCCAAGTGGATCGAGGCCCACCCTATCACCAGCATCAGGTCCGAGCAAGCTGTGCTCTTCTTCACCGACATCATTCATCGCTTTGGGATCCCCAACTGTATCATCACAGATAATGGCACTCAGTTCACTGGTAAAAAGTTTCTGGATTTCTGCGACTGCCATCACATTCGTGTGCTCTGGTCAGCCGTGGCTCATCCAAAAACAAACGGCCAGGTGGAACGTGCCAACGGCATGCTCCTACAAGGCCTGAAACCCAGAATCTTTGACAAGCTAAACAAACATGGCAAAAAAAATGGACTGTCGAGCTACCCTCGGTCCTGTGGAGCTTAAGAACAACGCCGAGTCGAGCCACGGGGTTCACTCCGTTCTTCTTAGTCTACGGATCTGAGGCAATGCTCCCAACTGATATAGAATACGGGTCCCCAAGGTTGAAGGCCTACAGCGAAAGAAACAACGATGCCGCAAGAGAGGACGCCCTCGACCAGCTCGAGGAGGCCCGGGATGTGGCTCTGTTGCATTCTGCCATGTACCATCAGGGTCTCCGACGCTACCACGACAGACACGTCCGCAAGCGTGACCTCAACATCAGCGACCTGGTGCTACGGCGGAACCAAAACACCAAGGGACGGCACAAGCTCACGCCACCATGGGAAGGACCATATATCATCGCAGAAGTGCTAAAGCCGGGCACCTACAAGCTATCTAACGAGAAGGGCGAAATCTTCACCAACGCCTGGAACATTGAACAGCTACGTCGCTTTTTTCCTTAGAAAACCTCGAGGCTCTGTAATCTCTTTTTCATCAATAAAGAATACAGCAATGTCCAAACTTTCGTCCCACAATGAGGAAGGATCAACTCTGCACTCCCAGACTCGACCCTCCCTCGGGGGCTACACAAGGGGGGAACCCCCCAGTCCCTGAAAAAACTTACACTCTTTTTTAATTTTAAGAACCACTTCTTAGATCAACGGCGCTGTAAGAGCACCCTAAGGATCGAAAGGACCCTCGAGCTAGGAGTATCACCTACGCCTCCGAGGCTATGGTGCCTCCACTCACTCCTTACGTCTTCTAGAGGTGCAACTTCACGCTAGGAAGGTCTAAATGACGGTTCCTAACTTTGAAAGAGAGCACACTCCCTGCCGCTTAGATCAGGTTCTCACGCGATCTGCAAGGCCGCAAAAGCACCCTGAAGCTCGAGGGCAGTCGAGCCGCGAAATTACTTACGCCTCCGAGGCTACGGTACCTCCACTCGCTCCCTTACGCCAAAGGACGCAACTGCGTGCTAAGTAAATCACACGAGAACACGATCCAAGCAATAAGGGGAAGAAAAGCTCGAATAAAACTAAATTAACTACGAACCAGTTTGTGCTTCAAGTTTTTAGGGCCTCCAAGGCCACTACGTCCAAAATCTAAAGTACTAACTTATTACACGGGCCTTTGCGCCCAGATCTGGCTCACAGGCCTTCATCATCAGCAGGCGGGACCACCTCGGCTTCGAAGAGCGAGGCCAGACGACTCCCAGGCCCCTCGGCGGCTTCAATCAGCTCCAGGCAGGCGTTCTTATTATCCTCATCCGTCCGATCCGGGTCTGTGATGAAGCCGTCAGCGACGAGCTCCATGTCGAACACAAACCCTGAACGGACGACGGCCGCGCCCTCTTCACACCGTGGTGGAGGCTATCCCGTATCTTCTCCCGGGCAAGTTGGCCCAGCGCAGCCATCCGACGGATGAAGGAGTTCCCCGGAACGTCTTCTCCGGTGTCAGCGTCGGGCTCGACCCCCAGACCATCACACACGGTGGTGATCGCGCCCTCGAGCAGCTGGGTCCTCCGGGTCTCGGCCTCGAGGAGGCTCTGGAAGGAGTTGGCGGAGGAATGAGCCTCCTGATTCTCGGTCTCCAGCTCTGAAACATGACAAAATAAAAATTATTACCTAACACAAGGCCTCGATGTCATGACTGCAATAGTCATACTTACCCTCGATATGGGTCTTCAAGCCCACAACCTTGTCACGGAGCCCCCCGCACGTTTGCTCGAGCCCCAGGAGGACGCTGTCCTTGTCACGGACGGTCGCCTTCAGCGCCTCGATCTCCTGACGGGCGGTCTGGAGCGCCGCGTCCTTCTCTTGGACGGCCCCGTTTAGCACCGTGACCTCGTCCTTCAGCGCACTGAACCGGGCCGTGACCTGCCTGATTTGGACGTTGAGGAGGTCACGTTGACGGCCGACCTGGGAGACGTCCTCCTCGAGCTCCTTCACCCGTGCCGACAGGGGCTCGAGGTCCCTGCGAGCCTGGGCAGCCTCTTCCTAGGCCTTGTCCACCTCGGTGCGCATCACGGCTTCGGCCGCCCCAGCCTGTATCGCCTCCTCCTTCACCGTCGAGTAGGCGGTACGCAGCTCAGCCATCTCGGCGTTCCGATCGAAAAGCCTTTTTTGGGCCTCCTCGACCAGGGCTCGTTGCTGCGCCAGCGCGGCCCACACGCCACTCTCATCCCGGATGAAGAGCGACTTGCGGCGGGAGTACTCCTTCAGCTCCTGGTCACGATTCAAAGAAACCAAGAAGATAAAGAAACCGAGGGAAAAAGACACTAAGAGCCACGAAAAAAGCTAACGGATCGATCATACCTCGGTGGCATCCCGTATACCCCGCGAGACGGCGTCGGACGCCACGTTGAGTATCCGATCAAGGTGCCGGCGGACACCCTCGAGGTACTCCCAGCGGTGCACCTCATCCCTGTCATTCAGGGTGAAGATGGGCTCGGCGTCGGGGTTCGCGGCGTCCCTGAACTGAAGGGACGGCCCCCACCTCGAAATCTCCTCCTCGGCCCGTGCTATCGCCAGCACAGCGATGTTAGGCCACGACGACGATGACCCGGCCGGGGCATCTCCCGGTCCCGCCGAAGGGCCGGCCTCGCCCATAGCTCCCACGGCTCCAGCGGCCGTCGAGGCACCGGCCTGATCCGTGGCCTCACCCCCTCGACCCCCATCACTTGTTTCCCCTTGTCCAGGGGGTGTCGTCGAGGGTAAGGACCACGGGCACCCGCCCTTCTGCGGTAGCCGGCGCCTCGACCGTCGACGCCTCCGGAGCCGGCGCCTCGACCGTCGGCGGCTCAGGAGCCGGTGCCTCGACCGACGGCACTCCCGCAGCCGGCGCCTCGGCCTTCGGCGCCCCTTCTTCTGGGGCTCCGGTAGGGAGCTCGACGGCCTCGCCCTCCACCATGCCCACCGGTCGCGCCGGCAGGTCTTGCTGCGGCAGCAGCCCCCTCGCCGGTGCCACCTCCTGTCCCGGTGCCGACGTGACCTCCTCCATGGTCACGTCGGCACCCGCCCGCTCCGCGCTGCAGGCGGGTGCTTCACCCGTCACGGCCTCAACGGCAGCCTCGACCGTCGGCAACGGCCTGGGCTCCGCCTCGACTGAACTGGGCGCCACCGCCCTCGCCGAGTCGGACCTCTCCGCGGTGGCATCAGGGCCCGTGACCCCCGTAGCAGCTGCCGCCTCCTGCTGCTGTCGAAGACGCCCCTTCGCGGCCTCGACCTGGTGAACCCAGGCCGCGTCCTGCTCCGCCGTCCGGTTGAGAACGGAGGCGCTCGCCCACAGCGACTTCACTGGGGTAGGCCCCATTAGCTCCGCCTTCCGCTTCAACCTATGAAATAAAGAACAAGATCAGCCGACGGATCCAGAGAG
The DNA here is from genome assembly GCA_022457205.1 of Saccharum spontaneum. Lineage (NCBI taxonomy): Eukaryota > Viridiplantae > Streptophyta > Magnoliopsida > Poales > Poaceae > Saccharum > Saccharum spontaneum. Next base: position 18,091,840 of record CM039595.1, on the reverse strand, counting down.
AGGCGAAGCCACTAAGCACGAATACTCACTCGGAAATTGGCACCAAGGGCCTCGACCCCGCGCGGTCCGAGCCTCCCGAGGCGGCGGGCGGCGGCCTCGCGGCGGCCCCGCCAGCAGGCCTGGCACTCCGTGGGGCCCTCGCCGGCGCACTGCCCTGCGCCTTCTGCGCCTCCGAGGCCAGCTGGCCTCGGGTTCTTATGCCTGCCGACGGCGCCGCCGATGACGACGCCGGCACCACCGTCCCGGCCCCCGCCCGAGTTTGCGGGGCCTGGACCGGTACGGGCATCCCCGTCGACCCCTCTTGCTGGGTCCGGGGCAAAGCGGCCCCTCCCATCGAGGGGCCCGCTGAAAGGTCTAGATGGCTAGAGGGGGGGGGTGAATAGCCTTTTAAAAACTTTCTACAAAGACAAGCTAAACAAGTTTATCAATATAACAAATAGCAAGATGCGAGTTTTGCTTAGCCTACGGGGTGTTTGCAAGCCACCTATCCAATTCACAATTCTAGTATATTGGCACTCAACCGCACAAGTTAAACGGAGAAGGTAACTACAACTACAACTAGCAAGCTACACAAAAAGAGCTACTCTACCAAAGCAAACTAGCTAGCAAAGATAACTAAGAAAGTAATACAAGTGAGAGTTAGGAGGGTATCACCGAGGGGCGAAGTATTGAGCCAACCAATAAGATTAACAATGAATACCAAGACAACCGAACACCGGGATCAATCAATCACAATATGAAAGTGATGACACGAAGATTTATCCCGAGGTTCACGTGCTTGCCGGCACGCTAGTCCCCGTTGTGTCCCTTTTCACCACGTGGTTCGGTGGCTAATCGGTCTCACACCGAGCCTCTCAAAAAGGCGCCACAAGAACCTACCAAATGGCAAAAGGTTGCAAATGACACGAGCAATCCACTAATGTTGCCTTTGGCGCTCCGCCGAGGTAGGCACAAACCCCTCACAATCACCGGAGGTGGCCAAGAACAATCACCAACTCTTGCCAACGCCTCCAAGCTGCTCCAAGCCGTCTAGGTGGCGGCAACCACCAAGAGAAACAAGAATCCCGCAGCAAATCAACCACCAAGTGCCAACTAGATGCTATCTCACAATGCAAATGCACTTGGATCACTCAATCTCACTTCGAATATGCAAACAAGCAAGAGAGATGAGTGGGAGGGGAGTTGCTTGGCTCAAAGTGCTCACAAGTATGTCAAATGTGCAAGAGAGGGAGCCTTGAGCCGGCCAACGAGTATTTATAGACGTACCCCTTCGAATATAGCCGTTAGGAACGAGTTACAGCTGAACACGTGCTGCACCGGACGCGCTGGTCCAACTGACCGGACGCGCCGGTGCCGCAACGGCTAATTTTCAAACAACCGACCGGACGCGCCGGTCGTAACGACCGGACGCGCTGGTCACCACCGGACGCGCCGGTCCCGTGACTCACCGGACGCGCCGGTCAACACCAAGTCGCGCAAAACGAACCAACCACCGGACGCGCTGGTGAACCGACCGGTCGCCACAGTGACCGCGTCCGGTGGGAGTCCAGTAAGCTCCCTGGACCACCGGACGCGTCCGGTGGCCTGTGACCGGACGCGCCTCGCGTCCGAAGAAACAACCAAAAAACCGCGCATTCACTGGATACTGACCGGACGCGCCGGTCGCACAGTGACTGCGTCCGGTGCAGCGTCCGGTGTAGCGTCCGGTGCTGCGTCCGGTGCCACTGTGACCTCCGTTTGCTTCCGTTCGATTTCGTTTGATTTCCGACTTCCGGCGTAGTAGAAAATAGGCATTTCATTTCCCCGAAATCGCCTGAATCCCGCGCTCGCACGCTCGGCGGGAGGGAGAGAGGAACCAAACCCTCTCTACCACTTAAACTCCAACGCCGTCGCAAACGTGCTAACACCACCAAGTGATCATGTCATGTGCATGTGTGTTAGCATTTTCACAATCATTTTTCGAGGCGTTATTAGTTCTATCCAAATGCATATGATCATGAAATGCACACCTAGAGGCACTTAGGAGTTCATTAGCCGCGTCATTCCCCTCTTTATAGTACGGCTATCTATCCTATAACGTAACCACACCCACTAGGTGTCTTGGTTACTAAAACACAACCCTTAAGCATATACCTTTGCCTTGATCACGTAGGGTCGCGTCCAAATCCAAGTGTGGCCATCATGATCACCATGTCCATCTTGCCACCAACCTTGGAATGTACTAATCCTCATATGCTACATACAACTTAGGCATAGGATTAGTACTTAGGCATTGTCACTAATTACCAACACCAAACATAGGACTTTCAATCTCCCCCTTGTTGGTAATTGGTGACAACCCTTTCACAAAGATATTATGATAAAATTTAGATTGAACCCATGTCACATTGTCCAAGTATATTACTATGTGTAAGAATTATGGACAAGTGATCATGAATTCAAATTGATAGCAATGGCTCCCCCTACATGTATGCTATATGTTTGGATTTTGGAAGCATACATGTTAGATAGGAAAGATTAGGAGCATTGACTACCAATAGGTGCTAAGTGTTTTAGATTATAGACCTTTGAAGCGTGATACCATCGGAGTAGCGATAAACACCATCTTAGCACCTTGTGTAGTTAGATATCACTTGGAAAAGCACAAACATAACTAGAAACCTCGTGAGATCAACATTATAAGCAAGGTTCTAGTACCACTTAGAAAGATATGAAGCAAGAAAAAATCTAACTACTTCCTATTCATGCTAGTACTTCAATACACCATTCAATTGTATACTAGCAAAACACCACACAAGTAAAGTATTGGAGAAAAAGAAATGCATAACTATGCGTCATACATATGAGTGCACAAAGAAATGCAACATTCATGTTTAAGAGCTTGCTCCCCCTACTTGTGTGCTCAAAATTTTAGTTGATCCCCTTCTTTTATCAATTCTCCTCTTTTAGAAATTTCTCCCCCTTTAAGTTCTATCTTTGTGAACAACATTTTCTCCCCCTTTGGCACCAATGACCACAAGGGACCAATTTTAGTTAGATTATCATGTTGAAATATGGGGTGAGGATCAAGTTAGTGATTCAACCTAGATTGCTTGCATAAATAAAATGCTTCGGTTTGATCCAAGGGCAAGCTTCTTCACACCTCACTAGAAGGGTTATCATGCACCATGTTGAAGCAAATATTTAGACAAGTGATCTAGATTAAACACTTAGGATCACAAGCTACTTAAACAAGTTATATGCTACCACTAGATCATACAAGACATGGAAACAATAGTGGCACCATATAAACTTCAAAGTCATTTAATTTTCATGAATGAGCCTAGAATATGTAAATTATGACTAGATGCACTAAACATGTCCTTAGTATAGAATGTATGACATATCAACCAATTATACCTTGGGGCTCGAAGGAGAGGCATGTCATATATGGGGTGCATCAACTCATGTTGGAGAAGTCAAGTATGTTCAACTCATTCTTTAGCTTGTGAAATCTCTTCTCATCAAGTGGCTTGGTGAATAGATCGGCTAATTGATCTTCGGTGCCCACACTCTCAATAGCAATGTCACCCTTTTGTTGATGATCTCTAATGAAATGATGACGAACATCAATATGCTTTGTTCTTTGATGTTGAACCGGATTGTTGGTTAGCTTCACGGCACTTTCATTGTCACATAGCAATGGCACATTCTTGAAATTGATTCCAAAATCCTTCAATGTTGCCTTCATCCATAAGATTTGTGCACAACAACTACCCGCGGCGATGTATTCGGCTTCGGCGGTAGATAGTGCAATACTATTTTGCTTCTTGGATGACCATGAGACAAGTGATCTTCCCAACAATTGACAAGTCCCGGAAGTGCTCTTTCTCTCCACTTTGTCACCGGCATAGTCGGAATCCGAATATCCAACTAGCTCAAAGCTTGCACCTTTGGGATACCATAATCCAACATCTTGTGTATGCTTCAAATACCTCAATATTCTCTTTGTTGCCTTCAAATGACTTTCTCTTGGTGAGGCTTGAAATCTTGCACACATACATACACTAAACATTACATCGGGTCTTGATGCCGTCACATAGAGTAGGCTACCAATCATTGATCTATAAAGCTTTTGATCCACCATGTTGCCACTCTTGTCACTATCCAAACTTCCACTAGTGCCCATTGGGGTTGTAATGCCCTTTGCATCTTCCATGCCAAACTTCTTGAGCATATCTTTGATGTACTTGGTTTGGCTCACAAATGTTCCTTCCTTCATTTGTTTGATTTGAAGTCCAAGAAAGAAACTAAGTTCACCGACCATTGACATTTCAAATTCCTTTGCCATCATTTTCCCAAACTCATCACAATAATCTTGATTGGTTGAACCGAAGATGATATCATCAACATATATTTGCAACACAAACAAGTCTTTCCCAATCTTCTTGGTAAAGAGAGTAGTATCCACTTTGCCCATGACAAATCCTTTGGATAGCAAGAAGTCCCTCAATCTTTCATACCATGCTCTAGGTGCTTGCTTTAATCCATACAAAGCTTTCCTTAACTTGTATACATGGTTGGGTTTCTTGTCATCTTCAAAACCGGGAGGTTGCTCCACATACACCTCCTCTTGAATGTACCCATTAAGAAATGCACTCTTCACATCCATTTGATATAGCTTGATATTGTGAGCACAAGCATAGGCAAGTAAGATCCTAATTGCTTCCAATCTTGCAACCGGGGCATAAGTTTCACCAAAGTCAAGACCCTCTATTTGTGTGTAACCTTGAGCCACTAGTCTTGCTTTGTTTCTTACTACTATTCCATCTTGATCTTGCTTGTTGCGAAAGACCCATCTTGTTCCAATGACATTGTGATCTTTAGGCCTCTCAACTAGTTCCCATACTTCATTTCTCTTGAAGTTGTTGAGCTCTTCATGCATTGCATTTACCCAATCCGGATCTCTCAATGCTTTATCAATGTCCTTGGGTTCTTCCATTGACACAAAAGAAGAGTGAGCACAAAATGATGCCAATCTTGATCTAGTTTGAACTCCCCTTTGTATGTCACCAATGATGGAATCTAATGGATGGTCTCTAGCAATGTTGGTTGGTTGAAGCACTTGCACTTGATTGCTTGGATGTTGATGTTGATCATGAGTTGGAGATGATGAACTAGCCACTTGTTGATCTTGTTGCACTTGAGATGATGTACTAGCTTGATTTTGCATTAGAGAACCACTAGCTTGTGTAATTGGGCTTTGGAGTACTTGATCTTTGTTGTCATCCACATCAATCACTTGCTTAGGCCTAATATCACCAATATCCATTTCTTTCATAGCATTGGTCAATTGAGTTCCTCTCACATCATCCAAGTTATTTTCCTCATCTTGAGAGCCATTTGTTTCATCAAACTCAACATCATGAACTTCCTCAAGTAAACCACTAGCCAAATTCCAAACTCTATAAGCTTTGCTAGTAGTGGAGTAACCAAGTAAGAATCCTTCATCACATTTCTTCTCAAACTTGCTCAATCTAGTGCCCTTCTTCAAGATGTAGCATTTGCAACCAAATACCCGAAAGTATGCAATGTTGGGCTTTCTTCCATTTAAGATCTCATATGGTGTCTTCTCTAGAAACTTGTGGCAATAGAGGCGGTTGCTATAGAAGCAAGCTGTGTTGATTGCTTCGGCCCAAAAAGAATGACTCACATTATACTCATTCAACATTGATCTTGCCATATCAATTAGGGTTCTATTTTTCCTCTCAACTAAGCCATTAGATTGAGGTGTATACTTGGCCGAGAATTGATGTTTGATTCCAAGTTCCTCACATAGCTCATCAACTCTTGTGTTTCTAAACTCACTTCCATTATCACTTCTCACTTTCTTGATTGTGGTCTCAAACTCATTTTGCACTCTCTTGATGAACTTCTTGAATATGTCAAATACATCACTCTTGTCCACAAGAAAGAATACCCATGTATATCTAGTGAAATCATCCACAATCACAAACCCATACTTGTTGCCACCAATGCTTGTGTATGTAGTTGGTCCAAATAGATCCATGTGCAACAACTCAAATGCCTTGGAAGTACTCATAATGCTCTTCAAAGGATGAGTGTTGCCTACTTGCTTTCCGGCTTGACATGCACTACACAGCTTATCTTTCTCAAATGTGACGTCCTTCAAGCCTCTAACTAAGTCATGCTTCACTAACTTGTTCAATTGCTTCATGCCAACATGACCAAGTCTTCTATGCCATAACCAACCCATACTTGATTTGGTGAGCAAGCATGTTGAGAGTTGAGTGTCACTAGCATTGAAATCAACCAAGTATAGATTCTCATATCTAAAGCCTTTGAAGATCAAATTAGAGCCATCAACACTAATTATCTCCACATCATCAACACCAAATATGCACTTGAAACCGAGATCACACAATTGAGCAACCGAGAGAAGATTGAAGTTCAACTTTTCAACTAAGAGCACATTGGAAATGCTATGATCATTTGAGATTGCAATCCTTCCAAGAGCCTTCACATCACCCTTGCTATTGTCACCAAATGTGATACTATCAATGCCACTATCATTTGATTTGAGAGAGTTGAACATTCTTGAATCACCGGTCATATGTTGAGAGCACCCACTATCAAGCACCCAATGCCTTCCTCCGGCCTTGTAATTTACCTACAAAATAAATTAATGTTTCTTAGGTACCCATACTTGTTTGGGTCCTTGGAGGTTAGTAACTAAGCTTTTTGGTACCCAAATGGCCTTCTTCTTTGGACCCACAATTGGTGTACCAACAAACCTAGCATGCACACCTTTCTCACCCTTGGTAAGCACATAACAAGAATCAAAAGGAATGTAATCCATTTTAGCATGAAACTTGTTGTTGTTCTTGTTCATTTTATTACAATTAATCTCTAGATGCCCAACTTGCTTGCATCTATTGCAATAACGACCATTGCTCTTCACAAAGCGAGACTTTGGAGTAGCAAAGGCCGCCTTGCCCTTCTTGGGAGTATAGCCCAAACCCTCTTTGTTAAGAGAGAACCTTTGGCTACCCAAGCATTTTAGCAAGCGAGCATCCCCACCATAGGCATTGCCTAATGCGCGGGTGAGATCATCCACCTCTCTCTTGAGAGTCTCATTCTCAACCACAAGTGATGAATCACTAGTAGTAGAGGTAGAGTTGGTTGTGGTGGATGATGATGAGCTACATGAAGCATTAGTAGGACCAACAAATAAAGAATCATCAATAATATCACATGTTAGTCCAATATCACAAGTGACAATCACTTGCTCCTCCTTAGCTTCCTTCATGAGCTTCTCCAACTTGAGGTCCTTCTCCTTGATGAGCTCAAGTAGAGAGGAGTGGGCTTCCTTAAGCCTAGTGTGAGCAACTTCAAGGTCCTCGTGGTCTTCCTTTAGACACTCACGAGAGGCCTCTAGCTCATCAAAGGATTTCCTAAGAGCTTTGAGCTCTTGTTCAATTCCTTTGCACTCCTTACTCTTTTTGAGAGCAACAAGCTCCTCCATCAAGGCATTATTTTCATTGCTCTTGGCAATGAGCTCTTGTTCCAAGATTTTGTATTTCTTGGTGGTCCTCTTGTAGCCTTTGCTCATCTGATCTATTATGCCCAATAGATCATCCTTGGAGTAGTCCTCATCCTCCTCATCATCACTCCTACAACCATCACTAGCACAAGAATCATCATCACCATCATCATATTTTACCTTGGTAGGCTTGGCCATAAGGCATGTCGATGTAGTGTCGAAGATGGATGGCTTGTTGGAGAGGGCGATGCTTGCCATGGCTCGCCGAGTGGTCCTCTCATCATCACTAGAGCTATCATCATCACTATCGGAGTTGTCACTATCCCAAGTGACCACATAACCACCACCCTTCTTCTTCTTGTTGATAGTGAAGCTCTTCTTATCTTTCTTCTCCTTATTGTCCTTCTTGTTCTTCTTCAACTTCAACTCCCCATCATGATATCTTTTATCTTCATAGGGACACTTTGCCACTATGTGATCGGGGCTATTGCAATTGTAGCAAAGCACCTCCTTTGCCTTCATGAAGTCCCTTCTCTTCCTTGCACCATATCCTTTCTTCTTCATGAACCTCCCCATCTTGTGCACTAGGAGGGCCATGGTCTCATCATCGAATGGATCATCATCATCACTCTCCACCTTGCTCTTGCCCTTAGAAGATGAAGCCTTGAATGCAATGGGCTTCTCTTGCTTGACCTTGGTCTCCTTCTTCTCATCTTCATCTTCATCATCATTGTATTGGGCATCGGTCATTATATCTCCAAGCACATTGGTTGGTTTGACCTTGTCCAATCCCTCTCTAAAGATCATTCTTCTCAAGGTGGCAAACTTCTTGGGTAAGCACATCAAGAATTTGTGTGAGAAGTCCTTGTCCTCAACCTTCTCTCCAAGCCCCTTGAGATCATTGACAATGACTTGGAGCCTATAGAACATCTCCGGGATGGATTCATCATCCTTCATCTTGAAAGTGGAGAACTTGTCCTTGAGCATATATAGCTTGGCACTTTTTACCGTTGAAGTGCCTTCATAAGTTTCTTCAAGCCTTATCCAAAGCTCATTTGCCTTTTCAAGATCTTTGATTTGCTCAAATACTTTGTCATCAATGGCACGGTAGATTGTGTCGAGTGCCGCCGTGTTGCATTGTTTGTTGATGCGGTCATTTGGAGTGAGATTTTCTTCATCAAGAATAATGTATCCTTCATTGGTCACATCCCAAACCTTCTCATGTATATTGCCTAGATATTGCTTCATCTTCCTTTTCCAATGATCAAAGGAAGAGACACCATCAAAGAATGGAGGCTTGCCATTAACATGGTTGAACATAACTTGAGCCATCTTGCACCGAGGTTGTTAAGCCTTGCAAACGGTGACCACGGCTCCGATACCACTTGAAAGGTCTAGATGGCTAGAGGGGGGGGGGTGAATAGCCTTTTAAAAACTTTCTACAAAGACAAGCTAAACAAGTTTATCAATATAACAAATAGCAAGATGCGAGTTTTGCTTAGCCTACGGGGTGTTTGCAAGCCACCTATCCAATTCACAATTCTAGTATATTGGCACTCAATCGCACAAGTTAAACGGAGAAGGTAACTACAACTACAACTAGCAAGCTACACAAAAAGAGCTACTCTACCAAAGCAAACTAGCTAGCAAAGATAACTAAGAAAGTAATACAAGTGAGAGTTAGGAGGGTATCACCGAGGGGCGAAGTATTGAGCCAACCAATAAGATTAACAATGAATACCAAGACAACCGAACACCGGGATCAATCAATCACAATATGAAAGTGATGACACGAAGATTTATCCCGAGGTTCACGTGCTTGCCGGCACGCTAGTCCCCGTTGTGTCCCTTTTCACCACGTGGTTCGGTGGCTAATCGGTCTCACACCGAGCCTCTCAAAAAGGCGCCACAAGAACCTACCAAATGGCAAAAGGTTGCAAATGACACGAGCAATCCACTAATGTTGCCTTTGGCGCTCCGCCGAGGTAGGCACAAACCCCTCACAATCACCGGAGGTGGCCAAGAACAATCACCAACTCTTGCCAACGCCTCCAAGCTGCTCCAAGCCGTCTAGGTGGCGGCAACCACCAAGAGAAACAAGAATCCCGCAGCAAATCAACCACCAAGTGCCAACTAGATGCTATCTCACAATGCAAATGCACTTGGATCACTCAATCTCACTTCGAATATGCAAACAAGCAAGAGAGATGAGTGGGAGGGGAGTTGCTTGGCTCAAAGTGCTCACAAGTATGTCAAATGTGCAAGAGAGGGAGCCTTGAGCCGGCCAACGAGTATTTATAGACGTACCCCTTCGAATATAGCCGTTAGGAACGAGTTACAGCTGAACACGTGCTGCACCGGACGCGCTGGTCCAACTGACCGGACGCGCCGGTGCCGCAACGGCTAATTTTCAAACAACCGACCGGACGCGCCGGTCGTAACGACCGGACGCGCTGGTCACCACCGGACGCGCCGGTCCCGTGACTCACCGGACGCGCCGGTCAACACCAAGTCGCGCAAAACGAACCAACCACCGGACGCGCTGGTGAACCGACCGGTCGCCACAGTGACCGCGTCCGGTGGGAGTCCAGTAAGCTCCCTGGACCACCGGACGCGTCCGGTGGCCTGTGACCGGACGCGCCTCGCGTCCGAAGAAACAACCAAAAAACCGCGCATTCACTGGATACTGACCGGACGCGCCGGTCGCACAGTGACTGCGTCCGGTGCAGCGTCCGGTGTAGCGTCCGGTGCTGCGTCCGGTGCCACTGTGACCTCCGTTTGCTTCCGTTCGATTTCGTTTGATTTCCGACTTCCGGCGTAGTAGAAAATAGGCATTTCATTTCCCCGAAATCGCCTGAATCCCGCGTTCGCACGCTCGGCGGGAGGGAGAGAGGAACCAAACCCTCTCTACCACTTAAACTCCAACGCCGTCGCAAACGTGCTAACACCACCAAGTGATCATGTCATGTGCATGTGTGTTAGCATTTTCACAATCATTTTTCGAGGCGTTATTAGTTCTATCCAAATGCATATGATCATGAAATGCACACCTAGAGGCACTTAGGAGTTCATTAGCCGCGTCATTCCCCTCTTTATAGTACGGCTATCTATCCTATAACGTAACCACACCCACTAGGTGTCTTGGTTACTAAAACACAACCCTTAAGCATATACCTTTGCCTTGATCACGTAGGGTCGCGTCCAAATCCAAGTGTGGCCATCATGATCACCATGTCCATCTTGCCACCAACCTTGGAATGTACTAATCCTCATATGCTACATACAACTTAGGCATAGGATTAGTACTTAGGCATTGTCACTAATTACCAACACCAAACATAGGACTTTCAATCTCCCCCTTGTTGGTAATTGGTGACAACCCTTTCACAAAGATATTATGATAAAATTTAGATTGAACCCATGTCACATTGTCCAAGTATATTACTATGTGTAAGAATTATGGACAAGTGATCATGAATTCAAATTGATAGCAATGGCTCCCCCTACATGTATGCTATATGTTTGGATTTTGGAAGCATACATGTTAGATAGGAAAGATTAGGAGCATTGACTACCAATAGGTGCTAAGTGTTTTAGATTATAGACCTTTGAAGCGTGATACCATCGGAGTAGCGATAAACACCATCTTAGCACCTTGTGTAGTTAGATATCACTTGGAAAAGCACAAACATAACTAGAAACCTCGTGAGATCAACATTATAAGCAAGGTTCTAGTACCACTTAGAAAGATATGAAGCAAGAAAAAATCTAACTACTTCCTATTCATGCTAGTACTTCAATACACCATTCAATTGTATACTAGCAAAACACCACACAAGTAAAGTATTGGAGAAAAAGAAATGCATAACTATGCGTCATACATATGAGTGCACAAAGAAATGCAACATTCATGTTTAAGAGCTTGCTCCCCCTACTTGTGTGCTCAAAATTTTAGTTGATCCCCTTCTTTTATCAATTCTCCTCTTTTAGAAATTTCTCCCCCTTTAAGTTCTATCTTTGTGAACAACATTTTCTCCCCCTTTGGCACCAATGACCACAAGGGACCAATTTTAGTTAGATTATCATGTTGAAATATGGGGTGAGGATCAAGTTAGTGATTCAACCTAGATTGCTTGCATAAATAAAATGCTTCGGTTTGATCCAAGGGCAAGCTTCTTCACACCTCACTAGAAGGGTTATCATGCACCATGTTGAAGCAAATATTTAGACAAGTGATCTAGATTAAACACTTAGGATCACAAGCTACTTAAACAAGTTATATGCTACCACTAGATCATACAAGACATGGAAACAATAGTGGCACCATATAAACTTCAAAGTCATTTAATTTTCATGAATGAGCCTAGAATATGTAAATTATGACTAGATGCACTAAACATGTCCTTAGTATAGAATGTATGACATATCAACCAATTATACCTTGGGGCTCGAAGGAGAGGCATGTCATATATGGGGTGCATCAACTCATGTTGGAGAAGTCAAGTATGTTCAACTCATTCTTTAGCTTGTGAAATCTCTTCTCATCAAGTGGCTTGGTGAATAGATCGGCTAATTGATCTTCGGTGCCCACACTCTCAATAGCAATGTCACCCTTTTGTTGATGATCTCTAATGAAATGATGACGAACATCAATATGCTTTGTTCTTTGATGTTGAACCGGATTGTTGGTTAGCTTCACGGCACTTTCATTGTCACATAGCAATGGCACATTCTTGAAATTGATTCCAAAATCCTTCAATGTTGCCTTCATCCATAAGATTTGTGCACAACAACTACCCGCGGCGATGTATTCGGCTTCGGCGGTAGATAGTGCAATACTATTTTGCTTCTTGGATGACCATGAGACAAGTGATCTTCCCAACAATTGACAAGTCCCGGAAGTGCTCTTTCTCTCCACTTTGTCACCGGCATAGTCGGAATCCGAATATCCAACTAGCTCAAAGCTTGCACCTTTGGGATACCATAATCCAACATCTTGTGTATGCTTCAAATACCTCAATATTCTCTTTGTTGCCTTCAAATGACTTTCTCTTGGTGAGGCTTGAAATCTTGCACACATACATACACTAAACATTACATCGGGTCTTGATGCCGTCACATAGAGTAGGCTACCAATCATTGATCTATAAAGCTTTTGATCCACCATGTTGCCACTCTTGTCACTATCCAAACTTCCACTAGTGCCCATTGGGGTTGTAATGCCCTTTGCATCTTCCATGCCAAACTTCTTGAGCATATCTTTGATGTACTTGGTTTGGCTCACAAATGTTCCTTCCTTCATTTGTTTGATTTGAAGTCCAAGAAAGAAACTAAGTTCACCGACCATTGACATTTCAAATTCCTTTGCCATCATTTTCCCAAACTCATCACAATAATCTTGATTGGTTGAACCGAAGATGATATCATCAACATATATTTGCAACACAAACAAGTCTTTCCCAATCTTCTTGGTAAAGAGAGTAGTATCCACTTTGCCCATGACAAATCCTTTGGATAGCAAGAAGTCCCTCAATCTTTCATACCATGCTCTAGGTGCTTGCTTTAATCCATACAAAGCTTTCCTTAACTTGTATACATGGTTGGGTTTCTTGTCATCTTCAAAACCGGGAGGTTGCTCCACATACACCTCCTCTTGAATGTACCCATTAAGAAATGCACTCTTCACATCCATTTGATATAGCTTGATATTGTGAGCACAAGCATAGGCAAGTAAGATCCTAATTGCTTCCAATCTTGCAACCGGGGCATAAGTTTCACCAAAGTCAAGACCCTCTATTTGTGTGTAACCTTGAGCCACTAGTCTTGCTTTGTTTCTTACTACTATTCCATCTTGATCTTGCTTGTTGCGAAAGACCCATCTTGTTCCAATGACATTGTGATCTTTAGGCCTCTCAACTAGTTCCCATACTTCATTTCTCTTGAAGTTGTTGAGCTCTTCATGCATTGCATTTACCCAATCCGGATCTCTCAATGCTTTATCAATGTCCTTGGGTTCTTCCATTGACACAAAAGAAGAGTGAGCACAAAATGATGCCAATCTTGATCTAGTTTGAACTCCCCTTTGTATGTCACCAATGATGGAATCTAATGGATGGTCTCTAGCAATGTTGGTTGGTTGAAGCACTTGCACTTGATTGCTTGGATGTTGATGTTGATCATGAGTTGGAGATGATGAACTAGCCACTTGTTGATCTTGTTGCACTTGAGATGATGTACTAGCTTGATTTTGCATTAGAGAACCACTAGCTTGTGTAATTGGGCTTTGGAGTACTTGATCTTTGTTGTCATCCACATCAATCACTTGCTTAGGCCTAATATCACCAATATCCATTTCTTTCATAGCATTGGTCAATTGAGTTCCTCTCACATCATCCAAGTTATTTTCCTCATCTTGAGAGCCATTTGTTTCATCAAACTCAACATCATGAACTTCCTCAAGTAAACCACTAGCCAAATTCCAAACTCTATAAGCTTTGCTAGTAGTGGAGTAACCAAGTAAGAATCCTTCATCACATTTCTTCTCAAACTTGCTCAATCTAGTGCCCTTCTTCAAGATGTAGCATTTGCAACCAAATACCCGAAAGTATGCAATGTTGGGCTTTCTTCCATTTAAGATCTCATATGGTGTCTTCTCTAGAAACTTGTGGCAATAGAGGCGGTTGCTATAGAAGCAAGCTGTGTTGATTGCTTCGGCCCAAAAAGAATGACTCACATTATACTCATTCAACATTGATCTTGCCATATCAATTAGGGTTCTATTTTTCCTCTCAACTAAGCCATTAGATTGAGGTGTATACTTGGCCGAGAATTGATGTTTGATTCCAAGTTCCTCACATAGCTCATCAACTCTTGTGTTTCTAAACTCACTTCCATTATCACTTCTCACTTTCTTGATTGTGGTCTCAAACTCATTTTGCACTCTCTTGATGAACTTCTTGAATATGTCAAATACATCACTCTTGTCCACAAGAAAGAATACCCATGTATATCTAGTGAAATCATCCACAATCACAAACCCATACTTGTTGCCACCAATGCTTGTGTATGTAGTTGGTCCAAATAGATCCATGTGCAACAACTCAAATGCCTTGGAAGTACTCATAATGCTCTTCAAAGGATGAGTGTTGCCTACTTGCTTTCCGGCTTGACATGCACTACACA
>CM039595.1:17895018-18077015 GCA_022457205.1 Saccharum spontaneum | reverse complement strand
CGTTAATTGCACATGGCAGGTGCAGCTAAAATATTTGTGCATGATTAAGTTTAGCAATGTATGTTATGTAGGGAACATGGACAGCAACATGACATGTGCTACTATATGTATATGACAATGTCTTGACTTGCAATAATCATGTTCAAATCTGACCCAACGTGTGATACTGAAAAGTTATTGTTGGATGGAAACATCAATTTTTAAGTAGCGGTCCCTTTCCAGTATTCTGGAACAGGAGCTAATATTACCCTCTCCTTGCAACCAATTATCCAGAAACCACAATACCTACTTCCAGCATGGACAAACTTACAGTTACAGAATGTTTCTCTGGTATAACTTAGTAGTGAGGGGAGAAGTTTGGAATTATTTATTTCTGGAAGAAATGTGTAATGGCTACAAGCCATATAAGTCTCGCAAGAGAACTGTAAAATATAAGAACCAACAGAATAAAGGAAAATTACCTGGAGAAGATCCAGTAAACTGCTTTGCTAATTTTCAATCTGAAGGAGCTGTGTCCATATTTCTGACAAGCTCTCATCCTTGTGAACTGCATATCTTTCCGATCCACCTTCAACTTCTGAAATCTCTTCCAAATTACCACCACCCTCGTACGGAACAACTCGTGACCCTGCTTTGTGTCCAGCCAGCTTGGCCGACCTATCCTCGCTGCCTTGGAAGAGTGTCCTCCTAGCCTCCAGTGTGTCCCTCACATTGCCTCCTTTCAGTAGCTTCTCCTCCGTCACCACTTTGATTGGGGTAGCATCCGGAGCAACAGCAATCTCAACCTTGTAGTCACAATTGTTTGCTTGGCACACTTTGCGATATGAAGGCAGTGACAGCTTCTTGTTCCTGATGGATGAAGGAGCTACCGTGGCCGGCGGAGGGTGAGGAGCTATCACGGCCGCCAGCGGGTGAGGAGCCATTGCATAGATGGACACAACTGAAACATAAAGAATGACCAATTAATTGAGCAATTGCATCAGATTTTATAAGATTCTGGGCATTCCAAATAGATATGCCAATAACCAAGATTCTTCATTGATTGCATATCTGTGAATGCAATATTGAATATCATTACTGATAAATCTTTCAAAAAAAAAACAGTAGCCAATCTGAATCTTTCAAAAAAAACTGCACAGGTAAAATCATTACTGATAAATCAACTATGAAAAAAATGCATGACAAATAAAAAAGAACTTTCTGTTGCCCAATAAGATGGTATTAGGCCATATAGTAGGAACTGACAAAATCTACGTGCATATATTTAAACCAATAAACCTTGATGGCCCTGCGTTCTTTAACAAATGAAGCTTGAACTTTGTTTTTCATGTAATCAATTTTCTGATTGAAGTACCACTTTGCGGGCCTAGGTTCTATATTGTACTTCTTACATAATGGAACCCATTTTCTAGCAAACTCCGGAGTTTCAGAGCACATCAAAAGTCAGCATAGCAGCTCCATCGTCAGACCTGCTGCCCCTCCCAAAAAAAAGAGAGGAAGGAAAACATGTTCTAGAAACAAAATAAGACTACCTCCATATATTGGGCAGATGGCTCTTAGTTTGTTCAGTAATTTAACTGTAAATTGGCCCCCATTGTTTGTTTCTATTTCCATCCTAAATTTTGCAAGCAGTATGACCACTAAACAATTGGCACAGACAAAATTGTAATGCTGACCGTGCTTTCATATACCTGTCTACTTGGCCGCAGGGCCGAGTTTCTGCTTCCGATGATTGCTGTGCGCCAAGGCTCGACAAGTGGGTTGTGGTTGCTGACAGGGTTCCTACAAACATATTGTTTGGTCCCTGAGATAACAAGAATCGACCACCTACAGTAACTGCACAGTCCATCCAAGCACTGCAGCATGACATGGTTAGATTGCATAAGTACTGAACATGTAAAGAATCAAATCCTGAAAGAGAAGCTCAAAAACACTTTTACATGATATTATGATAATAACTATAAGCCAAGGCTGAAAATTTTAGGCAGGTCCAAATCCTTCGGAACCCAAACTCTTGACCTTTCTAATGGCATAAAATCCATGCCATCAACAAAACCAAAATGAATTTAGTTCAAACTCCTGACATTTCTTCATCATCATGTAAGGAGTAACCAACAGAAAGGACAACAATTTATTTTTCCAAGCATAGGACAACCCTATATGCTCATGTTAATTTCCTTGTAAAATAGGCTGGTCTATCTAACCTAATGTAAAATAGGACGTATGTCAGTATATCAAAACCTGCGAAACACAAAGAACTACAGGCTATTAAGTAATGACATATATAGTAGCATAATAGTTCTCTTGGTGAAATAAGCCACTGGACAATCAACAATAACAATATTGCTTCACAGTATGCAATTTTAATATTTCTCTTGAAAAAGTGCCAGGTCAAGTTGAAGACATTCAGCCATGACATTTTGAAGACAAGGAGATGAAAATCATCATCGACTAAATAAGAATTAGGCACCTTCAGTAACACATGAGACAACCAAGGTGGTAATAACAATCCTGTATAAACCATTCACATGGATTAACATGGTACCTGCAGTCCTGTACTCACCTATTTCTGAAAATATCCTAGGAAGACCATGCTGGATAGCACACTCCAAGAATCCATATGCTTTGGGAAAATTTCAACAGAAGCTCATTTGTTAGCTGAAAAGTGGATGAAATTCACAAGGGTTTAATTAGCATAATGCAAATGACAAAAACTACAGCTGCTGATATTTGTACATGCACCTCTGCAGCAATAAAAAAGATATATATACATTTCTGCAGAAGTGGATTTTGTACTGCAGACTGCTCAAAGGTACAATAAAATCAAAGTGGAACCACTTGCATCGGACAATATTGCAAAGCTATTCAAGAAGTGTAAAGTGCCCTCATCTCAAACATCATTTAGATAAATCCATTATAATGAAAATAGAAGCATATGTTAATACACATGAAAATAAACTCAGAAGTAGAGTAAATAATGCCATTTGAAGGGAAAATTTTTACGGTAAACTTCAAACCATATCGCAAGGAAAACTATGTTCTCAGGAAACCACAAAATCAAGTTTTCTCCACCTTATACAGGTTTTAAATTTGCTTGGCAAAGAAAGCATCAACTCTTCTTTGAGGTTGATGGCTGTCTGATTTACTACCTCCCGAGCAGCTTCCAGTTCCAGTGAACCTCTACATCTCTAAAGTTTTCAACACCATCTAAGCATCATCCCATGCTCCCTTGTAAACAAGCTCTGCTCCTTGATCATCCTCTCCAACTATATGACCTCCCAGTCACTTGATCCCAGGACCTCACTGCTTCGTGCAAGTTGTATGGGTGCAAAGAAACTGCATGGTCGTCCTCCAGCCCTGGGAGTTACCTGTAATTCTGAAATCATGGCATGTCAGATTCTAGAAATATGCCCTCATGATACTTGCAAGTATAGTTTTAACTCATTAAAAGTGCAAGCTACCAGACAACACAGTCGTGTCAAAATAGATGTCACTTTAGCTATGAATCTTGACAATTGTCATCTATTTTGGGACGGAGGGAGTACATCCTAATATTAATGGATGCTAACAGGCAGAAAACTAATAGCGTCATTCATACAACTCACCTGTTTTTAATTTTTATACTAACAATGTTATGAGACACCGTTTAGATTAACAAAATTTAAAAAGAACTGAATGAAAAGTGTCTGGCTACAGCCTACAATTGGTAAACTGAACTTAAAACAAAAGCAAAGGCAAGTGGGGATCTCGGGAATAATGGTTGGTACCTTATTCAGGAGAGAAAATTGCAGTCTGCACAGGATAGTGATCATCCATGAATGCCACCGCACAAAGTGCATCCTGTTGTGGGAGTGTAGAACTTGTATTCTGAAATGAAAAGAGATTGTACGTTATGATCACTTAGCTACTACAAGATGCAATGCAAGTGCAAATGGTTCAAAAGCGTTGTTCAAAAGAATGAAGGGATCAAACCTGGTGTGGTGGAACTGACATAATTTGAAATATTGGCCTACTACCTCTTATATGATAGCTACAGATAACCATAACCAAAACTCTGTGTTCTCTGCTTATTAACAACAGGTTTCAACTATCAGGAGAAGGCTACCTTCTAAAACTGGATCAGTGGGCACAAACTCCCAATTCTCAGTCACTTCAGCAGATGAAGATATCATTTACAGATAACAACCATTGCATATACAACTCTAGATGTAAAATCTGCATAGGAGTTCCTAAATTGCATACAAATTAGTTGTGGTGTCGATCATTCTACAAGTCAGAAGATACACCTTATATTATATCATACATCTAAATGGCACAAGGAATCAAGGATACCAAAACACGACAATCAAATCATGAAACTGTATTGAATCACAAACCCTGGTGGTGGTACTTGATTTGGGGGAGGTTCCCCAAAATCAGGCCATGTGGAGTTAAAATCGATCAGCCTGGACCACCAACCCATCGGCACCCTCCCCGACACCACCAAAACCCGATCGGAGCAAACATTCTCCACCTTAACAAACCAACGCACAAATTTCTCGAAACAACCCCGAGATCTGCTCGATTTGGGGAGAGATTACGACCGCACAATCCGACTGACCACAGATCAATCAAGAGACGGAGGAGCCCATCATCAGGTCCTAGAAATTATAAGCTCAGAGACACGGAATTGATCGGGGAAGAGTAGGGAGGAGGCATCACCTTGGTTGGTGGCGCCGCCGGCGAATCGAGGGGAAAAGGCGATGCGACGACTCGGACGTAGAACCGCGCTCTCTCTGTTTCTGGGTCCTCCGGCTTGACCGCCGGTTGGTTATAAAGGTGAACACGGTCTCCGCCGGCGACATCCAGGCCGGGACCTCGGCGTCACGGAGCAGGGGGAGCGGGGCGGGAGCGCGCGGTTCGGCGACCTCGGCGGCAAGGAGCTGGGGAGCGGGGCGGGAGGAGGTAGGAGACGTGCGTGAGTGGAGGGCGGTTCTGCTGGGCGAGACGAAGCGCGCGAGGTGGCGTTGTTTAGCACGGGGTCATTACGGAGGGGCGGACCGATTTGGTGTGCGGTGACGATAACATTTGCTTCTTTTTAGTTGTAGAGATGAGTTCACGAGTCAAGATGGCAACGGGTACGTACCCGACGGGTAGTGCCCACCCGTACCCGTACCCGCACCCGCAAAATTTTACCCGTCGGGTTACCCGTACCCGCATGCGGACGTACCCACCGGGTAATTCTCACCCGACGGATAACCCGTAACCGATAGCATACCCGAAAATTACCTAAAAATATCAAATAGTCACATGTGAAAATAAATCATTCTAAGCTTCCAACAAGTTACAAACATGCTAACAAACATTATTAGTATCATTACAACAAAGGTAATTTACTAGAAATATAGTGGATGTCTCAATGGGCCAAATTCATGACTTATATGCGCTAAAATAACTGAGGTTGGCTAGTTATTTTTGCGGGTATATCTTACCCACGGGTATGGGTAGTATACACCCGCACTTATACCCGCCATACCCGATGGGTATAGGATTTTGTCCAATAACATACCTATGGATAGAAAATTCATCCTATACCCGTCTCTTTATCGGGTAATACCCATCCGGTTTCGGGATCTCTATTCACGAGCCATGAATCCATCATCCATGAACCGTGCCGTGCTCTCACCATCACGCGGAGCAGTTCATGGCCGGTCGGTCGGTCCATGCGCCATGCCATGGCATTGATGGCAACAACCAGTCACCAAAGGCCCGGGCCCCACCACTGCGAGCGGTTTCGAATCCAGCGAGCGGTTCCCCTTTTCCGTTCCGCGTCTCCCCCCTCCCCTCGCCTCGCCGTCGTGTCCAAAATTCCGTTCCCCACATTCCCCTCCCGAGCAGAAGCAGCCATTTCTACGAGGACGGAGCCCGCTGCCGGCGCCGTCCATAGGTCCCTCCCCCACCGCCGCGGCGCCGCGCCCACGGCCACCTGCTCCGCGTCGGATCTACAGCGACCGAGCGAGCGTCACCCGGGGCTCTCGTCGCCGTCACCGTCACCCACCCGCCCGTCGTCCTCTTGCCTCCCAAGTCAAGTCTTCCCCTCCCCTCCACCTAGCAGTCACCACAGAAAATTCCAACCCAACCACCTCAGCGGCCGGGGGCCTGCTGCTGCCCTCCGCTTTATTTAAACCAACCGTCCGCCACGGCGACCCCGACGACTCCCCCGGCCGCCTCCCCCGCCAGCTCCCCCTCACCCCCGACCATCCACGCCTCCAAGCGCCGCCGCCTCGGGACCGCCGCCACGGGAAACTGTCATCCGAAGGGCGGCGGGGGCTCCGCCCCTCGCTGCCGCTCGTCGACGACTCCGCCTCCTCGTCTTTCTCAGCCGGAGGCGGGGTTTGACCCGCTCGACCCGGACGCTGACCCGCCCCCCAGGCTGCTCACGGCCGACGAGCTGAGGCGCTGCAACAAGGCGCTCAAGGCGCTCGAGAACAAGCTCGGGAAGCCCGCTAAGCTTGCCAAGGAGTTCTACAGCCTCCCGGTATATAAATTCCTCCCCCCCCCTTCTCTTCCGCCCACCTCTCTTCTCACCGTGGTGATCGTGCGCGAAATTAGGATTATCTAGCTATCTACATCATTTCCCTTCAGATTCACTAGAATAAAGGGAACATAAATACATAAACCTTAATTCAGCATGTTACCATGAGCCGAGGATCCCAACAAAATTGGGTTGCCAAAGAAAATGCAGAGGGCGAATTTTGTTCATTAGCATGAACCTACCGTGAGATCTTCCAACTTAGTAGGCCAGTGTAGATTACTTCTATGTGAAGCATTTAGGTAGGCTCTGAAGTGTACTTTACAGACACAATGATAAGTCTTGGACACATCGATTAGTTGATTACAATGATAAGTCCTAGGCCTTTGACTTTCCTGAACTGCATCATAACATAGCATGTAACATTATCTTCACTTCGAACCTAAGATTTGGACCAGCAAAGCGTATTGGATGAGTCGAGGCTTCTAGCTTCACAATACTGCTTCATTCAAACTAGCACTTAGGCAAACAATTGCAAAACCTGGTCTAATTATACTCCCAGTCCCTCCTCTTCTGTGAACCAGTCGTTCCCATTGCCTGTACCTTCTCTTTCATGACATATGATTGCATAGTCCCCATGCTTCTTGTTCACTTCCTGTGAATTGATGTTCTAATCGTTTTTATCTATCAGAGTTAGAAGGAGATGTTTTTGAGGTAGAACTGATGCCATCCAATACTGAATTCTGTATAAACAGCTGAATTATCTGCTGTTAGCACAGTGCTGTAACAAGTGCAGAAACCCATGCTGTTGAATTTATTTCAGTGAAAGAGATAGAACCAATCCTTTGTTATGCAATTTTTTTGGGTCAAGTCCAATGTACCAAGAAATCACACACTTGTCTCTTCCATTCCATTCATTTTGTTTTATCGAATAAGTAGGAGAGCTGTGTATTATTGCACTAAAATAGAAGTTTAAGAAATACAATACACACCAACATCCCCACAATTAGCTTTTGTTCATTTCTTCCAACTTGTCAAAGCAAATGTTTTGTTGTTGTTGTTGTAATGCTTTACAAGTTAATTGTCATAGGAAATATTTCTTTGAACTAAGACAAACAACCTTGTTTTCAGGATATAAGAACAGAGCTTCAGTCAGCACAAAAATTTAGTGTTGCTCGGAAACAAGAAAATAGGGGAAGAAACCGCTACACTGATGTGTTGCCATGTAAGCCCATGAATTTGTACAGGGTTGCAGGTGTAGATAGGAAGATCCCATATCGAATCATTAATTTTGTTTAACATGATTTCTTTTCCGTAGTTGATCGAACCAGAATACGGTTAGAGTCTTCAACAGGCAATGATTACATCAATGCCAGCCATATAGAGGTAAAATTGGCATGTTTCCTTGTACTTTGTTTTTTTTATGCATATTTCCTTTTTGGTCCAGTAACTCCAATCATCGTCTGACTTGTGCCATATAAACTTTGCAGATTGCTGGCAGAAATCTAACAAAATTTATTTCTACTCAAGGACCGCTAGCCAATACGATTGAGGATTTTTGGCAGATGGTATATGATAATCACTGTCCTGTGATTGTTATGGTCACCAAATTTGATGGTCTTAAGGTGCTAAGATACAACATAATCTTGTTTTTGTACTTGAAATTTATTAGCTATTTCCTCTTAATTTATAATATAATTTTAAATAGTATCTACGTTCAAATAATTGCAGTGTGATGAGTATCTACCATTGAGCAAGGGGCAGGATATTTTTGGAAAGTTTACCATTAAGATTACAAAGGTCAGGAAAGATGGTCAGTTAGTGTTGCGTGGCGTGGAGATTCGACGGGATGAGGTGAATATATATAAAGTTGTTTACATGCTTTCTGTTCTAGGTAAAGTGTAAGATAGGCAGGTCCACCATGGAGTCTACTATTCTGTATTTTACATCATAGTGTATACATTTCAAGATGAAGAATTATTTCTTGTGCCAAAAAACACAGAAAGACAGACTTGAGTTCAGCTTTTGGAGGAGCTTGTAGCTGTGCATAAGCATTTCCCTTCTGGAGGAAAGACTATGGTTATAATCTGGTTGAATTAGATGTGTAGTTTATATTAGTCCTGGATTACTGTCTGGTCAACGTAGGGTGCTCGTGCATACTTATGTGGTAGTGAAGGTTTTGGTTTAATATTTTTGGGCCTTTACCTATCATAGGCAAATCAGCCAGGTAGTGGCATTGCAACGTGTCCTGGTAACAGTGTAATTAGTTAGTGAGATCAGTTGCTAATTCTTGCTGAGATAGTATTGCTGAGTGAGATGCCAAATCTTCTTATTGAGATCCTGCAGATTCTTTGGCCAGTAATTTTCAGTTTTTCACCTCATTTTCTTCCATGAGTTTTTTTATTTCCTCACATTGTCTCTTCTTTTGTTTATCTTTCCCTATAGGTTTATCATCTTTTCGTTCTCCTTTGCATTATAGTGTGGAATTCTTGCAATTTTTTGCTGAAGGATTATATCATTGAATTTTCTCCTTTCTGTGTTTCTTTATGTTTTAGTCAGATGAAGTGCGATCTCTTCTCCACATTGAGTATCCTGAGTGGCCTGACCATGGGGTACCAAATGGCAGTGCTGATGTAAGAAGGATTCTAAAAAGATTGTATTACATTCCAAGAGAACGGCCAATAGTTGCACATTGCAGGTTTGTTTCAAATCGTGAAACCAATGTTATGCTTTTTGGAGGTTTTTTTTTAATGCCTCGCTTTCTGGTGGGACCTTTCCTATATGGCTATAACTTATTCACTATCTCAATAAAATTGCTTTCTCTTGCAGCGCAGGCATTGGAAGAACAGGTGCTTATATCACCATCCATAATACAATAGAGAGGATTTTACTTGGAGAACAGGGGGCTGTTGATCTTGTTGAAACTGTCAAAAAATTTAGATCACAGCGACCTGGAATGGTCCAAACAGAGGTATGGTTGATCTTTCTTTATTTTTTTCTCTGGGGCCTAGTTACATAATCCTCACTTGCACAGAGTAGCTTCCATATAGTGTCATCAGTACTTGCTTACCAAAAGACTTCAGAAAGTGTCTGCTCTGCATGATGGTGATTGTTACCTTTTTTTTCTGCTGAACTATAATTAGTGAATGCATGGTTACTCATAACTATACTCTAAATGACTAAATCTGAACTTTAGCTATAATTTTAGAAGTGGTACAGAATTATTTGTTATTATATAAAGGTGGGTTTTCCTGGTGTAGGTGGTAGGTAGATATTCTTTTGCTTGGTAATTGCAGTATGCAGCTAGCAGTTGCTTTGCAAGGGGTCTATGGGAGTTGTGATATTCTGATCACTAGGGGTCTTTCAGTCAAATTATATTATCCTTTGATAGAGCAATTCTGAAGAGCAACTCATTAACAGATTTGCTAGAAGTGCTTCCATTTAGTTTCCCAAATGACTTTTCTGCTTTGCAGGAACAATACAAGTGTTGCCACCAGGCAATCACAGATGAATTGAAAGATCTTGTATCGAGTTCAAAACATTGAACCGCTTTCAGAGGTAGGTCTCATGTGCACACTTGTCCGTGACAAACATTTGCTTGACTGCATGAGTAGTCCCAGAATCTTTGCATATCTTCTAATTTTGGTTCTATTTGCCTTCAGGAGTGTGTAACGCCAGCAGTGATGTTGTACTGACGTATCTGACAGCGTGATGCCTCTTTACTTGCTCCATTCCTCAAGCCTCGGTAAGAGACTTCATGTACAGCATGAAGTCTGAAATGTGGATTTTTTTATCTGGAGTCTGAAGCCTTTCTAACATTCCCTGGTCAATTATTTGGGGTTTGATGGATATGTCCAACCTTCTGTGATCTAACATTCCCTGGATCACATAAAGACCGGCACACTATTGTTCTCTCCCTGAATTATAATTTAGATGATGTTAGGATATCAACATTGATTGTGGCATCGCCACCCAGATTGTATTTTGGGTTAATGGTGTATTCATTAAATATAATGCACAGGAAAGATTTGATATTGGTGTGTTGTGGAGTGTGCGCACACAATCGTTTCCAGGAAAGGTTGACGTTCGCGCTATTCAGTCAAATATTCAGGTATGGTCCATTGTTGGTGACTTGGCGTAACAAGTTGGGTATATCACTAGGTTTGTGTGTTGAAGAGGGGTTTTGGTCAATGGAATCGTGCAAAGTAGACCAAGCTGGAGGTGACCCGTCCCCTAATACACCATTGAAGCTTCTTGAGCAGGGCGAATTGTCTTGGTTTAGCTCAGAACTTACGGGGTACACATACACATAAATTCGAAACGCATTATGTAGTTGACGTACTGTAGCAGCAAGGTGCTTACCCTGCATAATCTGCATGGCAGCATTGGTATCTGAAATAGCATATCCAGAGCCCCAACGGCATGCTGGATCAGACAGTATCAGTTAGTTCCAAAACTTCCAATTCATCTGGTTTACAGAAACACACGGACTGAAAATGAAATCAGGTGCCTCAATTTTCAAGCACCGACACTCTCGAGCAGATATGTGAACGACGTTTTCCAAAAAGAAGAGTTGTCAATCGTCTAATTGGATATAGAACATGCCATGCGTGTTCAGCTCAAACAGAAATAGAGAAGGTGCAAGAACTGAATGATACAATACATGAGAGAGGGGGTTGAATTGGGCTATTAAGCGATAACCGTAGCCTATCTAAATTCTACGGCTCCACTACCAGTCTACCACTAGTATGATAACACCTAAGTTTACTGAAAAAGCACACTAATGAATCCTTAGAACCATCTCACTAAACCAGTCGTTAGCAAAGCTAATGCATTCTGCAGGTACAAACCTGCATAGCTGTAGTAGCAGCAACCTGAGCTTATATTTTATCAGATACTCCCTCCATTTTAAATTATAAGTCGCTTTGACTTTTTTAGTATATTTATTTTGCCATGCATCTAGATATAATTATACGTTTATATACATAGCAAATTCTATATACTAAAAAAGTCAAAGCGACTTATAATTTAGAACGGAGAGAGTAGTTTGCAAAGTAGATTAAAAACAAAAGATATATACGATTATACATGCATGATTGGAATGATATATGTTACTCGATGCATCAGTGCATTCATTTTTGTGTATGGTTCATGGTTGGAACTAAAACAAGAAAGTGGGCTAAACACATTTGCCATCAAATGCAAAAACAATATGAGAAGAACCTTCACTTTTCTTGGATCTCTGAAGAAGTGGCCTGCCCAATGGCATGCTGAACCAGAAAATATATAGTGCGCTCTGACAGAAACACACACTCAGTCAGGTAAAAGTAAAAGCTTGCCTCAGTTTTCAAATAGCAACATAATCTGGATCAGATCTTTGGACGACGACCTTTTCTGAAAAGAAGGGTTCTGAAGCTTGTATTGGACACGCATGCTATAAGCTGAAAAGAAAATGCTGATTTTTCAAAGAAAAGTGAAGCACTCTGTGGTGAACTGGTGAAGCGTGCTTCAAAACCATTATTGCCGCCATTGTTGTGATGCGGTCTTGGTAAAGCTTATCGAGTAGCTAGTAGCTAGTGCATGACGTAGACGTCGTACTCGACGGTGGCGTCGCCGGTGTTGAGGTCGAGCCAGTGGGTGCGCAGCAGCGCGTACCCGCGGGCGAAGCGGAACGCGCCCGTGCCGCCGACGACGGGGAGCTCGCGGACGGCGTCGAGCGGGCAGTTGCGGCCCAGCAGCGCGAGCGTGCTGCCGTTGTAGTCCCCCGCCGTGAACACCAGGTTCATGGCCTGCAGGAAGCCGAGCTTGGCCTGGTCGGACCCCATGTACAGGCCCTGGGCGCGGCCGATGACGGTGCTGGACCCCTGGTCGGGCCCCTCCGTCAGCGGGTCGTCCATCACGTTCACCATCCCGAACATGGGCGACGGCGACGACGCCGGCGGGCTCACCACGCGCACCGCCGTCGGGGACTTGCCGCTCACCGTGTCGTGGAAGTAGAAGTGGAGGTGTGTCGGTGCGTCGGCGGTGGAGGCCTTATTCGCGCGCCGCTTCGTCCCAGCGTGGCCGCCGACGGCGGCCGTAGTAGGCTCGGCCTGCAGCTGGGCCTCGGCTGCGACGACGACTGCCAGCACGAGGAAGAGCAGGAGCGTCGTCGTCACTCCTTTCTGCTTGGTGGCCATTGTTGATGTGGGCTGTCAAGTACCTGTTGTAGTGTCAAGTGAGTGTGACTTGGGTGCTCTGGTTCACAAGCTAGAATTTATAGTGGAATGGAGTGCTGTAGGCGTGAAAAAGATTGGCTGGTGCGAGAATACGAACAAAGCGAGACTAGTGGTAGGGCTCGCGCGGCAATGCTTTGCTTTGCTTGGCCAGCCATGAAAGGCACCTCTGGTGGAATGGACGAGTGGTGGTGGGGACTGGGGAGCACAATGCAGAGGGAGCAGATCGCATTCGCGAATATGAATTGCTTGTCCTTTCGGAGGAGATTGAGTTTCTCAACGGATGCTCATCATCAGTGCTCCGTGCTCTTGTCGGTGGAGGGCAAACAGCGGCAGACAAGGCACAACACTCTTGAGTTCTGAGAGCGGAGAAAATCAATTGTTTGTTCTGTTTGTGCATCTTGTGCTTCGCTTCCACGCACGGCTAATATATCTGACCTTCTGACCTGGTTCGGTAGATTTCCGTGTTGCCTACAAGGATACAAGTCTTGCAGGGCTAGCACGCAGTGCATCGATGCAATGCCACCACCAGGAGGCAGAATTAATGAGCTTGGTTACGCCGACTGCGCACTAACTACTGTTCCTTTTTTTTTTATAATACCAGACTGTATTAAACTAGAAATACACCGAACAAGACACCATACAAACTGGTACACATACGCAATGAGTACAGAGCACAGCTGTCCCAACTGAACTTACATGAGCCCCCGGAAGAAACAAGAATTACATAGAAGCCCTTGGGGAGCCCCCTGCTCGCCTGACTTGCCGGCAACCGCTGCTGCCAGAAACCTAAGCCGTAGAAGATGACACCAGGTCCAGATAGAGGAAGAAGCCAGCACCCATAGACTAGAGGAAACACCATCGCTTGAAAGCTTTGAAGACGCTGCAGTAGAATCCCGCCGGTGAAGACGAGAAAAACAACGCTGTTGAGGTCCATCAGCCGGGGACACACCTCGTGTTTCTATGGTCCTAGATCTGGGCTTGCCTTAGCAAAGAACTCCCAGATCCACCAGCCACAACTCCACAGCACCCACAGCCGCTCCACCAGTCGGGCAAGAACACCAAAAACCAGTAGACGTACCTTCAAATCGATGCGCCGCCGGCCAACGACTCCTAAACAGGGATTCCCCATAGGGAACCTCTCCTCCACGGGCTCGCCGTCGACGCCGGAGTGGAGCGCCGGCAGGGCGAGGAACATAGGCGGAGCTCCCCATTAGGCAGGGTGGGGCAGGTGCCCCACCTACCGCCGGCGAGGACCCCCAACAGGCCAACTCCCTCCTCCGACCTATCCTATCGGCGGTGGCGGCGGCAACGCAACTTGCGCAAGGATTCGTGAACGAAGAAGCCAAGAAGGCTCTGCGCCTCAACGGTTGCTAGATATCGTGGACGTGGGCTATGGCCTATGCCCCAAGCCCAACATGCAAGTACGGAAGCAATACTCGAAGCCCAACAGACGAGCGATGACGGACGAGCGCCAAACGCTGAGTCGGCGTGACGAACCCGCACCGGTCATTGCTCGCCGGCCAGTCCACTTCCCTCCACTGAGTCAGCGTGAGGAACCAGCACCGGCCATTGCTCGCATGGATTCCAGTCTCGGCACGGGACGTGGTGGTGCGTGCGCTGGCATGCCAGTATGCCACGGCTCCGGCAAGCAAGGGAGTAGGCCAAACGATGGTGTCGATGATTTATGGCCCACCAAAAATTTCGGGTGAGCTCCGCCACTGGCGAGGAAGAGTCCGATATGACTTATTCCGCTACGACAGCGCCGCCATCGCCTCGTCGACGTCGCCAGGACACCAAACCCTATATACCCTAGGACCTAATTGTGGCAGAACCGCCTAATCTAATGCCCTCCCAAGAGTACTCGTCTTCCATTAGACCCTAAGTACCCAAGGGAGAACACTAAACTAAGTGATTCTGTCGAGCACACTGCAAGGGAGAACTCGAAGATCCACATTTTTACATCAGGATCACAAATGAGAGAGTAAAGCTTACAACATCCTTACCGTTTCTTACATCACTTTCAGTACAACATCAGAGTAATTCCTTATGTAGTTATAACAGCGGAATATAAAACATTATCAGAGTTCAGCGGAAATGAAACCATTTAATGACAACTTAAACATTAACATGAAGAACGTTTAAATGCATGAAATGATAACAGATGAATAGTGTTTTCCTTGTAAAACTTTTGTGAGAGTTTTGATAAATAAACTCTACTCCGCATCGTAAAGGAAATTCTCGCTGAGCCCACCAGGAGGTTTCCACACACAAGTGTCAGCTCATCAGCACCTGCCACCTGCAACAGGGTAGAACAAACCCTGAGTACTCAATTGTACTCCGCAAGACTTACCCGTCAGGAGGAAGTAAAAGACTCTAAGGATTATGCAAGACTTTTTGGCTTGTGGATTTCTGTTTGCGAGAAGCAGCATTAAGAGTGTGTTCTTAATTTCTTACTTTTGATAGCCGTATTTTATTTCTTATCCAACCTTCTATGTAAGCACCTATTCTACAATCAAGCAGGGTTGAGCAAAAGAAACAATTTCTTTATCTTTCAACTGCCAGTTCTTACTACGATACCAGAGCGTAGTCAAGCCGTACTGTCACGTAGAAACGGTAATTCGTGAATCAATATGCCCAGTTGGGTGCCCTGAAAACACACGCCTTGCTTGTACCCCGGGCACAAGCAAGACCAACCCGTTTCACTCCTGTCAAGGGGTCCAGGTCTCCGTCCAAGCTCGGACTCTAAGCCCCCAACACTATAGGCCCGGCCTCGGTATAGCGCTCAGACCTCCTCAACTCAGTATATATAACCACCCTAAAAAGCCGGTCCGAAAAGAGCCGGAACCCATGACAAGAGATAAACAAGTCTTCCCGCCCATATACGCAAGTATATGCTCGGGACAATAAATCTGTGACTTGACCAGGGTCCATGCAACGAATGGTCCTTAACTGACACAGGCGGAACAAATGCAACCAGAGCCCCGCTCTGTTGCCCAACCAGGTCCAAGTCCATCCAACCCGTTCCGCCCGGTCTCTAATTATCCAAATACATTTATATACCATGTGATAGTAACATGATAATAATAGTAACAATATTATAATTCCTATCTCCCGCGAGTGACAGGCAATCACTCGACTTTTACCGGGATCCTATAGCATAGCACACTACACGATCCTATCGTACTAGTAAGACTCATAGGACAAGGATATATATATATACAAGTGGGTTCCATTCAACTCCTTTAAACTTAATGCGCAAGCATAATTTAAAGTGCAGAATAATAGGGGTTATACACCGGGGCTTGCCTGGGTAGAAATTAACCAAGTTAGCATTCCATCGCGATGATACGATCATCAAGACACTGCCTTTCTGCTACTCCAGTCGACTCCACGATCCATCGTCGTCCCTATAATGATATATGCAGATGCAACGTAGAGACGTGAATAACCAACGGAAATCGCAACGCTTAAAGTACGATTTCGTTCTCTAAGCTAACGGCTAGCTCTACCGGCTAACGTACTAGGCCATGTATCCACGTTGTCGATTTAACGTTATTTCTCAACGAGTGTTTTAGTTATACAAACCAGAGATGCCACGTTATTCCTTTTATCGACTTACTACAATATTCAAACTAGGGCTTGCTAATTATCCTAGCAACTAGTTATGTTGGAGCTACAAAAATTACAGTGAACATATAATAATACTTGGAGCCTAGTGTAAAATTTTTAGAGCTAATGCCATCATCGTTTTATCACAATAATTCCTACAAGTTATACACTGACAATATTAAACATTTTGAGCTATATAAAGCATTCCTAGAAACATCAGAATGTTACATTAACTAAGTATACCAACAGCTAGAGCATGATTTTAGGAACCTAACAAAATTGGTTTCACAATTTTCCGACCTCTACACAATTTTATTTTGAATTTACCAGTTCACAACATTATTAGAAAAAGGAAACTGATTTAATACTCTGGAACAAAAAGAGAAAGGACCGGCGTCTACCAATCGACCCAACGGCCCAATGCAGGGCGTGGCTGCGCGCGGCAGGCCGGCCCAGCAAGCAGCCCAGGCGGGGAGCCCGCGCGGGGTGGCCGCACACCACCAGGCCGGCCCAACTGAAGGCCGGAGCTCCGGCCCAAGGCGGAGACCAGCGGGGGGTGCCGGCTCTTATGCTAAAGAGTCCCCAAACTCTTTCCTATTCGCGAAACTACTGATAGCACTATTCGCCTGAGTCATGCACTTTATATCGGGGACCCTAGAGATCTTTGAATTCTTCTTTTCAAAGGTCCTTGGACACTCCGGCGCCTGCCGGCGTGGCGACCAGCGGCAAGGGTGGCGGCGCTGGGCGCCCTAAGCCCGCCCTGCTGAGGGCGAGGAGCCGACCTCCACGCCCGACTATGCACGCACAGGTGAAAGGCAGTTGGAGGCCCAACGGGGCACTACTGAGACCTAACCCCAACGGTGGCGGAGCTACGGTGGCGACGAGACAGTTCCGGTGAGCCAGCGTGCGCTCGGACGAGTAGGGTTCGCGGAGGAGCATCAGTGACTTACAGCGGTTCACGCAGAGGCGACGGTTGAGTCAGAGGGATGCTGAGGTGGCCCGGCCACATGCACGCAGTCGGCACGGCGGCGCTCTGAGGCGGCACGGTCGCGTCAGCTCGCCTCTGGCGACATCCCTAGTGGAGATGAGGCGAGCACCAACACCAGAGGAACGAGGTGAGTTCATAGCTGACTTGGATCGAATCGAAACTCAGCGTAGCGCCTTACCCCCAGACTGTGCCATCCACGGCGGCGAGAGGATGGCGGCCGCGGAAATGCCAAATTTGTCCACGCCGGCCGCGGAAATGCCAAATTTGTCCACGCCGAGGCATGGCAAGGCCTCGCTAGAGGTGGCTCGGCTAGGCGATCTCCTAACCTACTTGCTGGGGCAAGGAATTGAACTGCAAAGCCTTGAGAAATGCAAATTGGAACACGGGGTGCGGCGGTCTTCTACCTGGCGCAGCCGGTGAACGAGCAGGCGAGTAGGCACGAACGGATTAATACGGTTGGCTCCAGTTGGCGACGACAGTGTGAACATGTTCACACAAGTGACGCAGCAGTGGAGGACTTGTCGCGACGCACTTGCGTTGGAGCAGCTAGCTCGAGTCGAACCCTCCCGACGGCGCCAAGCGGGGCAGCCAGCAGGGTGGCGTCCCATCTCCGCTGTGCTCAGGTCACGCCGAATAGCGGCAAGCCCCCACGGTCCTGCGACTGGGCCGGACGACTAGACTCGAAACAGCGGCCTGGCACGGCACGCCGTGGTCGGCCGCACGCGCACACCCCAGCGTAGCGCAAGCGGCATGGCTGCGGCTAGGCCCCAGCGCCAGCGGTGACCCCCCACGCGAGGTGACCGTGAACAGGAGGCCGGGCCGGCACAAATGTGCCGCACACGGATCTTAAAGCGTGCCCAAACTCGGTTACAACTTGGTAATTGCTCCACCGACTTGAGGGGGCTCAAGATGGCACATCCGGCTATGGTTAAGGGCAACAAGCACCGACCAAGGTTCACAGGATAGGCAAAAATGAGGCACGCCAACTAGGGCCCGTCACTAATGAAGACGGTTCGCGAACACAGTCCCAAGTCAAGAGTTACACGCGTTCTAACGAAGTTCGGGAAATTTCCGAGCGAGAAAGGTGACGTTCACATAACCGCAACCTATACCCAGCTCGAGTACACACTTTGATGCAACCAATTAAGCGATAACGTGGTGGTAGTGCTTAGGCATTTTGGTTGGAATTTAAATGCCAAAATGGCACCGCCAACCCTCTTCCGGTCTTAGACGAGATCTGGCGTTGAGTTCGGATTGAATTTCGAATTTGATTTTTGAGCTTGCGAAATACTAGTTAACGATATTTATTTTCAAAATTGAAAATTGTATTTTTCATCTACATAACTTGCTCGTCAATCTTTGCTTAAGCGCGACCCACCAGTCATATTTTTATTTGTGTTTATAAAAATTGTTTTTCACGTCAAATACTTCAAACAACTAAGACCGCATTCACACGATTTTTCGTGAAACAACTAACTTACATTACTCGTTTATCATTTCCGGTGAGGTAAAATTGTAAAACTTGAGAACTTATTTACTTAATTTCTTTTAGGTTTTAAGCAAGGTGCTAAGCAAGCTCGTAACACCCGGGGGTGTTACACTAATCTACACCGCCGAACAGAGAGCCACCATTCCCACCCACATCCGAGGGCCAGAAGGCCACTGGAAGCGGAGGGGAACGGCGGCCTCGCCGGCGGGAGCGCGAGTTGCCTCCCTGTCACCTCTCTCAACTATTCCAAATTTGTGCACAGAAGAACGAACGTTCAATGACAACAATTCATATGATTTTTTTTTTTGTTTCGTGAACGGAGCCCAAGAGAGTAAGCAGAAGCAGTCATAGTACAACAAACTATGATAAGCCAAAGATTACCAGCAAAGCTCCCCCATTTATACAAAAGCTAACTTACCAACGATGATAAACAACCTAGAACCAACCAGCGCAACACCCAAACAAGCTGAACCTGTGAGAAAAAAAAGACATCGACACAACTGTTGCCTATAGAGAAGCTATAACCATAACGGCAAAGCATCCACCCAAGTGAGATGACACGATCTTCCACTACATCAACAACAAAGCATTTGCCAAGGGGAGAGACCCAAGCGACCGGCAAAGCATGCATCCTCCGTGAGAACCACCACGATTTCAGTAGCAAAAGAGCATCCGCCAAGACTGGCGTGACACGGGTGGCAAAGTATCCGCCAGAGAAGAGACTGTAACACCCTCAGTGTTACGTTGTAAATCACAGGTTAAAAATATTCATGGGCATTGCATTTAGTTAAAGTGCATGAGCTGGAAATAAAAATTGAAATGCAATTCGAGTCTCAGAAATGAAAAACGGAAAACAAATGATATAAAACCCAGATTAGCAAGAATTCGCTAACTAAAATTATCAAGTGCGAATATTCACGAATTTTATCTAACCAAAGTGGGAAAGATCGTTATGTGAGCGAGTCATGAAGACATATCGGAAACTTGGAAAACGGAGCGTTCACAAATAAGTTCGCGAAACACAAATTTACCTTGATTAAATGCCATGCTTGGAGTAAGTAGGGGGCAACAACTAGACTCAAGACTTGGTCGTCTGTCATGTCTTGTTTTCAGAGTGTGCAGGACGTCTAAGTTATTTCCTTTTTGTGTACTAGAGAGAGAGGCAGGGGCGGGCACAGTAGTATTCAAGGGTATTCAGTTGAATACCTAAATTTTTTGACAAAAATTTTCATATATAGAGTGTTTACATGTTTGTATATTGGTAAAAAAGAAAAGTCAGTCAAACTAATTACCAGTACAGGAAAGAGCCCCAAACTACATGTCCATACTCCTTATTTTCCCGCACCGTAAGGCCCAGGAAGGCCGCAGCCCAAATTTGCATCCGCACCTAGAAATCGGTGTTACCGCACGTCTGCACTCATCACTTGCTGCTCCTCCCTCCCCTAACTCAAAAAATCTTTCTCCAAACTCCAAACCCTAGCTCTAGCCACCAGGGCAGATTCCGGCTGCCGGCTGTGGGTAGCCATCCCCTATCCGCACTCTACGTGGCGACGAGAGAGTCGGCGCCAGGCCGTCCACGCAAGACACAGTCCGAGGCTCCGTGCCTCCGAGCAACTGAGCGGTCAGCACGCCCGATGACCAACAAGGCCGGGAGAACTTCTCTGCTTCTTGCAATTTGTCAGTTTAGATTTAGTCTCTTGGCTTATTGGTGAATCACTTGTAAAATAGAATGAGAATAGCCTTATTTTGTCTGTAAATTAATTAGTCCCTAATTTACAGTCCTCTGATTTAATTTACCCCAAATTCTGGATGTTGCAACAATGCTACTTTGGTACGTTGAACTATTGGCACTCTATGTTAATTACTAAACGATTTCAAGTTATGCTAAAATTCTATGAATTTATGAAATCATACTAAAATATGTGCTATATATTATACAATTAGAATCCTGTGGTGCTATACATGCCAAATATTAGGCATTAGGAGTTTATGTTACCAATTTTTTTAACTCCCTTCACATTTTGAATACCCAAGATAAAAATCCTAGGCCCGCCACTGGAGAGAGGGTGCAGCTCAGTCAGCACAGAGAGTATTACAACGCTGGGAGTTTTCTGCATGTGTCCACTAGTCACGCCGTGTGTCCCGTGGATTATTAGCAAGCTATTGAACTTTAGGCTTCGCACCCTTGCTTGCTGACCAGTGATGTTCCTCTCTGCCAAGTCTACTCCGTAGGGTACACGAGCCTTTATTAGTCTCTTGCAAAATTTTCACTCTGTCCGACGACCAACTGCAGCTCGTAGAACTTACCAGCACGTCGTGCTGAACACCAGAAAGCAAACCGGAGCACACGTCGCGCTGAGCACCAAAAAGAAGCAAACCAGAGAACACGCAGAAAACACTGTAGCGCGAAGGATTCTACTGTAGCACGCGCAGGAAACATTGTAGCGCGCAGAATTACGGTTCAACCGTAGAAGTTACTATTCACCAAAGGGAAAAATCGGTCGCCTGTATGCTGATAAATTGATTCACGTTTGTCACGCGCCGGTCATCCTTCCCGTGCGAGCTCCGCCTCTATCCTGCGTTTCTTATCCTTAAAAGGAGACGTCTCGCGATCGCGAGCTCGCCAACCACCCACTTTGTTGTCCACCTCTTCTTCCCTGAGTCAAGTTTTCTTCGTTCTCCAGGAGAATCCCGAAGCACCAGTTGATTGCGGTGAGTATCCCGTGAGTCCCTCCAGTATTTCCTCTGTCTCCCTAGCATCACCATCCTTCTTCATTATTTCTTTGATTAAAGACCAGGGCACCACCGGTGCAACCATGAGCACGGCACGAGAGATCAAGCCATGAGTTAATTAATCTCCTTTGATTTTCCAGAGATTATCAACAGCCACCTTACGTGTTTGATATCTCCACCTTACGATATCCGAATCACTCGATTCTTCTTTCTAAAATCATTATTTGCCTGTTAGTGTAGTTAGATCATACCTATCTGTGGTGATGCTAAAGTCTACTAAATCAATCAAAAGCGCTTAATATTAATATGATAAATCTTGTAGAAATATTTGTGGCAAATGGGTAATAGCTTTAGCTTTGAAACTTTTACGGTAGCTTCATGATTATTATTAGGTGCTTGCTGTAGTTTTGTAGTCTTTGAATAGCTTACTAGATGTGATAGCTAAGTTTTCCTAGCCGTAGTAAATATTAAATCAGAAACAAATGAAGAGTATGCAATTTAATGAGTAAAGATTAATTGGATCAGTTTACTCTTACTTAGTAAGAATAGTAGACAGCCTGGTATGTTAGTCATTAGAGCTAGCTTAGTAGCTTAGTAATAGTTGTTGTTATTTTAAGAGCTGTTGTTATCATTGCATTAAGTCATGTCATCATTTCTTGTATATAGATCACGAGATAGTGGAGTACGTGGCTGCGGAGGAGCCGGAGTACGAGGAGATCATGGAGGTGTACGAGGAGGAGGTCCCCGTGCAGGAAGGAGCCCTGGAGCCGTCAACCACTAACTTTGCTGCACACCAGGATGTCTAAGGCAAGCCCCGGTGCATAACTTTTATTTTGAAATGATAATAGGATATCTATGTTACATGTGCATTTATGTTTCAGGAGTTCTGTTGAAACCCACTTGCATAAATATTACTATACAAGAGTCTTACTAGTTTAGGCCGTGTAGTGTCATGCTTAGGTTTCGTTAGCGTGAACAACATGGTGTTGTTCACGATAGGTGATCATTATTATCACTATGGTTAACATGGAAATAAAGGCAGGTGAAATGGTGACCGGGAAGAGATGTGGTTTGGTAGTGGTGGATGTGATAAGGGGTGTCCTGCGACCAACATGGCATCACTGGGTTACATTATTTCCCTGTCCGAGTCGGTTAAGGACCGGTCGTTGCATTTGGATGGTTGTCAGGTCACAGATCTCCTTATCTCAAGCATATACTAGCGGATGAGGGCTAGAAAGACTTGTTATTCTCTTGTCATAGGTTCTGGCTCCATCCGGAACAACTGAAGGTGGATTATATATGGGTATTAGGAGGTCTAAGCACCGCGAGAGGGCGGGGGCTTGGAGTCCTAGTATGGACGGGGACTCGGTTCTCTTGGCAGGAGGATAATGGGTTGGTCCCGTTTGTACCTCGGTATGGGCGGGGCGTGTGTTTTTCGGGGTACCCAGCTGGGCTACATTGATTCGCGAATCACCGCGTAAGCGGTCCGATATGACTTGATTCGGGCATCGTAGTAAGAACTGAAAGAGAAAAGGTGAATAAGGATGGATTTGTATTGACCAACTCTTGTTTGAAAATATCATAAGTGCTTACATAGATGGTTAGCTGATAAACTAAAAGATGGCAAATAAAAGAACTGCAATAAGGATCCACTAGTAGTAATGCTTTTCTGCAAACTTGAACCAGTAGCCAAAAAGCCTATCATGATCCTTGGAGTCGGGAAATTATTCCCAGTCGGGTAAGTCTTGCGAGTACATTGTGTACTCAGGGTTTATTTTACCCCTATTGCAGATGCTGCTTGAGGCTTTGTGTGGAGGATCATCTGCTGGGCTTAGATGGATCTTTGCTTCGCTCGCTAGATATTTATTTCTGTTGTTTTAATTCCGCACTCTGAACTTGGTATTGTAATAACTTATTTCTGAAGACTATGTAGTATGTAATAAACTAAGTATTGTACTCGTTTTCATTATTGGATCTTGGATGAAAATGTGGATGGTTTCGAGTTCTCCCATTGGGTGTGCTCGATAGAAATGGCTGGAATAGCCGCTGGCGGAGTACTTAGTGCCTAGAGGAAGGCAAGTACCTCCGTTAGTGTGTTATTTTGGGCGGTTCTGCCACAGAGACCAACGACTATCAAACATCTGTTGGGAAAGACACGGTAGCGACAAAGCATCCGCCACGAAAACCGAACATGGCGGTAAAGAATCCGCCAGAAGGGACAACCAAAACAACGCTATGGTAGGAGAAACCGCTGCGAGAGGACGGACGTGAAGCTCACAAAAAGGCACAAGGAGCTCCAACATAAACCGGTGACACGGCAAGTACCATGGACGGCAGCTATGACCCCTTGGGATGGTGGCGACGACCCCTCGGGATGACAGCAGATCTGAAGTGGTTCTTTAGTGATGCCTCTAAGGAGGAGCATGACGTCCAAAGACGCCATCGCCGCTGGCACCGGCTACAAGCCAAGCAAGATTTTCGCCTAGAAAGCACCACCGCAGCACCACAGTTAGGTGCCCCAGCCCCGGCCCCAGCAGTGGCGGAACGTGATCCATCCGAAAGGGGGGGGGGGGCAATTTGCTCGATGCTAACAACTATGCCCATATTAAATTCTAGGTTAGAAAAAAAATCAAGACTAAATAACTGAGCTTGCCATTCTTCTCAGATTGTAAAAGGAAAATATATTATTTTTTAGTTTACCACAAATTAACATACAGTTTACTACCAGTCTTGCAATACATACTCAAGAAGCTAACAGTATGGTGAAACGTGAATCAGCAAGAGGGGCTGCAAGGAGCTTTTTTAATCATTTTATGTGAGAAAATAATGCAGGCCCACAAATAAAAATAGAGCTGCTACACGGAGTCTGCAAAGTTCAGACTATGACCAACATCTAGTAAATGAACCACAGGCTAATACATAGGTACTATCGAGATGAGAGAAAGAAATCAATGGCTATTCTTTCTAATTATTGCTAACTTAGCTGATCTAATGATGGCCAACATGTCTAGTATATCATATATTCTATTAAAATGTCCACGACCAAGGGGGGCCATGGCCCCGTTTGGCCTCTACGAAGTTCCGCCGGTGGGCCCCAGGACAAGCCCGTAGCACACCTGGGCCAAACCGGTGGAAAAAAAATTGGAGGGGCGACAGGTCCACTAAACCACCCATGTGCCCCTAGGCTGGATCATCGACACGCGGCGAAGAAAACAAATCAAGCGCTCAACATGGTGCTGCAGTTGGAGCCGAGCCGATGACCGAGCCTGCACGTCGCTACGGCAGCAGCCGAGACATGCGGCGGAGTAGCCGACGCACGTTGATTAGTTTTCCTGGCCACGCGTCAGCGATCTAACGTACGTGCGCACCGGTGGTTTAGTGGACCCTGAGGAGCATGGCTGGCCAAGTTGAGGCGTCGAGCACCGAGGCCCCGCCCTAGCCAGCCGCATCCACGCAGGAGATGAACCCCAGCCCCAGAACCACATGCCGGAGCAACAACGAGGCCTGCACGAGACGGCCGTGCGCCACGAGAATGGGCCATAATTGATCGCAGCAAAACAAAGAAGAATTCTGGTCATGAGTCTCACCAGCATGAATCTGTGTTTAATCGCATCGAATTTCATAGAATGTCTATTATTGTTTATTGATCGCTTTAAGTTTCGCAACGCTCATAATGGATACTAGGTGACACTCCACTCGTCGCTGTGAGAATTTGAAAGAGTTATTTCAACCAGAATATTAAATTTCTCCTATTGAGATGGGGTTCTCCTAGTGTCTTGCCATTCAAAATTTAGTACTCCCTCCATATTAGTAATTCAAGTCGCTTTGGACAAGGCTTGGGTCAAACGTTGAGAATATAAATCATGAATAACTTTTAAGTTGTTGAGTTTGGAAATGTGAAAACCATATGAAAAGATTTGTCTTGAAAAGTACTTTCATAAAAATACACATATATAACTTTTTAATAAATATTTTTATAAAAATAATAAGTCAAAGTTATGCTTTGAAGAACGTGTTGCTGTTCAAAACGACTTAAATTACCAATATGGAGGGAGTATAAATTTTTCCTACCAAATGCCTCCCAGTGAGATTCTCATGCACTATGATTAGTAGTAGTGTTTTACTACTACTTAAAAACACTAGGAGAATTCCACCACTACTAATTAAAAACACTAGGAGAATTCCACCATTTTGGTAATAGCTTAAGATGTAAAAACAGATTATTTTTGGAAGCTTGTAGTATAACTAAAACTTGGGCATATCGTGCATGTAAGATCAATTGTTTGTTGGATCAATGTATTGCTGAAAATTGGTAAATAATGCACGGCTAGAAAA
The DNA here is from genome assembly GCA_022457205.1 of Saccharum spontaneum. Taxonomy (NCBI): domain Eukaryota; kingdom Viridiplantae; phylum Streptophyta; class Magnoliopsida; order Poales; family Poaceae; genus Saccharum; species Saccharum spontaneum. Next base: position 18,051,132 of record CM039595.1, on the reverse strand, counting down.
AAGAATATCATCGGCGGCCTACAATTTCCACGAGAGGTGAAATTGAACCCTTAAAGAATATATCATTACCTTGGGGTTGTAGAAAACCTATAAGGAAATAGTGCTAACCTAAACCGCTAAGGAAATTCCACATTTCCATGAGTTATAATACAAACTGCCAAGGTAATTCGTTATTTTCTTGGGTGTTTGAACCTCCAAAGTAATTCATATTACATTGAATGTTATTACAAACCACCAAGGTAATTCAACATTTCCTTGGGTGTTACTTATTCCACACCGCTAAGGAAGTGTTAGTTTCCTTGGGTGTTACTTATTCCACACCGCTAAGTAAATTGTTGTAACCGCCAAAGAAAAAAAATGTTTTTTCTAGTCATTTCTCTTAACACCAATGAATGGACTCATTGCAGGCTTGTTAATTAAACATTGAATTTTATAGACACAAATGCATCCTTGACATGTTTATGAAATGAAATATAATTTTCTTTTAGTAGATTAATGTAACAAAAGGTATAATTTGGAGTTGTTATCAGACGATACATATTGACACTTAACTTTAGTTTAAAAACTAGCATGCAACATAGTTATATTGGATGAAGACAAAGTTTATACCAAAGCATGTTGCAGGAATCGAAGAGATCTATAACTTTGTAGTTGATGATATTTTTATTTGAAATAATGCTTTGGGTTGTTAGATATTTAGTTAAATTTGGACAAAATTTAATCCATAAATATGTAAAGATATTTGTGACAAACATGATACATCTTTGATACTAGTCGGATATATCTATAAATATGAGCCAAAGAAGCCTTGAGCATCATTCGGCTGCTCTGTTCTGACACTCTGTGTGTCAGGCTGTGTCTACTTGGACTAGCTTCGCCCCAGATGGACCTTCTGGAGTCTTCTCGGTGGAGAAGGAGGTCAGCTCTAGGGGCTGACGCGCGGGCCTAGGAGCCACCAACCCCCGGAGGCCGAGGAGACTTGTCTTCTTATGTCACGCCTCGTGCGTGACTCTGTCGTGGGAGCGGTTGGCAAGGCCGCGCCCGAAGTGCAGCGCCTGGGAGCCCCCCGAGCCTCGATGGCTCGGGGCTTGTCTTCTTGCGCCCGGCCCTTGGCTGGCGTCATAGGGCGGGCTGGAGCCAAGGGCCGAGCACGGGTGTATCATCGATCGGGAGCCTAAGGCTCGGGCGAGCCCCTGAGCCCTGAGCGAGGGTCGCGCCGTGCCCAGGCTCGGTCAGGTCTCTTCGATCGGGAACCGTTGATCCTAAGGCTTAACATACCTATATGTTAGGATCTTGTCAGGAGCCCCCGAGCCCTTCGTGGCCTCACTTGGCCTGGTTCGTGATGGCGACGAAGGGCTGAATTCGATCTTCTAGTGACCGAGCTTGCCATGGCGGGGATGGCTTCCGCTGACGACAGTGCAATGCCCTTCGTGGGGCCCTTCCCCTGGGTGAGATGAGGGTGTTCGGCTGTCGAGGCCGAGCGGTAGAGGTGTTGACCCCTTCTGGTCCTATGTCACGTAGGTTTGTAGCCCGAGCGAGGGTTTGATGAACTTGTCTGGGAGTTACCAACTCTAGGCCCAGGGCACCCTTCCTTCTGGTCGGAACTTGTCGTGGGTCGGCTGATCGAGAGCGCTTGGGCTCTCACTCGGGGCCACCTGATCACCCGGCGCACCACGCCCTTCTCGGGGCTTCGGTAGCAGGCCCCGATCCTTGAAGGCTGGCCTTCTGGGGCTGACCTTCTACGGCCATAGGTCGGGGCACGGGGAGAACGCCGAGCTCAAGCAAGGGACCCTCGTTGGGTCCATCGCTTAGCGACTCCCGACCCAACGCGGCCACCATCACGCAACCGCTCTTAGGCATGCTGCGGGAATCGAAGGAGCGCCTGGCCGGTTCCCTGAGGCCTCTTTAGCCATCGATGGCTGATCAGAGGGCCCAAAGCAGCTCACAGCGCATCGACTGGGGCTATAAAGCGGGGCCTCGGGGACACGGCGCCTTCCATCCCTCCTTCGGCTCCTTCTCTTCTTTCTCTCAGATCTAGCTCTGACGGCCATGGCGACGATGAAGTACGATGGCTCCCTCGAGTGAGCCTAGCCTCCTCCGTCGGGTGATCGCTCCCACAAGGGTGGAAGGATTCTAGCGAGGGAGGGGCGACGACACGACACTAGATGTATCTGTCGTGTTCTCCTCCTGTAGAGGGCAGAAAGATTTTAGTGACGTCATTGGAATCCTTCCTTCCTCTGATGGGGAGGGGAAATCACGACGCGCCGGTCACTGCCCCTCCCACCCCAATGAAGGTGGAGGCTCAGGCGGGTTGCCAACCCAAGCATATGCACCGTAGGGCCCCGACCCAAAGGTTAGGCGCACCCTGCAGTCTTTACCGCCGTATAGGCGGCAGTAGATCATGGTTTTTGCCGCCGTATATTGTAATCAGGTCGTTCCCAATTAATGAAATGAAATTACTTTCATTTGTAATCTCATTGCTCAAGAGTCGTGCTTGGAGTCTTAGATCCCTCGTTGGGATGGGCTATTACAACGATGGCCTCGGTGGCCAAGATCGCCGCGCCCGTGCTGCTAGTGGGTTAGTCCGTGAGAACCCTAGGTTTACGGTCGTTCCGTGCCCTGGTCATGTCCCTCCCAGAGGGGAGATCCTCAGCTTCCCGACTGAGCCACTCCTACAGTTCACGAGCCCGTCTGTCGATGCTCGGGGGCTCGCTGTCTCCCTCGGTGGATTACCACGAGCGGCTCTAGGTTGGTACTCGGCAATCGCACGATGGTCGGCCGACTTCGCTTCTAAGCATCCGGCTAAGGCCTCTGGTGCCCGACCATGGGCGTCCCTCACAGTTTACGTGCCTCTGGCAGCCTTGAAGCCTCTTGGGCCAGCTTTATAACCCTTAGTGATGCCCCTCTTGGGGGCCCCAGTACCGTCATGCAGCTAGGAGACATGATCTGACGAAGGATCGGGAAGCACAGAGATAGCTGCAATGAACAAAATGGACACAAGAGAAGGGAAAAGGGACATAGCTGGTAACGCATGAAAGCATCTAGGCCCTGAGAGTTGGTTTCGGCAATTGATGACAACGCTTTACTACCATGACTAACGTGTGTTTTGCAGAAACTTTGGTAAGTTAGGTCATGGGGTGGATAATTGCTTTGGGCACTATGGTATTCATGCTCCTTGATGGAAATCGTTTCGGTTTTCAAAGGATTGATGTCAAGATTAAGGACGGTTAGTTCCGGATGTCAAGGTGTTGAGTTACATTCGGAATAGTCGTTAGGATCTTCGCTTTTTCCTTTGGCCGTACTATAAAGGGGGGCATGAGCGAGTAGCTTGACCTAGGTGAGTCTTGTGTTTAGGTGTGGTGCACATTTATCAAACTTAGCACTAGGTAGCTCTAGAATAGCTCAAAGTTCAGTTGGAAGCAACTTGGTTCAAGTTGTGTCGCGTTTCGGAGTGTTTAGAGACGTTTTCCCTTGACCGGACGCGGTGTCTGGCTTGACCGGACGCGTCCGGTCAGTTCTAAACTGCTACTGTGTCTCAGCTCTGTTGACCGGACGTGGCCCTTGCGAGGACCGGACGCGGTGTTCAGGCTGACACGTGTCTCTTGAGGGAAATCACCTAATCGAACGCGACTGGGGTGTGATCGGCGCGTCCGGTCACGTTCCAGCTGACGACCTGACGTGTCCAGTCATCACTGATCGGACGTGGTCGTGCGTCAGGTCAGAGTACAGTAAGCTCCCTGCACGATCGGACGCGTCCGGTCACCCCTGATCGGCGCGTCCGGTCACTCAGCCGTTATTTCAGGTTTTCGACCGTTAGGAGCGACCGGCGCGTCCGGTCACCTCGTTTTGTGCTGAGTTGGCAGGTAACGGTTGGATTTGACTGTGGGGTGTATAAATACATCCCCACCACCTCTTTTAGAGGTCTCTTGCTCATTTGTTCAGCTGAGAAACACCTTTGGAGTGCAAGGGAGTGCAAGAGCTCTAGTGAGGATTGTGTTTTGAGAATCAAAGCTTGAGAGTCCCTCACTAGTGAATAGAGAGTAGCAAGTGTGCATCCATCTTCTCATTAGGCTCGTTGTGGTCAAGTGAGAGTTCTAGCTTGTTACTCTTGGTGATCGCCATCACCTAGACGGCTTGGTGGTGATTGGGAGTTTGGTGATCATCCGGCGGAGCTTGTGGATGACCCAACTCATCTTGTGAGCGGTTTTGGGCGATTCACCACGATGGAGTGTCGAAGAATTAGCCCGTAGAGAGCACTTGATCCTTGCGTGGATCAAGGGGAGCTACACCCTTGCGCGGGTGCTCCAACGAGGACTAGTGGGGAGTGGCGACTCTCCGATACCTTGGAAAAACATCGCCTTGTTCCTTGCCCCTTACTTTCAAGCATTTACTTTCTCGTATTTACTTTCATTGCTTGATTTACTTTCCTAGAATTGCCATGCTAGACTAGGATTGGAACTTAGGGTGCAAAACTTTTACCGGTAGAATCTCTAGGAACACAAGTAGGCACTAGGGGTGAATTCCGGCTTGTAGGATTTAATTCTTGCAATTAATTTTTAGAAAAGCCCAATTCACCCCCCTCTTGGGCATCTTGATCCTTTCAATTGGTATCGGAGCCGAGTTGCTCCTAATTTAGGCTTTACCGTCTAGAGCAAGATGTCTAACGGGGAAGGACCACCTCCCACCTTTGAGGGGGATGATTTTCCATATTGGAAAATCCGAATGGAGGCGTACCTCGAAGCCATAGATGTTGGGTGCCTTAGAGCCGCAACCGAAGGGCTTTCCGCTATCAAGGATCCTGCCAACCCAAGTGGTGACAAGGAGAAGTACGACTGATGGAATGCAAAGGCCAAAAATGCACTCTACCGGGGCTTAGGCAAGGATATCTTCAATCGTGTGTGTAATGCAAAGAACGCTCATGAATTGTGGGAAAACCTTTGTGCTCTCCATGAGGGAACTAAGAGTGAGCGTGAGGAACGCTATCATATTGCTTTAAAGAAAATCAATTCTTTTGAGATGCTTCCTAAAGAAAGTGCTAATGACATGTACACTCGATTGAATGTTCTTGTAGAGGACCTCAATGCTCTTGGGCTCACCCAAATGAGCCAATCGGATGTTGCAAGGAGGATCTTGAGTGTTCTTCCCATTGAGAAGTATGGTCACATTGTCACCGTGCTTCATCAAAGTGATCTCTCCACCGCAACACTGACACAAGTATTGGGGAAGATCAATGCACATGAGATGTATATGCACATTACTTCGGAAGAGGGCTCATCATCTTCCAAGAAGAAAGACTTGGCCTTCAAAGCTAGCCATGACAAGAAGAAGAAGGGCCAAGCCATGATGGTGCAAGAGAGCTCAAGTGAAAGTGATATTGATGACGCATCACTTGCACTCATGGTGAGGAAGACCACCAAGATGCTAAAGAAGCTCAACAAGAGTGGCATCAAGTTCGATGGTAAGAAAAATAAATTCTTCACAAGTAGCAAAAGGAAGCCAATCTCGGAGATGGATTGCTACAATTGTGGTAAACTTGGCCACTTAGCTCATCAATGCCCTAGACCTCCAAAAGACAAGTACAAGAACAAGAACAGGGGCAAGAAGAATGATTCAAGTGATGACGAAGAAGAGAGGAAGAAAAACAAGCCATACAAGAAGAAGGATGGCAAGAAGAAAGAGTTCCACAAGAAGAAGAAGGGAGGAAAATCATACATTGTTGGTGATTGGCTCACCGACATTGAATCATCTTGTGAGTCCTCCGACGATGAGAGCGATGATGAGAAAGAGAAGGTTGCTGCATATGTGATGGGGCCATCATCTTCACCGACATCTTCATCACCACCTTCACCGCCACCTTCACCATCATCGTCCACTACTCACCTATGCCTTATGGCCAAGGGTGAACGAAAGGTACAAAACATGATAGTGATGATGATGATGATGATAGTGATAGTGATGATGAATATGACGCACCTTCTTATGATGAACTTGTAAAATTATTGAACAAATACTCTAAAGTCATAAGAAGGACTAGAAATGAAAATGATGAGCTTCAAAATGAAAATGAATCACTCTCATCTAAGCTTGAAAGTGCACAAAAGACTAGCGATGAACTCAAAGATCAAAATGAAATTATGTCTTCTACTCTCAAGGAGCTCAAAACTTCTAACAAAGAGCTTAGAGATCAACATGATAAACTTGAGAAGAAGCATGATGAGCTCATCACTAGGCACAACTCTCTAAAATACAAATATACTACATTGAAAATTGACTATGATAGTCTTGTGGTTGCTAATGAACTTTCTCTTGAGACACATGATGCTACTAACAAAGTTGTTAAGTTTGATATAGCTACATCATGTGATGACTTGATCATTGAAAGCATTGAGCAAGGTTCTAGTAGCAAAGGCAAGAGTGTGGTTGAGTCCAACAACTATGATGATCATGCCAAGATCAAGAGTGAAAATGAGAAGCTTGCAAATGAGAACAAGAAGCTAAAAGGGTTGATGGCTCTTGAGAAGCAAACATCAAATGAGTCACTTATTAAAGAAAACAAAAAGCTCAAGCAAGAGAAAGAGCATCTCAAGATCGACCTAAGCAAGTTCACAAGAGGCCAATATTTGCAAAGTGAGCTACTCATGAACACCGTAATGAAGATGGATAGAAGTGGCATTGGTTATTTGGCAAATCAAGAGAAGAAGGCTAAAGCTCAACAACAACAAAGCAAGTCAAAGCCCAAGCCAAAGAGATGTGTTGAGTGTGGACAAGAAGACCATTTTGCTCATAAGTGCAAAACTCCACCACCACAACCCTTGCCCAAGCATGCTAGACCCTTTTCCTTCAATGCTCATTACATGCTAAGAAAAGATTCAAGTGGAAAGATGAAAGTTATATTCTTGGGTCCCCCAAACAAGAATAGGCCTAAGAAAATATGGGTCGCCAAGTCACTAGTTGAGAAAGTCAAGGGTCCCTCTCAAGTGTGGGTCCCTAAACAAAAAGCTTGATCTCTTGTGTGTAGATGAACTACAAGACCGGTGGATCTCATTGGGTTATTGATAGTGGTTGCACTCAACATATGACCGGAGACCCTCGTATGTTCACCTCCATTAAAGAGAATGTGGTATGTCAAGAGAAGATCACATTTGAGGATAATTCAAAGAGCAAAGTCAAGGGTATAGGCAAGATTGCAATATCAAATGATCACTCTCTCTCAAATGTGCTCTATGTTGCTTCATTAAGTTTCAACTTGTTATCCGTTGGGCAACTTTGTGACCTTGGCTTCCAATGCTTGTTCACACCTAATGAAGTGGTAGTCTCAAAGATAGATGACAAGCAAGTGATATTCAAAGGCTTTAGATACAATAATCTTTATCTTGTTGACTTCACCTCCGAAGATGCAAACTTAATGACATGTTTGTTCACCAAGACCTCACTTGGATGGCTTTGGCATAGGAGGCTTACTCATGTTGGAATGAATACTCTCAGCAAGCTATTGAAGAAAGAACTAGTGAGAGGATTGAAGGATGTAAAGTTTGAAAAGGACAAACCTTGTAGTGCATGTCAAGCCGGCAAACAAGTTGCAAACACTCATCCAACCAAAGCTTACATGTCAACTTCAAGAGTGCTAGAACTTCTACACATGGATTTGTTTGGGCCTACAACCTACAAGAGCTTGGGTAGAAATCTCTATTGTCTTGTGATAGTGGATGACTACTCAAGGTACACATGGACTTTCTTCCTTCATGACAAATCCGAAGTGGCAAATTGCTTCAAGAAGTTTGCAAAGAGAGCTCAAAATGAATTTGAAGTCAAGATAAAGAAGATTAGAAGTGACAATGGGAAAGAGTTTGACAACACAAACATTGAAGCTTATTGTGATGAGATTGGAATCAAGCATGAAGTTTCTTCAACCTACACTCCTCAACAAAATGGTGTAGTTGAGAGAAAGAACCGGACTTTGATCACCCTTGCAAGAACAATGTTAGATTAGTACAACACTCCAGAGAAGTTGTGGGCCGAGGCAATCAACACCGTATGCTATGCTTCAAATCGCCTCTTCCTACAAAAGTTTCTTGGCAAGACCCCCTATGAGTTGCTAAATGGGAAGAAGCTGGACGTCTCATTCTTCCGGGTGTTTGGTTGCAAATGCTACATCTACAAGAAGCGTCAACACCTAGGGAAGTTTAAAATACGTTGTGATATTGGTTTTCTTGTTGGTTACTCATCAAAGTCCAAAGCATATAGAGTATTTAACCATGCCACCGGTTTGGTTGAAGAAACATATGATGTGGAATTTGATGAATCTAACGGCTCCCAAGGAGCAATTGAGAATTGTGATGATGTAGGTGATGAACCCTTGAGGGAGGCAATGAAGAACATGCCGGTGGGAGACATCAAGCCAAAAGATGATGAAGACGATGTGCAAATTGTCGATCCACCATCTTCATCACATGTGCCTCAAGTTGATGACAAAAATGAGAGAGTTGAAAATGAAGACACTCATGTCTCTCATGAACAAGCCGATGCACAAGCTCAAGATGTTGATGCTCCACATCCTCCCCCTCAAGTGGTTGATAGAAGAAACTCACCTCTACTTCAAGCACATCCACAAGATCTCATCATAGGGAGTCCTACTAAGGGAGTAATGACTCGATCTCAAAAGCTTGCTTCTTTTATTGAACATCACTCATTTGTCTCTTGTGTTGAACCTAAGAATGTAGAAGAAGCTCTTCAAGATCCGGATTGGGTGAATGCTATGCATGAAGAATTGAACAACTTCACCCGCAATCAAGTGTGGACACTTAAAGAGCATCCAAAAGGTGCAAGAGTCATTGGAACCAAGTGGGTGTTCCGCAACAAGCAAGATGACCAAGGCATAATAGTGAGGAACAAGGCAAGACTAGTTGCAAAGGGGTTCTCTCAAGTTGAAGGTCTTGATTTTGGAGAGACTTTTGCACCCGTTGCAAGACTTAAAGCCATTCGTATCCTCCTTGCATATGCATCACATCATGATATGAAACTATATTAAATGGATGTGAAAAGTGCATTCTTAAATGGCTTCATAAATGAACTAGTCTATGTTAATCAATCTCCCGGGTTTGAAGACCCTAGATATCCTAATCATGTTTATAGGTTGTCCAAGGCGCTATATGGGCTCAAGCAAGCCCCTAGAGCGTGGTATGAGCGCATCTGGGACTTCCTCATTGAGAAGGGCTTCACCATTGGGAAGGTCGACACCACACTATTCACCAAGAAGCTTAATGGGGAGATCTTCATTTGTCAAGTTTATGTTGATGATATCATCTTCGGATCAACAAATGAAGAGTATTGCAAGGAATTTGGTGAATTGATGTCGAAGGAGTTCGAGATGTCTATGATTGGTGAGCTCACATTCTTCCTTGGTTTTCAAGTCAAGCAAATGAGAGAAGGGATTTTCATCTCTCAAGAAAAGTATACCAAGGATCTTCTCAAAAGATTCAAGATGGAAGAATGTAAGCCAATCAAGACCCCAATGCCATCTAATGGACATCTCGACCTAGATGAGGGAGGTAAACCGGTTGATCAAATCTCTACCGTTCTATGATTGGTAGTTTGTTGTACCTTACCGCATCTAGGCCCGATATCATGTTTAGTGTGTGCATGTATGCTCGCTTTCAAGCGTGCCCTAAAGAACCTCACTTAAGTGCCATAAAAAGAATTTTAAGATATCTTAAGCACACCCCAAGCATTGGGCTTTGGTATTCCAAAGGAGCTAGATTCCAACTAGTTAGCTATTCTGATTTGGATTATGTCGGTTGCAAAATTGATAGAAAAAGCACATCCGGAGGGTGCCATTTGCTTGGGAGGTCTTTAGTATCTTGGTCATCTAAAAAGTAAAATAGTGTGGCTTTGTCCACCGCCGAGGCGGAATACATTACCGCGGGGGCTTGTTGTGCACAAATCTTATACATTAAACAAACCCTCCTAGACTATGGAGTTGTTCTTGAAAAGGTGCCACTTTTATGTGATAATGAAAGTGCCGTTAAAATTGCTAATAATCCGGTACAACACTCTCGCACCAAGCACATTGATATCCGCCACCACTTTCTAAGAGATCATGTTGCTAAAAATGATATATCACTAGAAGGTGTAAGAAGTGAAAATCAATTAGCGGATATCTTCACTAAACCTTTAGATGAGGCTACCTTTTGTAGGTTGAGAAGTGAACTTAATGTGCTTGACTCTAGTAACTTTAAAAAGTGAGCTTGTGTTGTCCTTTGCATTGCATTGTATTATATGTCATGTTTAAATTTCCCGCAATGCATCTAGGGTTTGTCTAACACGGTTACGATAACCCTCCTTTGGAGGAGTGAAGAAGCCTAACCGTGGATTAAACTTGACAAGCAACCTAATTTTACTTACTTGTATTACATTGCATATGCATGGTTGTTGCTTTGTCGTTTCTTTTCGGTTTGGCTTTGAGCAACCTCTGTGTTCGTCCATGAATAGAGAGAGCATTTGACGCTCCTAAGGGTTCACAAACTCTATTGCATGGCCATACGTTGCTCCTCGGGTGTTTATTGCTTATTTTCCTAAAAACAATACTAGCCTAAGGCAAATTATTTTGAAAAAATTGAGGGTTTGAGTGAGGTCACTCATATCAGGTTCCAATTGGTGTTTATTTGTGTCTCTTTGAATTGGAATTTGAATGGGAGAAGTCGCGTCGAAGATCGGATTGAAGAAAGGCGAAAAATAGTGACCGGACGCTGGACCGGACGCTGCACCGGACGCAGTGACGCTTCACCACCGCGTCCGGTCCCGGCGACCACCAGCGCGTCCGGTCATCCCGAAGACTTCCTCTTGACCTTGTGACCGGACGCTCGACCGGACGCGTTGTTGTTGACCACCGCGTCCGGTCCCGGTATCCACCACCGCGTCCGGTCATGCGCGATGAATTTCCCGGATGACCTTCGATCGGACTCTGTCCGCGTCCGGTCAGCCCTAACCGGACGCGTCCGGTCATTCCAGGAGCTTATTGGACTGCGACCGGACGCTGCACCACCGCGTCCGGTCATACGACCACCGCGTCCGGTCAGTGCGCAGCGAGCAGATCTGAGTCCTCATATAACCCTTCGTCTTCGATCCAGTTTTTTCTTATCCGCCGCCGCTCCCCGTGCCCTAATCGCCGTCTCACCGAGCACCGTCGTCGCCCGTGCCTCTTCGCCGCCGTGCCGTCTCCTCCTCGCCGTCCTCCTTCGCCACGTCGCGCCCCCACACTGCCTCGCTGCCACGCTGCCTCGCCACGCCGCCAGTCCGCCGCGCCGCCACTGCCTCGCCGTGCCACCACCAGCCCTGACCGTGCTCGCCTCTGCTCGTCCGTGCAACCCTAGCCCCACCAACCTCCATCAGCCGACCCTTTGCTCTTAGGGTTTGCCCTAACCCTCTTCGTTTGAAGTGCTCTTCCGGGGTGTTCGAGAACTCTCGCGAAACTAGGTCATCTCATCTCGTCACCGGTTTCTCGTCGATCCAAGGTAGCCATCGCTGTTCGTTCACATCTCATCTTATGTGCTTGCTATCCTTAGGATCTCTTATCTTTTAGATTATATATGTTGCTTATAGTAGATCCATCTATTCCGTCTTTTCAGCGAGTTTGTCGGTGTGTTGGGGTGACAGCAGTTTAGTGGTTAAATCCGAGGCCAAGCCTGCGGATACGGATTGAGGCCAAGCCTCTTGAGTGACAGTACATCATCTTACAGAGGTTCTCGGCAGTTGGTCAGTATGGTTCGCTGCAAGAACGTCGGGGGTGCTCCTAGTGACGGGGACGAGAGTCCTCCTCGTCTGTCAGAGGTTGCGCGTGGTAAGCGTGTAAAGACTATGGCCAGAAAGAAGAAGAAGACTCTTACAGATACAGAGACAGGCTCAGGACACAGCCGCTGCTTTTGCTCAGATACAGGCCAGACAGGATGAGTTCCAGAGGCAGCAGCTTGAGATACAGCAGGTCGAGATGCAGCGACAGCAGGCAGCAAACCAGCAGCAGTACTTAGAGCTGTGTCACTTGGTCACAGTTGGGGTTCCTCCACCTGCATCTGTATTGACTCCAGCTTTACAGTCCAGTGGACTTCAGAGTCAGGGACAGCCGAGCTTAAGTCTGGGCACAAAACCCGATACCCGAACCCCGAACCCGAAATACCCGCACCCGAACCCGAAGTACCCGAAGTCTAATTCGGGTAGTGAATGCTATTATCCGAATTTATTTCGGGTAAATCGGGTAGTATGCCCCGGTACCCGATCTACCCGAATTTGTTTTATTGAATGTCAACCATCATTCTATTCTGTCTTAGTGTCTTCGTCTAAACCCTAAATTAGTGCTTTTGTTGAATGTCGAGTATCAGTACCTTAAGTCTTGAACGTTTGAACCTGTTGGCTGTCGTGGTTTACAGTACTTGCTTGCATGTTGCATTCGCACAAGAGACAAGACTATTTAGTATTATTGTGTTGCAGTTTGGCACCTGTGGTTGAAAAGTTTTATAAAAATCTGTCCAGTTCTAGTTCTTCGTAAAAATATGTGTTCTTTGAGTGTTCACTGTCATTTTATATATTTCAGGTAAATCGGGTAATACCCGAACCCGAACCCGAAATTGCGGGTACCCGAAATTGCGGGTAGTGTTTTTTTGTCTCTAATCGGGTAACAATTCTCAATACCCGATTTTTTCAAAACCCGAATTACCCGACCCGAACTTTTTGGGTAACCCGAACACCCAGGCTGAGCCGAACTTTCAGTTCACCTCTCCACAGCAGCAGGTCCCCCAGTCGTTCCAGTCCCCGAGCTAGACACCTATTCAGACGGGGTTCACTCCTTCAGACCAGCCTCGCCCTCACCTCTTGACAGGCACTCCGTTTGCTGACTTGAGTGCCACCTACAGCGAGTTGACTGGTCAGCCGACGCCCTCGCACACTACTCTAGTTACTTCTTCAGGGTTGTCCGCTTCAGAGGCAGTTGTTCCTCCAGTGACAGGGGCTGGCACTACAGAGACTGTACCTTCGTCTGTTGCCTCGACAGATCCCCCAGCTGTTGGCTCACTTTAGGCTCAGGTCACAGAGACTGCTCCACTGGTTGCTACTTCTTCGTCAGTACCTGCTCCTGTTGTTCAGACCCAGACCGCTTTACAGCCGCGTGCTTCTTCAGAGGGTCAGCCTGACAGCTCTGAGTCTGAGGAAGATACTTCTCAGTTTGTGATCACTTCGCGCTCCTCGGCACCCGACTCGACTCCGTCTGTTCCCCCGTCAGATCCTTAGATTAGTTTTTGGCGGTTGATGCCAAAGGGGGAGAGAGAGTAGATTCAGGGAGAGTTTTGATAGAGGGTTTTCATTTTTATTTGTGTGCTACATTCATGCATCATGTTTACATTCCAGTACTTGCATCTTGTGACATGTGGTCGTGTGAGATACTTTGAGTCTATGTGGTCTATCTAGTCACCTTTTTAAATCATGTCACTTGTTTGGTTATAGCTCATAAGGTTGTGCTTCCGTGCCTTACTCCGATTTCTTTTGAGCTATGTCTTTATGTGTACTAATGCTTCATGTTTTATCTTATGAGTACACTCTGTTGGCTTGGGGCACATAAGCAATTCCTAACCCCTTGTGCTTATTGCTTTTTGCTTATGTGAACCAAGCATGTTCGAAAACCTCAACTCTTATCTTCTGAATCTTAGTGTTGTCATCAATCACCAAAAAGGGGAGATTGAAAGCATCTAGGCCCCGAGAGTTGGTTTCGGCAATTGATGACAACGCTTTATTACCATGACTAATGTGTGTTTTGCATAAACTTTGGTAAGTTAGGTCATGGGGTGGATAATTCCTTTGGGCACTATGGTATTCATGCTCCTTGATGGAAATCATTTCGGTTTTCAAAGGATTGACGTCAAGATTAAGGACGGTTAGTTCCGGATGTCAAGGTGTTGAGTTACATTCGGAATAGTCGTTAGGATCTTCGCTTTTTCCTTTGGCCGTACTATAAAGGGGGGCATGAGCGAGTAGCTTGACTTAGGTGAGTCTTGTATTTAGGTGTGGTGCACACTTATCAAACTTAGCACTAGGTAGCTTTAGAATAGCTCAAAGTTCAGTTGGAAGCAACTTGGTTCAAGTTGTGTCGCGTTTCAGAGTGTTTAGAGATGTTTTCCCTTGATCGGACGCGGTGTCTGGCTTGACCGGACGCGTCCGGTCAGTTCTAAACCGCTACTGTGTCTCAGCTCTGTTGACCGGACGCGGCCCTTGCGAGGACCGGACGCGGTGTTCAGGCTGACACGTGTCTCTTGAGAGAAATCACCTAATCGGACGCGACTGGGGTGTGATCGGCGCGTCCGGTCACGTTCCAGTAAGGTACTCTGACGACCTGACGCGTCCGGTCATCACTGATCGGACGCGGTCGCACGTCAGGTCAGAGTACAGTAAGCTCCCTGCACGATCGGACGCGTCCGGTCACCCCTGATCGGCACGTCTGGTCACTCAGTCGTTATTTCCGGTTTTCGACCGTTACGAGCGACCAGCGTGTCCGGTCACCTCGTTTTTTGCTAAGTTGGCAGGTAACGGTTGGATTTGACTGTGGGGTATATAAATACATCCCCACCACCTCTTTTAGAGGTCTCTTGCTCATTTGTTCAGCTGAGAAACACATTTGGAGTGCAAGGGAGTGCAAGAGCTCTAGTGAGGATTGTGTTTTGAGAATCAAAGCTTGAGAGTCCCTCACTAGTGAATAGAGAGTAGCAAGTGTGCATCCATCTTCTCATTAGGCTCGTTGTGGTCAAGTGAGAGTTCTAGCTTGTTACTCTTGGTGATCGCCATCACCTAGATGACTTGGTGGTGATTGGGAGTTTGGTGATCATCCGGCGGAGCTTGTGGATGACCCAACTCATCTTGTGAGCGGTTTTGGGCGATTCACCACGACGGAGTGTCGAAGAATCAGCCCGTAGAGAGCACTTGATCCTTACGCGGATCAAGGGGGGAGCTACACCCTTGCGCGGGTGCTCCAACGAGGACTAGTGGGGAGTGGCGACTCTCCGATACCTCAAAAAAACATCACCTTGTTCCTTGCCCCTTACTTTCAAGCATTTACTTTCTCGTATTTACTTTCATTGCTTGATTTACTTTCCTAGAATTGCCATGCTAGACTAGGATTGGAACTTAGGGTGCAAAACTTTTACCGGTAGAATCTCTAGGAACACAAGAGGCACTAGGGGTGAATTCCGGCTTGTAGGATTTAATTCTTGCAATTAATTTTTAGAAAATCCCAATTCATCCCCCCTCTTGGGCATCTTGATCCTTTCAACGCAGCAGCCAGGGCCGTTTCGTTAGTGCCTTGCCAACCCTTCGCCTATTCCTCCTGCTTCGTTCGTCCGGTCCTTGCCTTGCCTGGGGGCCTTCTGTTGCGATCCTCCTTTATAGAGGGATACAGGTGGTTAGCTTAGTCAACCTTTTGACATGGCCGAGCCACTGCTAGAGTCGCTCGGGATAAAGGAGTCAGTAGTGAAGGCAAGCGAAGTAAGAAGGTCGGGAGGATGAGACTTGTCTTGGTTTTTGCTGTTGGAGAGGTAGACCGGCGAAGGAGGTCGGCAGGCGGGCACTGGCTCAGGAGACAGCGGTTCTAGGCAGATGGCTCGGTGGTGGCCTTCCCTCATGGGGAATCGTCAAAACTCACCTCAATCGAGCCAACCCCTTCTGGGGGGTCGAGTGCCTGGATGGAGGGGCAGCCGAGCCATCACTGCCGCTAGGAGTCTTGGCCATGTCACTGATGCCCAAGTTGCGGGGCACCGCCACTTCCTTGGTTGCTTCCTTCACCGACGCCCTTCCCATGTCACGGTCGGCATCGGGAACACAGGGGGTGATGAGCAAGACCACTTGAGTGATGCAGTCCTACTCGCAGTAGTAGGCTTATTCAAAGCTGCCTGCAACGGTGATGACTCCCTTGGGGCCAGGCATCTTCAGCTTCAGATAGGTGTAGCTTGGGACAACTATGAACTTGGTGAAGCTTGGTCAACCCAGGAGAGCGTGGTAGACGCCAGGAAAGTTGACCACCTTGAAGGTGAGCGGCTCCTTACGAAAGTTATCCGGCTGGCCAAAGGTGACGTTGAACTGGATGTGCCCGAGGGGCACGACTTCCTTTCTTGGGATCCCATAGAATAGTGCCTTGCTAGGGCGCAAGCTGCTCTGTGGGATGCCTAGCCTGTCTAGGGTGTTGGCGTAGAGTATGTTGAGGCCGCTGCCATCGTCCATCAGCACCTTGGTGAGGCGCGTGGTGCCCATGATTGGGTTGACCATGAGCGGGTAGCGTCCCGGGTGAGGAACACGATTGGGGTGATCCCCCTTGTCGAAGGTGATGGCCGTCTAGGACCATTAGAGTTGCATTGGGGCGGCAAGGGTGTGGACGGCGTTCACCTCCTGCTCGGTGATGCGGTGCTGCCGGCGGGACTCGTACGCCAGGGAGCCCCCGAAGATCATGAGACAGCGATCGACCTCGGGGAATTTGGTGTCACCCTCCAAGGCAGTGTCCGTCAGTTTGTCAGCCTTCGAGGCTGGTTTCTGGGCCCTGCCCTGCTAGCCGAGGGTGCCACAGATGTAGCCCCTGATGGTGGCATAGTCCTTGAGGAGGTGCTTCGCTTGTCCTCTAGGGAATGGATAGGGGGCTTCGAGCGCCTTCTCAAAGTGCTTGGGGCGCGCAACGTGCCCATGGGGTTGAGGCTTGGCGACGCAGTCGGCCACTGCCACCATCTCCTCCCCATGGTGCTTCCGGTCCTTGTTCCTCTTGTTGCGGTGACACTAGGATGATGTAGGGTCATCACCGCTGTCCACACCATTGAGGTGGGCGGCAACTTTGGCCTTGCCACTGAAGTTGGCCTGGAACTCCTCATCGATGGCGTACTGGGTGGCAACGTCCAGGTGTTCTTGTGTTGTGCACAGGGTCTCGCAGCCAAGCGTGTGGACGAGTGTCTCACAGGTCATGCCGCAGATGAAGACATCAGCATCGGTGATGTTGGGGAGCTCGTTTCGCTTCTTGGAGAAGTGTTGGATGTACTCCTAGAGGATCTCGTCGGCTCTCTAGCTGCAGTTGCGGAGGACTCACGAATTCCCGGGCTGAGTGTATGGACCCTGGTAGTGGCTGACGAAGATGGAACTAAGGTCTCCCCAGCAGCGGATGTTGCTGGGCTCGAGCTGCTCGAGCCAAGCTCTGGTCGAGCTTGATAGAAGCAGAAGAAGTACTGGACGACGAAGTCATCATCTGACCCCTTGGCCCTCATGGCGAGGCGGCAGTCCTCGAGCTAATGGTCTAGGTTGGTCTCGTCATCGTACTAGGAGATGTGCGTCGGTGGCTGGAGTCACCTGGGGTAAGGTGCCGCCTGGATCACCGCCCCAAATGCCTGGGGGCCAAAGTGATTTGGGGCGGCACCCTCGCCCCTCCGCTCAGGAGTGCGAGACTACGCGTGAGCGTGGCGCCTGGCCTCGATGGTGTCGCGGACATTGCGGTCATCGCCAATCTAGTGGCACGCAGGGGACGCCGAGGGGAAGGCTCACGCCTCTGCTCCTGTCAGGGCTTGGCGCCCCTGGTCTGTGGCGGTCAAAGCTACTGCCGGAGGAGTCGCCACCGCTCCCGGACATCGTGGGGCATGCATGTCGGAGTGATCCCCGTTGGCGGTGGTTGTCAGCTGGGATGTCCTAGAGGGCGCAACACAACGGCTGGAAGCAGAGCTCTCGGCTTGCTACTCAAGGGCAACGCGGAGAAGCCGCCATGCCTCATGCAGCTGCTCATTGGTCTTTGGGTCCGGCGTGTCAGAGATGTCCTCTAGCCAGCAGGCAGCGGCCGCCATGCTATAGGCTGCTCGGGGGAAGCGCAGGGTGCTGGGAGCCCCATGCGGGCATCGTCATCGTTGGTAGAAGACTGTGCAACTTGCTACCGCGCAAAGTCCTGCCTTTGGTGCTCGAGCTCTGCCTCAGTGGCCTCTAGGTCCACCTACCGAGCTCGCAAGAGATCCATCTTCTCCTAAAGGTAGTTCACGCGGCTGTGGGGACTTAGGTCCGGTGGTGTGAACTCGGGCGCCTCATTGGCGGGAACCTCATCGTCGATGTAGTAGCACATGTGCGGCGAGGCATGGCAGTCGATGTCATCGAAGTCATACTCTGAGCCATTCCCCGAGAGGATGTCGAGGAAGGTGCGTAGCGAGGGGACATCAGCCCCCTGTGGGGCCAGGGAGGATGGCGCTCCGTGGCGCTTCGCGGCTGACGAGGTGCTCCAGCTCTAGCTAGAAGGACACCACCACATTCTAAATCCCAAAAGGCAGGTCCGGGAAGTAGTGCCAGAAGCGGTCAGGCAGCGGGAGCACCTCACCGGTGGTGATCTAGTGGTGGATGTTGACCAGCATGTAGAACATCTGGCACCGGTCTGACATGGTAGGGTGCGGACCTAGACCGCGCCGTATCTGCTGGGCCAGGACCTCGAGATCTGCTCCCAGGAGGCCTAGCGGAGGGGGCGACACCGGGAGCTCGTTGCCGTCGGCGCAGCCCTGTCGAGTGGACGAAGCTCGCCATAGTAGTCGACGACATAGGCTAGTCTCCCAAAGTTGAGGACCTAGCCCAGAGCGAAGGCGCCGGCTGTGATGAAGAACTCGCCAGGGAAGCGGACACCAACATCTGGGGCGGTGCCACTTGCTCCG
The DNA here is from genome assembly GCA_022457205.1 of Saccharum spontaneum. Taxonomy (NCBI): domain Eukaryota; kingdom Viridiplantae; phylum Streptophyta; class Magnoliopsida; order Poales; family Poaceae; genus Saccharum; species Saccharum spontaneum. Next base: position 18,032,452 of record CM039595.1, on the reverse strand, counting down.
CCGACAAGGCGGGTGGCTCCAGCCACCGTAGAGCCTGAATCGCACTTGATGCTGCCCCCTACCTAGCGCGCCAGCTGTCGCGGGGTCAGAACCACGACAAGCATTGTTGTTCGAGTCGGTTTCAGAGTACGTGTCTCCAGTGGCTCGGGTGGACTCTAGAACACAAAAATCACAGAGGAGATGCAACGGTTTATCCTGGTTCTAACCGATTGGTGCCCTATGTCCAGCAGTTGATGATCCTTATACTCAAGAGCACCCAAAATCGGGGGTTTACAACAGAGTGTAGAGAGATTTGGTAGGGGATTGGCTCGGTAATAATCCTAAGGTTGCCTCGCTGCCGGTGGAGTCTTCCCCTCGTCGGAGAGGGGGAAGATGATGGATGTGGCGGAGGAGCTCTCGGTGCCCCTCTCTGGGTTGCCCTGCTCTCGGTGCTAAGCAGGAGCGGATTGAACGAGGAATGAAATGACCTGTTTAGGATCCTGCTCCCCCTAAGGTCCAACCTTGTCCCTTATATACTGAGATAGATCGAGTATATGGCGGTTTGGGGAGAAGTGTCTACGGTCTACGTGCGTCAGAGTCCAGGAGGGTCTTGTAGCGGTGCTCTGTGGACCGTGGTGGTGTCGTGGAGACGAAGAAGCCTTGGACATCGTCCGCATGCTTTGTTCTGACACTCTGCGTGTCAAGCTGTGTCGGCTTGGACCGGCCTCCCCTAGGTGAACCTTCTGGAGTCTTCTTGGTGGCGAAGAAGGTCGGCTCCAGGGGCTGACGCGGGGGCCCGAGAGCCGCCTAGCCCCTAGAGGCCGAGGAGACTTGTCATCTTGTGTCACGCCCCATGTGTGACCCTGTCGTAGGAGCGGCCGGCAAGGCCGAGCCCGAAGTGCAGTGCCTGGGAGCCCCGGAGCCTCGATGGCTCGGGGCTTGTCTTCTTACACCCGGCCCTTGGCTGGCGTCGTAGGTCGGGTTGGCGCCAAGGGTCGAGCATGTACGTACCATCGATTGGGAGCTTGAGGCTCGGGCGAGCCCCCGAGCTGGCATGCCCAGACTCGGTTAGGTCTCTTCGGTCGGGAACCATTGATCCCGAGGCTTAGCGTACCCATATGTTAGGATCTTGTCAAGCGGTAAGGTGACAAGTATTGGACAATGATTAGGAAATAGAAAGCCAAGTGAAGACAAGGAGACTGGCCGAAGGGTAGTCTATGTGAAAAAAGAAAATGGCAAAAAAAAAACAAATGAACCAACAACTAACGAAAGAACAGGAAAAAAAGGCAATGCACATTATGTCTATAGATATCATCCATTTCTGTCTGAACTCTCAGTTTTCCTGAATAGCTCTATGGGGCTTCCTATGCGCTGTTCAATTCTTTTACAGTGTCCCTACGGGCTCTAAACATTACATTCACTTATTCAGAAGTCACATTACATGCCTCTTAGTTAAAACACAAAATTGCAAAGCTGCCATATTTGAACGGTATCCTGAATCATGCTTGCATTTTGAGCAGCATTTAGAAACAAAAGGTAACACAAAAATGCCTTGATTTATTAATCACCAATAGTCCTACATATCAATCCATGCTAAAAGAAAAAAAATGAGTTGAAAAAAGACAGAGAAGGTAGGACCAATCACAATGGCCGAAGATGAACCCATGACGAAAGCGAGTAGATCCAATTATTAGCCAAGGTGATTTAAGGTTGATGGTCTTTATGCAATTCAAAATCAGACTGTAAGAGGAAATACTTTCAACAAACAATGTTTATTTATTTATCATGCATGAAAGACTCCCTACAGTAATTGTGTGCTCCAGTTTAGTGGGCAAGTGCATGTGATTTAAAAAAACTTGACCAGCGGAGGTAGGACCACCCTACGACACTGCATCAAGAAGAAGAATCTTTTCTAGCTCGGCCGAGAAAAGGCCCAAAGGACGGCTGCACGAATGCACCACAGGGTGCCCAGCACCACAATGGTTACACATACCTTGAAAACAACACATGAGAGGTCTTATTTTTGGTGTCACCAGGGTTTGAACCCTGGCCAGCAACCTCCAGAACCGGAGACTTATCACTGCGCCATCAGACGCTTGGCAAGTGCATGTGGTTTATTTTTCAAATTTATTCACAACTTAAAAATTTATTCCTAACTGAGCAAAGGGCTACCACCAAACTCCAAAAAAAAAAAGCAATGCTCAAGTTAATGGATCTCCATTTCAAGATTCAGTGTAAGCAAGGGCATACTAACAGAGTTGCTGATGCTCTATCTAGACTCACTGATCATGATATGGCAGCGGCAGCAATTTCTATGGGCCAGCCAACTTGGTTGCAAATCTTACAGGAAGCCTATTTAAAGGACCCATATGCAAGAACTAAGCTAACAGAGCTTAGTGTTTAGGCCAGTGATGAAAAAGGGTATTCTCTAGTGGATGGAATTATTAGATATAAGAAGAGTAGTTGGCCACATACGAATTGGATATGTTCATATGTCTCATCTGTAGCCTGGATTGCCTAGCTCCTCCCTCTTGCTCACTTGCATCGGCAAGCCGCCTTTCATCCGCAGCGTGAACGAGAGCACCAGCCCCGGCCGCTCCTCGCCGCCGACGAACCGGAAGCTGAACCTTTCGAAGGCACACGCGACGATGGACTTCATCTGGATGTACGCCATCTCCTTGCCGAGGCACACCCTCGGCCCTGCGTGGAACACCGGGTACTTGAACGGGCTCTCTGGCCGGAACGCGCCTTCCTCGCCGAGCCACCGCTCCGGCCGGAACTCCTCGCAGTCATTGCCCCATATGTCCGCCACCCGCGCCATCGCGAACGCCGAATAGGACGCCTGCCACCCTTCTCCGACGAACGAGCCGTCCGGCAGGAAGTCTTCCTGCTCGCAGCGACGCGAGTCCATGGGCACCGGCGGGTACAGCCGCATGGACTCGGTGATGGCGGCGTGGAGGTAGTGCATGTCGCGCAGCTCGTCGAAGCTGAAGGTCGCAGCGCTCGTGGTGGTGCTCTGATGGCTAGCCGCGCGCACCGTGCGGATCTCGCCCACGATCTTGGCCTCTACGTCCGGCCGGCCGGAGACAAGCCAGAAGAACCAGGTCAGCGCCGACGACGTCGTGTCCCGACCGGCGATAATGAAGTTGGTGACCACGTCGAGGAGGCCCTCGTCGCTGTGCTCGCCGCTCGCGGCGAAGCGTGACAAGAAGTCGTGCCCACTGTCCCCTCTGTTCCGGCGCTCGCGGACGATCCGTTCGGCGTAGCCACGGACCATGGCGAGCGCCTCCCGCAACCGCCTCTCGGGCTCCAGGTTGAGCAGCCTCTTGACGCGCCACAGAGATCTGGCCGGAGCCATGAACCGGGCCATCACGGCGTCCTGCACATCGTCGAAGGCGCGCATGAACTCGGCGGTCTGCGGCGCGGCCACGCCCTCCTCGGCGAGGCACGCCGGGTCGTGGTCGAAGGCGACGCAGCAGATGTTGTCGAATGCGAAGCGCTCGAGCACGTCCTGAACGTCCAGCATCGCGCCGTCGCGCGCCGCGCGCACGAGCAGCGGCAGCAGCCGCTCGACGACCTCGAACCGGACCGCGTCGACGACGAAGCTCCTGAGCGAGCGCTTGCTGAACTCGTAGCTGGCGGCCTTGCGCTGCCGCAGCCACTGGTCGCCGTCGGAGTTGAAGATGCCGTGGCCAAGGAAATCCTCGATCATGGACACCGTGGCCTCGCCCTTTGGGTAGTTGGCGAAGTTGGTCTTGAGGATGTGCTCGACGTTGGCCGGGTTGGCGGTGATGGTGAAGCCGGTGAGGCCGGGGACCTTGAAAGATATGGTGTGCGTGGGGCTCTTGGTCACGACGTCGGTCGACCACTCGAGGATGCGACGGTGGTTCTTTACCAAGTGTGGGAGCACGCCGAGGACGGGGTAGGACTTGAGGCCATGGACACGGGGCTGCTTCTTGGGATCCTGCTGGCGCAGGTAGAGGAAGCAGCAGAGCAGAGGGAGGAGAGCGAGGAACAGAATGAGGAGACTATGAGAGGAGGTCAAGGAGACTTCCATGGCGATCTGGCTTTGGGTTGCGAGTGATTTGGTGTTTTTGTGTGCCGGCCAAGCTAGAGCTGCTCGGCTTACTGGCTTAGTACATATTTTAGTTAGTAGTACTATTTTTTGATTGATGCCTCGTGCTCTCGCGTGCAGCAAACAATTTGTCTATTTACACTTTTTTTTGGCACCGTCTGTTGTCATGTGCGTCCAACTATCAAGTGTCTTGTCTAGTTTAACAGATGATGTTGCTTAATCAGATCTCTGAAGGGACATAATTGATGAAATGATGGGTGATAGGAGCATCTTCAACAGTTCCCCAATACCTCCCCTATCCCTATAAATTTGTCATATTGAAAACAGCTATGCTTTTTTCTTGCTCCAGCAGTTCCCAATACCTCTCCCCTTTTCTGTGGCCACCAATATTTCTCTCATCTTCTCTCAAAGAAAGGGGGAGCAACTCCTCCAATACCATGAAAACCATCTCAACTACCACTTTTCAGTTATATTTTCTCTTACACTCATGCGGGACCCATATTTTATATAGGTATTGGAGGAGATATATTAGGGTACTGCTGCAGCAACTCCCCCAATAAATCTAGAAAGTGATATTGGGCTACCTCAATACCATATTATTGGGGGACTGCTGGAGATGCTCTAAGATAACTGGACAACTACCACTAACTTTGTTTAAGATTTGCGAAAAGGTCTTTAGGCTAGTGGTTACACAAGGCTTAGTAGCATCTTGGGTCTTGGGTTCGATTCCCCATGAAAATGAATCCCCTAAGATTTAATGGCGTTGCACTTTCAGTAATAGGCAATGTTCACATCGAAGTTTGCGAGTGTATATAGGGGTAAGTGTGTGTGCGTTTGTAAAAAAAAATTGATCCATATGTTTAGGAAAAAGTAAAATACCCATAAATATTTTCTTACAATTAGGTCCATTGACTCTAAGAATATAATTCATCCCTCCAAGTTATATCTATGTGTAGGCTTAAAACAATATATGCCAAATTTTGGTTAGGTTTTCCATGAGGTGAGTATGGATTGGATTATCACCTGTTCACGTGACTTTTCATCAATTTTGTCCCGTGGAATTTCGCCGTAAGGGGTATTAATTCCAACGTTGTTAACAAACACCATTGCTTCGCAAAGTAATAAAGGGGCATAATAACAACGGTTTAGGTCAATCTCAGTGGATAGTTTTATTACATTATTTCCAAGACTGTTATATCATATATAATGAAATCAAACTTGGATGAAACACTCATAAACATTTCATTTTATGACTCATAGAGAGTTGATAATCGTACCAAGAAAAATTGATGCAAATGAAACTCATTGAGCCAACATGGCATCCAACGATAGCAGTAGCATTGTAGGACATTTCCCCTTCGCCGCCCTCAGCTTCGGGATTTTTAACTTTTTGTCATCCTTACGGATGACACTCCTCTGTTTGCCAACTTCGTGCGTGTTTCTACACAATTGTCATCACAAACAGTGAATCTCCTACGCTTTTGCCACTTTTGCTGATGTGGCACGTAGGTGGACAAGCCAGCGTGGTAACGCTCCTGGAAGCCCCAACTTGGCAGTGGAAAAGACCTATTTACCCTTACTAGGGATGAAAACGGTACGAATATTTTTCGACCGTATTCGAGACCGAATCCGTTTAGAGTGGTTTAGATCTGTCTGTATCCGAGTCCGGATATTCAACATCCGATACCGTATCCGTATCCGAATACTTAAATCGCATATTTATGATGTCGACATCCAATTGTATCCTATCCGGCATGGCTAACACTATCCGTATTCGAATCCGAATCGGACCAGAAATATGAAAACAAATGTAATATCAACCATATCCGTCCGTATCCGATCCGTTTTCATCCCTAACCCTTACTGTTTCTCTCCCACTCCCTAAAGCGTGGGCCCCACATGTCAGTTTCTTCTTCAACCTCAAGCCAATCACCACCGCACCGAGCAGTGCTGAATTGGGTCGCCCGATTCCGGCCGAGCGCTACTTGCTACTCCAGCAACCACTCCGGTCCCGAGCCGGACAGGCCGTACACACCCCTACGCCCTCCCCCCCCACACGCGCATGCGCGAGGCGCGTTGCCCGCATCGAGGGCCTGCCGAACACCGTGATGTGCTTTGCTTGATCTGTAACAGAGGCGCAAGCCACACCACGGCAAGCGTGGGGCCGACACTCATGGGCAGCCGCGGCCGGCGCTCGTAGGGAGCCATGGCCATTTGCTTGCCGTCCACGCACCTCCGTGCCACAAAGATGGAGCTCGTCAGCCACACTCGTGCTCGCATGGCCACCAGGACCAAGCTCGTGCTCGGGGTCCGCACCTTCGTGGCTGCGAGGCATCCTCTCCCTCTCTAATCTCGCCTCTCGCTCTCCCACTACCGTAATGCCATAGCCCAAGCCGAGCATTGAGCTCCTGTGGCCATGGCCACCGTCGTTCCGAGCCACCTGTAGCGTCACCATCCTCATCGAGCACCTCTCTAAGGCCACGGGCTCCGCACCGAGGCCGCCTGCCCAGTGGCCTGCGCGCCGAGGACGCAGGCCGCACAAGCTCCTCCCTCTCTCCTCTCTGTGTGGTGATATCTGAAGGTTGAAGGAGGAGCTGACATGTGGTGCCCACACGTCAGAGAGGACTGGGAGATAAACAACAGGGGCAAATAGGTCTTTTCCAGTGCCAAGTTAGGGCTCATAGGCTCGCTGCCACGCTCGCATGCCCACCTGGTATGCCACGTCAGCGAAAGTGGTAAAAACGTATGAGATTTGCTATTTATGATGGCAATTGTGTAGGACCGCGCATAAAGCTGGTAAAAGAAGGTGTGCCATGGGAAAAGGTTGAAAATCCTCTCAGTTTCCACCTTCTGTGAGCATACCTCCTCCCCAAATCTTCTATTCAGGCCTTGTTTAGATTATAACTTTTTGCAATCTGGGATACTATAACACTTTTGTTTGTATTTGACAATTAATGTCTAATCATGGACTAATTAGACTCAAAAGATTCGTCTCACAAATTAGTTATTTTTTTACTTACATTTAGCGTTCTATGCCTGTTCGTTTCGCTGGTTTATTATGGCTGAAAGTACTATTTGCTAGTTTGTTGCGAAAGAAAAACACTACTGAATGACTGCTGATTCCACTGAACAGCTCAAACGAACCGGTGTTGGAAGGCAGCTAAACAGGCCTCACCTGCAAAATCGATCCGGTCAAACCCCGGATTCTGGTGCCCCAAAATCCTGTCGTCCTTGCTCTCGGCTCCACCTCTACATCCAGCTGACAGGCTCCTCTAGTCTGTGTCTTTCCATCTCTACGGAACCACAGTTGACCGCGTCTTCTTCCCCCCACGTTGCCCCTTTCTTGGCAGCACCGGCGGCAGGGACTCCGGCAGTCCGCCACAACGTTGATGGATCTCCAGACTAAGATCCGCCTCAACGGCGATACCAGTGAGCAATCATCCTCTGAACAGTCGCAGCAGCCTGCAGACCTCTTTCAGGTTAGTGGTCGTACTAATACTAATGCTCTCCAGACTCAGGCATACGCCGATCCAGATGTGTTGCTCTGTGCGCAAATCTTAATTAATTAACCATGTGGCTCCATCCTTGTTCTATATGTAAATCACCTGACATCTGCTGTACTATCTATGGAACAACCAAATCGCACACGGCTCCTAATGGTTAGTTCAGTTGCTGCGTGTTCATGCGTTTTGTGAAAATAAGAGTTGGAGGTCCAGAAGAAGAATATCCAATATCACGAATTTTCAATTAGTATTCTACTATCTGTTAAATCAAACATGTATTAATTCATCTCATACAACATATGTTTTATTTATTATTGTACATAGCAGGAAAGCCACAGGATGGATCATTCAAGCAGTGGGTTGCCAAGGGACATCCCATTCCATTTATTGGAAGAAATTACAGATGGCTTCTCAAATGAGCGCAAACTTGGTAGTGGTGCTTTTGGAAAAAGTCTATATGCACCCTGTTCGTTTGGACTTATCAGCAGAATCAACAGTCATCCAGCAGTGTTTTTCTCTCACAATAAACCAACGAACAGTACTTTCAGCCAAAATAAACCAGCGAAACGAACAGGCTATGGTAAGATATATTGTTCAGAGATGAAAGAGGTAAGAGTGGCCAGATCAATGACGCATTATGTGATGAACAGATTAGTCACTTTACTACTCTGGTCGTAACTGTGGATTGGTTCACTGGGCAAAAGGGCTATTTCTAGTGAAGCAATTACTACTCTTCTAGTCTTTACAATCTTTTCTGCCATGGTAAAACAAAATGATATCAATAAAGCACAGGGCTAACAGACTAACATTATCAATACATAAATAAATAAACATAAGGCTGTGTTCAAACCCAGGTTCTAATGGTTGTCAGAGCACTACAAAGGAGAGCTTTAATTTTCAAATTTGGTTACAGCCTGGTGAAGGATATGCATGGATTGCAAAGTAAGCCCATAGCAAAATGTGGAAGCAGATCCTGCATACCTAATAACAGGCCAAAATTTGTTCTTTATACATGTGATATATCACTATATACAGAATATTAAACATTGTGAAATGATGAGCAGGGAGTGCATAACAATGGGGAGAAGATTGCTGTGAAGATGCTTTATGATATGCCAGGACTTGAGGAGGAGCAATTTCTGAATGAGTTTCACAATCTTGCAAGTCTCCAGCACCCAAATATAGTGCGACTTGTTGGCTATTGCCATGAAATTCAGAACAAATGTGTTGAGTACAATGGAAGATTAGTTTTTGCTGAAAGAATTTATAGGGCGCTCTGTTTCGAGTATATGCGTTATGGAAGCCTTGACAAATATCTTTCTGGTATATGATGGAGGTCTACTTGTAGCATCTTTAAGCAAGTTAGCGAATCCTACTTCAAACAATAATATTCTCTTTATTTGTTGCTACAGATGAATACCATGGATTTGATTGGAACACGCGCTATGCTATAATAAAGGGAATTTGCAATGGTTTGAAATACCTTCATGAGGAATTGAAATCTCCTATTTATCACTTGGACTTAAAACCAGCCAATATATTGCTGGATGAGAACATGATGCCAAAAATCTGCGATTTTGGCTTATCAAGGTTCTTTGGGGAAGAACCAACTCAAATCACAAGAAGTTGTATAGGAACATAGTAAGTTTATATTACTGTTTCCGTTTAACTTAATTTTCCTTTAAGCAGAATGTTGTGTTTGCACTGATGGGTTGTTATCAGTAACCATGTAGAGTGTGTAATGCAGTGGATACATTCCGCCGGAATACATTGAAAGGAACATAATCTCAAATAAGTTTGACATCTTTAGCTTAGGTGTCGTAATCATAAAGATAGACAGGAAGTAAAGGCTACATCAAAAGTGCTGAAATGTCTCCCCAACAATTCATTGAGCTTGTAAGTAAAAGCAGTTTGCTCTTAGCCTCTTACCATTTACATGTTGTCGTAAATAACCTGAACTTTTTTTTTGACAATAATAGTAAGGTTTTCCTAATATAATACATTTCTTTATGTTCTAAATTGATAGGTACACAAAAATTGGATGGATAGACTACATGCAACAATCCCAATGCACTTCTTAGAATCATATTCCAAACAAGTTAAGAGATGTGTCGAAGTAGCTTTAAACTGTGTGGAGGTTGACCGGCACAGAAGGCCAAGTGTAGGGGATATTGTCCAAAACCTGAATGAGACAGAGACTATGATTCACATATCCTCACAATTTTCTCACTGGTTAGGACATGACGACCAAGGGTCATCAACAGATCAGGTTTGCTTGGTTTTATTAATCGTTTCATCGCTTTTGTTTTTCTTTTTGGGTACCATCCACAAAAAAAATTGTGACAATGTTCAAGGCAATAATAGGATTTACTACAAAATAATCTGGTTTGAACTACATTAACAGGATGAACACGCAAGACGTCGAGATTATACGAGGTTTACAAAGTGATTTAAGAGACTTTCTTTTATTTGGAAAAAGGGTACTTTTGTTAGGTATACATGTTAAAATGCTTGGGGATAGTGCAAAAAATGCAGACCAATTTTCTATCTTGGAAATTATTATTATTTTTTTGCGATTTATCTTGGAAATTAAGTTACAACACAGAAAACAGAGCCTAGGACAATCATCCGAAAGAAACCCACAAGAAAATAAGATTACATAGGTTTTCAAGAGAACAAAGTAACAATATATTGTGTTTCCTTCTTAATAAAACTAAACATTTTTATTATTGCTGGGAGCCGCCTTGGATGCTGTATTAATATTATTATGTATGCTCCTTTGTGTGACATGTTTGAACAAAACTACTCATCATTGATAGAACATCCATGAAAAGTGATTGTGTAAGGTCTTATGGATGTTCCTGTATTAATATTATTATGTATGCTCCTTTGTGTGACATGTTTGAACAAAACTACTCATCATTGATAGAACATCCATGAAAAGTGATTGTGTAAGGTCTTATGGATGTTCCTGTTCGTAGTCCAACTATCCAAGGCATGCATATCATGTTTCTTATTTTCAATGTTCCGGACAATTTTTTTCTAAAAAAATATCCAACCATACACTCTTTTACTTAGTTTGCAAGATATTGGGCATAGTAATGATTAACGAAGCACATAGTTAATTACAAATAAATTCATTCCTCCCTACCTATATAAGGGAAGGAGGGAAGGATAAGTGCTGACTGTTACTTGTCATCTGTAGGTGAGCAGGTTGGTAGAGCGAATGGGTATTTCTGTGGAGCCATTCCAAGTGCCACAGCTTGCATTCAGCTGTGACACGTTGCAGCAGCGCCTCCAGGCCATCGTCGAGGGCTCAGTTGATGAAGCCTGGACATGTACCATCTTCTGGCAGTCCTCCGTAGACGTCATCACCGGCTCCTCCTGCCTCAGTTGGGGTGACGGCTACTACAAAGGCTGCGACAGAGATGAAAAGGGTCCGAGCAAGCGCTGGCCTACCATCCCCGCGGTTCAGGCCGAGCAGGAGCATTGCAAGCGCGTCGTACACGAGCTCAACTCCCTAATCTGCGGCAACGCTGCTGCCCCCGCCCAAGTCAGCGACATCTCTGGCTACCTCCTCTCCTTAATCGGCGACCAAAATGCCGCTTCCGCTCCGACTCCTGCCTCCCAGGAGGAGGAAGTCAGCGACGAGCTATGGTCCAACCTCATGTCCGTGGTGCAGTCCTTCGTGGACAGCTCAGGGATGAGGGGTCAGGAGCAGCAGCACCGGAAGCACGTCCTCCGCGAGCTCAGCTCCCTCCTCTTGGGCTACTCCGCCGCCTGCGGCCTTAGCAAGGACCCTGGCATGGAGGATGTCACCGACACTGAATGGTTCTTCCTCGTCTCCATGGCAAAGTCCTTCCCCGCTGGTTGTGGCCTCCTGGGCAATGCGCTGCTCAAAGACCGACCCATATGGATCACCACTGCCCTCTCGGACGCCCCCTGCGAACGGGCCCGCGAAGCCTATACCTTTGGCCTTCGCACCATGGTCTGTATCCCAATCGGCACCGGCGTGATCGAGCTTGCCTCCACCGAATTTATCTTCCAGACCACAGAAAGCATTCCCAGGATCCTCTCGTTGTTCAATCAGGGCGCGACTGAGCTCGTTGATTAGCATGTGACTAAGGCCGTTGATCGGGACATGTCTGAGCTCGTTGTGTGTGGCTTGTATGTTGCATTTCTAGATCCTATCTGTTTATTGCAATAATAACCAGATAGGCATGCAAGGTGAGTTGCACAGATAGCACGAATAGTTAGTTTTTTTATTATGATGTTTAAATTTGTACTTGATTTGAAAACAATTTTTATAAATATTTTGTAAAAGGTTGCCTTCACTTTTCTTCTGGCAACATCTTTTCTTTGATTGTTGTTTTGCTAGATTTATTTTGAATATTGTGCATATCACCTTTGGGATCCAACCGCCATCTAGCATAGCTAATATGTTTGGTTTTTGGCTTTTGGGTTTTCGGCCTAAGCCTAAAAATCAAATTTTATTAGGAGCAACTACTAGTTGTTGGGCTATTATATGGTTGAATAGGAATGATATGATATTCAACAAAACTAAACCAAACATCTTTTTGCAGGTAGTTCTTAGAGCAACATATTGGATCCGAATATGGTTTCTGCATGTGCAACATAAAGAAGATTAAAGATCAAACACCAAGAAGAATTGCTGGATCTTGGAAATAATCATTATGGAGGTCTTTACGAAGTTTGGATGGAAGTTTAGGAATAGACCTGGAGCTTAGTCTTGGTTCTTTTCTTTTTCTTTGAACCTTGTGTTTTGTTTATCCTCCTTTTTGAGAGAGCTGAGCTTGAGTGCTCCCAGATGTAATGCTCTTTGCAGTGTAGAGGCGGGAACTTGGTTCCATTATTAAAAAAAACTTGATTCATCAATTAAACCATTGTCTAATATCTCTCTCTTTCAAATTTAGATTTGACATCATCTTGTATATATCTTGTAATTTTATTGTGGAGTCGTAATTTTCTTTTTTTATCTAAATTAAAACATAACTGGATGCATCACCTCAAGCCTTGCTAAAAAGACTATGCAACCATCGCTGGTGAACTGCTCAATATATCTCAAGTCTACTACCCATACTGCTTTTGCCATACTATTGTTAGGCCTACTACCCATACTGCTTTTGCCGTTCTATATATTGTGTTGCCACGATGTGACTGTATTTGTGTCCACTTATGCCTAGCATGCATCTCGTGACGAAAAGGTTGAACCATGTCTGCTTACGTTCCTCGCGAGCTTTTTTACATGTGCGTCGAAGTCGAACACCAGCAGAGTTCCCTCGTTAGTTACGCGGTGATAATTAAGCAGCAGGCAGAGTCGGTGAGTCGCTATCATTTTTTTCAGATGGAGACTTGTCTTCGGCTAACTCGGCCATCACAAGTATGCACACCCTTAAGCTTCAAAAAAAAAAAGTATGCACAGCCGAGTCAGTCAGCCAGTCAGGTCAACGATTAGTCCATGTCCATCCATCGTTCGTTCAGTTGGCTCGCACTCGCACGAACCATTTTCACAGACATCCGATTGGGCTTCATTCCTCACCTCACGCTTGGAGACGACGCCGCACACGCCACACATCTTTGCTGGAGAGATGCTCCCAAGGTACGCCTTTTCATTCTTCCACATGCCATGAGTTTGGAACGCAGCTCTGCTCGAAATCTCGTGAAATTCCTGTTGTGTCTCAAAAGAGTCCTAAGTTTACTGGTAAGTTTTTTTTCGATCGGGGGATATAGCCCGTTTTTTATTAAGATGAGTGAATTACAAGTCAGCTATGAGAAAACCCTCATAACACAGATTACTAGTGAGTAAAGACACGGTCTCTGATTTCCGTTTGTTGAACCTGTGGGTTTTTTACCGTATAACTGGCAGTGAAGCTAGCAAGCGTCCTTTTTTACCGAAATATACAGATTTTAGCGTATTGGAGAGCATGCTACAAGATCCATGTGCGGCACCGATGTGTCTGCCGATGGATTTTCTAAAAGCCATCACGCAAGATTTCTCCCTGGAGCGAGAAGTCGGAAGAGGTGGGTACGGAGTGGTTTACAAGGTACCCTGCTTCTGTCTTTTCTTTTTTTTTCTACAGTGGTTTTTCTAATTCTTATTGCGCTCAAAATTACACCTCCAACTCCAAGCATACTTCACTTCTTAGAGGTAGTCGATCTCCGCGTTGTTGTCTGTAGGCATCTTTTGTGTGTAAGTTTAGCGTGCAAAATTATGGCCACTAACCTACAATGATTGATTGACCGTACCTTAGCTTCGCAAAATCATGGCCACTAACCACTTGAATTTCTCTCTTTCTTTGACAAAATTAGACGTCGATAGAGAGTATGATTGATTGCTCCGTACTAGCCTTAGTTTGTATTAGGTTTTATGTAGGACAAGAGAAACCAGTATAAGTATTTGGTTGTCTTGCACATGCAAATTGTGTTTAGTAAGATCAAGAGCAGAGAGCGGCCATTCGTCCATGCCAACAAAGAACTTATCAGAAACCTATAAGGGATCTAGCGAAAGCTATTTCAATTTCAATTAAGTATGTTTTTCTAAAATGTTTTCACGATTCCAATGAGTAGGGGGTTTACGCTGAATATTTTTCCAAATAATTGCTTATATTTTTTACACGTGGTTATCTCCATGGTTTAATTAAGGTTGGAAAGGTGAGATTTTATTTTTATGGACCCTATCAATTTGTGTGCATTACCTAGTACGACAAAATATGATGTACTAGATAATATATCATTTGGACCTGTGCTTTGAGCAGTATACAAACCTTTATAAAGATCTTTGTGGGTAAAAAAAACTCGATCCGCAGTGGCTAGATAGCCCTGGGTATTCCGGTTTAAGAAGAAGATCTTCTTATCGAAAAAACCCCTGAACCTCTGCCTCACCCTTACATAGCAGCACCATAGCTCCATGAGATGAGCTGGCCACAGACCTATGCTTTGCATGTGGGACAGACGAGGGAGTTTTTTTCCCTCTCCGGTCACAGCGGCCGAAGCCACAAAGAGTGACTCGAACTCTGACCATCCGGAGGCGAGGTATTGAGCCTGCACTTAACAGGGTTAACTGTAGCACGTAAGCTTAGAGACCGACTAAGAGCATCTCCTATAGTTTGATAAATCTACTCCTAACATTGTATTTTTGGCATATAATAGAAAAAACACTACTCCAACATCTTGTTATCCTAACTCCCAGATTTATTTGTGCCTGGAAAAATTGAGACATCCACCAAAAAAAATCACGGACGATCGATACTCTTTATGGTTGTCGGCGCCCTTGAGACTACCCGCACTCATGGACCTCTATATTCATACTCTATACGTCCTAGTCAGCAAGATTCTCTCCTCTATACTCAATTCTCCCGCACTCATCCATCCTCTATATCATTCTCTATCCACTCTATCCACTGTAGGACCCACTTGTCACTTTATCTAAATATATCCATGTGTAATCTAGTTTTGAAGGATTTATTTAGATGAATTTAATGGTGCAATCGAAATTTAATTTGGATTTTTGGTTTGTGAGTTATAGCTTTTTTTCTCTTTGTTTAGCTAGTGGGGCCCGCCACTATAGAGTATAAAGTAAGCATTGTACTACTCTAAATATAGAGTGAGAGAAATGATAGAGTATCGTTTTAGAGTACTCAGTGCAACAGTTTTTACTCTATATTCATACTCTAAAGCTCAGAGTATCATTTTAGAGTATCCACTGCGGGTAGTCTGATGCCTTTTTTCCTCGGTGCTCTATGTTGCCCCCATCGCTGCTGCCGCCTTCACCTAGAGTTTCACTAGAATTGAGTCTTTGGTCACTATATTCATATCTAAGAATACTAATAGATCAAGCAGGTAATGGAGATTCTGTTTTGGAGGTTCTACGTGTGAGTTATGGTGCCGTGATGGCGGATGGCTGTCCACTAGCCCGACATTCGTCACCACCTGGGAGGTTCGAAGTTGGATCTCTAACTACTATTTTCAGATACGAGAATACTGAGAGATAGAACAGGCAATGAAAATTTCATTTTGAAAGTTTTGGGGTGAGCTAGGCTGTTGGAGATAGCCGGCCACAGTGGTGAGTTGTCCACAGTCAGCGGCTTGGTATGTACAGGAAACGGCGACATGTACTCCCTCCATCCCTTTTTAAATGTTACCGAGATTTTCATGACTAAATTTATGAAAATATTAGTAACATTTGCATCTCCAAATAGGTATATTATTTTTATATATTCAATGATTAATCGAATGGTACTCATTATATGCCATAAATATTAGTAATCTCTTGTATATATTTGATCAAAGTTAAATATGTTTAACTTCTCAATATGTAAGAACGATATTTAAAAAGGGACGGAGAGAGTACTTTGTTAGGAACAAATAAAAGAAACTATTGATGGAGTGTATTTTTTATATCCATTATTTTTTATAAAGGTCTCAAAGTCAGTTTTTAGACTCAAATTTAGATATATTTTTTGTATAAATCTTTAGATATTATTGAAGATGCTACAAACCACCATAGCCACGGCCACGACACAGGTAACACAGCGCATTAGCGTTGGGCTAGCCAAAAGGGCGAAGGCCCAGCCCAGCCCAGTCTGTGCCAGGGTCCCCCACCTCGGCCAGCGCCACTGCGCGGCGCGGGTGCCGGTCGGCGGTCGGCCGCCGCCGGCGCCGCGCCTCAGCGAGCAGATTCACCACTCCGTTGCGCCAGCTCCGATCGATTTATTCATCAGACTCATGCGTCACCATTGCAGCTCCCTCCGCTTTCCAGCTGCAACCCCTTGCCTCATGCCCTCACCCTCACCTCTCCGTCGCGCTCAAGGTGAACTTAACCTCATTTCCAATCCTCCTCCCAAGGATTTCCACCACTTCATTGTCTATTTTCTTTCTGTGACCAACTTCATGGCCTAGTTCAGTCTATCTTTGGTCGATGTGGGAGCCATACCCCATTACCAAACCGTTTGGTCAAAACATTTGTAGGTACTGATTGAGATAGTTGGCCAATGAAAAACAAGTGAATTGATGCAGTGACTTCCTGAAATTCAAAATCTGTACTTAATATGTGATTCTTGGATCCAGTCTAACATATCCAGGAATAGATGTTTGATTTGCTCTGCATTTTGACATATAGAGATCCGATTTAATAAAGATATCCTTGACTTGATAGGAGGCTGACATATGGGACACGTTGGTTCTTCTTTAGATGGGACCAATTTGGGCAATATGGAAGGTTTATAACATTACAGAAAAATGAACTGGCAGCAATGGTATGGGCGGGCCTTCTTTTAATATTGGCACATAAGGAGCATCTGTATTGCAGTGGTATTGTAGGGATGCAGGAACCTTTCAGTGGCATATATGTATAATGATTTCCCTGATAATCAAAGGCTAATGTCAGTATTGCAATTATGAGTTTGAACAGGGAATTCTTCAAAATGGGAAGGCAATTGCTGTGAAGAAGCTTTCAGAGATGCAGCTAGAAGATGGTCCATTTCAGAATGAAGTTATTTATCTAATTGGGTTGAAGCACAAGAATATTGTAAAACTTGTAGGCTATTGTGCTGAATCACGGTGGGAGGCAACTCAAGTAAGCGGGAAATATGTCATGGCTGAAATACGAAAAAGGCTGCTTTGCTTTGAGTACCTAAATAACAAGAGCCTTGATAAGCACCTTTCCGGTATGCAAGCACTCTGACATGCTTCCTAGCTGTCCTTTTTTCTTGTTCTCCCATTGAAAGTACCTCAGTATGGCATAAATGCAACAATATTTTGTGCACTCATGCTGTTAGTTCACGCCATTGCGGTGCCACAATCCATATGTTGGATGACCTCACATGTCTTGTCTATTTACCTGTATCTACAGATGGATCTTGTGGACTCAAGTGGAATATGAGATATGAGATAATTAGAGGAATTTGCTGTGGTTTGCATTACCTTCACACAGAATGCCATATTGTGCATTTGGACCTCAAACCTGAGAATATATTGCTTGATGATGGTATGGTGCCAAAAATTGCTGATTTTGGTATGTCAAGACTCTTTGGCCAACAACAGTCTCGAATTATCACTGAAAGTCGCTGGGGGACACAGTAAGTTAATCCTCTTTAGACATCCGCTGTGTTCTTATCCAATTTAAAATACGATGGCATTTCTTGTTATAATGTAGTGGATACATGGCACCAGAATACTTGACAAATGGGTTCATATCCACCAAGTCGGATATATTCAGTTTGGGCGTTATAATTATAGAGCTAATGACAGGATATAGGGACTATACCCCAAGTAATGAAGTGCCATTTGAGCAGTTCATCAAGAACGTAAGATGACTTAGACAGCCTTTACAGATTTCCCATAGTGTGATCTCAAAAATATTTTTTGTTCTGACACATTTACTGTGCCAAATTTAGGTTGTTCAAAATTGGAGGAAGAACTTAGAAATGACACCAAGGTATATACCCCTGGAAACAGAAAGTCAACAAGTAAACACATGCATTGTAATAGGACTAAACTGTGTTGATTCTGACCCGAAAAAGAGGCCGTCTGTGATGGATATAATTCAAATGCTCAATGCAGTAGAGAGTACAAATAAGCATATATTGGTATGTGTGCTAGCTCTTCCCTAATAGACATAAAAAATAAATTTACATACGAAATCCATATTACATGGAGCTATTTTGTCTATGGCCTACTCATCCTACAGGACACAGAAATTGGTACATTTGGCTATTCCGTTGCGACTACGGATCATATCACAGCGTTGCATAGATCATCCACCTCAAAAACTGCAAATATCAGCAGTCTGTTCACCTTCTCTGCCAAAGGAAGTAAAATAAGTATTCTGGCCTTCGAGGTTGCCAATACAATTGTCAAGAGCTTCAGTCTGATGAAAATAATCTCCAAACAAAGCATGGAGCATCTCAAAGATGGGGTGCTTAGATCAGAAGGTGTCCGTCGTCTGATCTCCGAAGATCACAATCAGTTGGTTCTTCTTGTTGAAGCTGACATACGGTGATGGGAATTTGCTGTGCTTGTAATCACCAGTACTGTTTCAAGAATTACTTATGTGAATTTGATTTTAATTGCCCAGACAGAAGTTTAGGCAATTTTACTCAGAGGTTAGCCGGTTTGGAGATCTGTGTGTAGATCCCTCTTGGCACAATATGGTTAGGTATTTCGACAGGTAAAACCTAGTATTATGATTTATGCCACCTAAGTTAATATTGAGTTCTGGACTCCAGGACCTCATGATGCCTTATGTTGTTGTTTTGTGGATGCTATTCTTGATAATGAATAGTTTGACATATCAAGAGATGACAACTCAGAAAAAATTGCTGAACGAAGAATTGCTTTCCAATATACAGTATCTTACAAAGCTTGAAAAGTATACTTGGGTCAGTTTATTTCTTGGCACAATCACAAATCTTCTAGTTCGTTCTTCATCAGAAATCACTGAAACTTGATTGCTTCTTTAATTTTTCTTTGTTCAGGAACTGCGTGGAGAATTACTTGTGTTGGACAAATGTGCACAAAGATTTCAGCGCGAATTGGAGGAGCATAATGGCAGTGGAAGATATGAGTGTGATCAAAGAAGTTAGTATTTTGCACTTATATTCATTTTTCATGTAATAAGAGAAGATGGTATAAAAGAAAAACATTTTGGGATCGCAGTTGACTTTTCTCTCATTGTCAAAGAGATGATATTCATGCAGTGACTAGTGTGGAATATATTTGTATTCCTAGCATGGAAGTTTGTATAAATGATTTACCTGTCTTTCTCTACTGGGTACTGGCTTAGGTATTTTGGGCCAATTGGCTGTGCATGCACCTTAATATATTTGATATTAGAGCCATAGGTCTTGAGTTTGAGTGAGGTGGAGTGTCAAATAAGTGAGTTTTCTGTCTTTCTCTATTGAATTAGGCCTTTGAGCTCAACTGAATGGTGCATGCAGCTTGATACCCAAATCTAGCTACCCAATTGTGTGGGCTATTTTGTCAGTCTAAAGAACATAGAAAAATGTTGAATGTAACCTAGACAATTCCACTGTTAGTGATACCAATGAGAGATATACAACTTTTAAGGCTGATTTAATGGTCCTTATGAGATACCACAAAATCATACCCATGGGAGGTAAAAAACAATTTGGGTACTTAGTTGCTAAATTTTCTAGCTTCCTAGTTATAATTTGGCATGGACCAAAAAAGGGATCTACTTTTAAAGATTTCAAACCATACATGAATTGTTTGCAGATATGATTCAAACCATGGGTCGTTCAGTGAAGCATCAAAGATCGGTTGCAAAGAATTTGAAAAATAAATCACTTTGGACCAAGACGATGGAAGATGTAATCTAGCACAGTAAATATTAAGTTTTTAAATTATCTATGT
This sequence comes from Saccharum spontaneum, assembly GCA_022457205.1. Taxonomy (NCBI): domain Eukaryota; kingdom Viridiplantae; phylum Streptophyta; class Magnoliopsida; order Poales; family Poaceae; genus Saccharum; species Saccharum spontaneum. The sequence goes on along the minus strand of CM039595.1, from coordinate 18,012,502 downwards.
TGTGGACTAAGAACTCTATGTTCTGTTGTAGATTGTAGCAAAACTTGTAGACATTGTGTATGTCTTAAATTTTGAGATCAGAAGTGCTTTCTTGAAGAACCACGTAGATCAATCTGTAGCGCCAGTGACCAACCTTCATCAAACATTAGGGCCTACTGGCCTTGCATTGCATTATGCCAATGTCATTCTGCAGATAAATACATTGGTATGAACATGTTCTTCTGATATCAGTTTATAATAGTGTAACATAATTGGGTGAAAGTACCCTTTTAAGGCTTCTATTGCTACTCTCTGCTTTGAATTTTTTGTAAGCCTGCCTCTTCAAATTGAATTTTGACTAGCAATTTTCATTTACCATATATTGCTAGTAAGTACAAAAGTATAGTCACTGAAAGTACTCCAAATCGAATATAGTGGCTCCACCTTTTGTTTTGCCGAACATGGTACTATTGCTAATTGTTAGTCAAAATTACGAAGTTTGAATCCTAAAATGCTTCGGAGCCGTATATAAATCTGTGGAGGGAGTACATTTGGATCATTTTGAAATTTTGAAAGAACCCTTAACCTTAAGAAAACTGTTATGAGCAGCCAGCTGGGTTGGCACTGTAGCAGAGCCATTTCAGTAGCGCCCCCTCTCTCAAGTTAGTAGTAGATTAGATCTACTCCTTAGGAGTCAAGTACATTTCTCTGTAAAAGGAGATAAGATGTATCAACCAAAGGAAATCAAGAAACAATCAATCTAGTTCCCCTCTTGTGTTCATCCTTCTCATCTATGATCTTAGACCTCATCTCCAACAAAACCGATGCAGCGATGCCACCTGGCCATCTTCCTGGTCGTGGCCATGACAAAAAATAGAATGGTGAAAGAATTATTTCAGAAAATAGGGTCACTCAAGAACATGTTGGGAAGCAGAAGCAATATTCCAACATTGTCTGAGAACTTTCCTGGATTTATATTCTCTTATGTTTTAATGACTTGGTCATTTTCAGGTATTGACCTCTCCTGCGGCTGTTTCTTACAAAACCAGGGATGCATTGTACCAGGCACTGCCTCCATGCATCAAATCAAAGTTGCGAGATTGTTGTCGCCGAGAGAAGGTAACTCTTTCTCTGCCATCTTAACATCTGAACATATCTATCACCTAAACAGTTTTGTTCATTCATTCTGATCTTTGTAATGGCTTGTAGACGATGACGGTAGCAGAGGTCAGAGCTGAAATGGACAGTATACTTTGGTGGCTTGTGCCAGTTGCAGAATCCACAACGTACTTTATGCTCTATTTAATTAATGGGTGCTATATACACCTGAATACCACTGCAAATAACTTCCTTAGAGTTCTAGTATTGCCTCAAACCATCCTTATAACAGAGTGAGTGCTATGTACATCTAAATACCTAATTGCTTTCTATATGGACAGATTGTACTACAAGAATGGGGCATTCGGTGAATGGATGAACATGTGCGTGAAGACAACCCTCATCCCTCATATGGTTATGCAATGTTTGCAAGAAGAGTTTTTTGTTCTTAGACACTGATTGCCGATGATTTCCTGTATCAGGGTGATGCCAGAGGATATAGTTGTCGAGGAACCATACTGGCCTGGAGAAGAACTTCAGACCATCGCTGATGCCTTTGCCATTCAAAGGCATGTGGTGAACAAGATAGAGACATTGTACCACGCTGATAAGCAGAGGACTGAAGGTTACATACTGGACCTAATTCGAGGCCTGCATCGTCTTGTTTGCTAGTCAGACTTACTATGGCTGAACAAGACCTTCCATTTTCCTTGGATATGTATTGACCAAATTTCAATAAGGTTGGACCTTAAAGCATTCTTTAGAAGGTAATTTGGTCCATTCTACTGGTCAAAATGCAATGAACAATTGAGGTTTTCTTTCCGCTGGAACTTTTAAAGTTGTTTAATCCAGACGTCCGCACACTATCTATATAAGAGGAAATACATAACTTTTGCCGCTGAAGTTCTTGCGGTTTCTTGTTTTTGTATCTCTCAGCTCTTGCACACTCAACTCAGACCCTCAAGTCTTCGGCGTCTTCTTTTTTGTAACAAGCTTGATTAACTTAAAACGTCTTATAGAAATGGGCCTTAAAAGCTCCCAATTTTCAGAGCTGAGTGCATCCATAACTGGCCACTGAAGAGTATGTGGTATTGTGTGTACAAGTGAACAGGATGAGATACATTATCTACCTTTTTTTTTCGTTTCTTACCTACCCTTTTTGCTTGGTGAGCAAGGATGCTTTTTTAAGATAATGGAACGTGGTTCTAGCCTCTACACTACAAAGAGTCGTACGCTCGAGCTCAACTCCTTCAAAAGAGGATAAACACACAAGGTTCCAATAAAAGGAAAATAACCGAGAGTTCCAATAAAAGGAAAATAACCGAGACTAAGGGCTTCCCCAACGGAGGCTAACAAGTTTGTTGGCCTCAGCCAAAAGCAGTAGTATACGTAGACAAAAAAAATTTGGCCTCCCAAAACTCACAATGGAGACAGCTTCCTTCCTCTGACGCAAGTAAACACCTTTACCTGTTTCCCTGGCGTGAGTGACCAGGTTTATTTGCTGGGGACCATCGGAGGCAGCTGCTTCCCTCGCTGCAACGCGCGCTCCAAGAGATGCTCTAGCTTTTCGTCAGATGGAGCTATCACCTCCTCTCCAAGATGCTATGTCATGCTCATGGTGATGTGGACTTGAAGAGCAGATGTGGAGGTTGGGGCAGTTGTCCAGGTAAGCGCGTTGGGGAAGCCCTAAGGCCCTATTTGGCTGGGCTTTTGGCTGTGGCTTTTACCCCTAAAAGCCAAAAGCTCAACCAAAGGACCCAAAAGTCACATGTACTTTTGTCCAAAAGTAGTTTTTAGTGTAGTACAAATCCAAAAGCACATCTTCTCTGTTTTCACTGGGTTTTGGGCCTTGTTTAGATTCCAGAATTCACCCCCAAATTCTACTATGCAAAAAGAAGATTCCCCATCACATCAAAATACCGGCACATATATGGAGTACTAAATGTAGATGAAATAAAAAACTAATTGCACAGTTTTGTTGTACTTTGCGAGACGAACATTTTGAACCTAATTAATCAAGATTTGAACAATTATTACAAAAAAACAAAAGTGCTACAGTGCTCATAATGGCACTGTGCAGAATCGGCCACCCGAGTCGGATAACTAAACAAGACCTTGGGTAAAAAATCACCCACCTAACGATTTGTTTTCTTCTTTCTTTTCCCGTCCGACTGGAGTCGCGAAGGGCATCGAGCATCTCCGCCGCCGCGTGTGCCCCATCGTGCATCTCCAGCCCCAAGCTCCGGCCACCGCATGCGACCCGCTCCTGCCGCCGCGCGCGACCCGCCTCCGACCGCCGCCCCAAGCCCGAGCTCCGGCCCAAGAGACCTGCGACCCCGGTGACCCCTGGCTCCTATGGCCGCTCAGCTGCGAGCACGGCCCCCATGCGACGGTGGCGTGCGGGCCATCCCTGGCGACCAGGGTTAAAAATCCCGGTCGGTAAACCGCGGTTTACCGCGGTTACCGGGCTAACCGGGCCAGACCGGTTCCGGTCCGGTCCGGTTAGGTATTCCCCAAATTCAAATTTAAAATTTGAAAAAAATGCTGAAAAAATTCCTAAAAATAGTTCATGATTTATAGAAGCCAATGGTGTAAATTTTTTTAAATTCGAGTTCGTTTAGTATTTATTTATACGTATAGAAGTTTAAAAAAAAGAAAAAAAAATCCCGGTCCCGGCCCGTTAAGGCCCATGAGGCCCATTAGGCCGCCACGGGCACAAAAAGCGCCGGGAGGTGCGGGGGGGGGGGGGGGGGGGAGAACGCGCCCAGAACCTTATCCGCTCCCGTCCGCCCCCGTCCGCCCCCCGCCCGCTCCGTCCGCCTGCCGCCGCCGCGCGACCGCCCCGGATCGCCGGCTTACCGCGTGGTCCGGGCAGTTTACCGCGCGCCCGCCGCGCTGTCGGTTAGCCGGCCCGGATCCGCGGCTAACCGCCCGGGAGGAGCGGTTTACCGCGCGGTTCGCCGGGCGACCGCCAGGTAAGTTTTTTTTTATTTTTTTTCTTTAGAGTAGTATTAGCTTTAGGATTTAGGTATGGTTTATGTGTTAGGATTTAGGAAAGATCTAGGATTTAGGTAGGATTTGTGTTAGGATTTAGGATAGGTTTTTGGTTAGGTTTTAGGTAGGAATTACTTTAGGATGTTTTTTTAGGATTTAGGATTAGAGGTAGGATTTGTGGTAGGATGTATATTTTAGGTTATATTGTGTAGATACATTTAATTAGGTGTGACTTTGTGTTGTCCGTTTATGCAGGTAGACAATGTCAGGCAGAAACAGAGACGTTGTATGGGAGCATGGTGAAAATCTTGCTCCAGGATGGAGATGCAATTATTGTCATGTGACGAAAGCAGGCGGTGGTTGCACTAGATTTAAACAGCATTTGGCTGGGCACGGGGCGGACACCTTGCATTGCGACCGTGTGCCACCAGATGTGCGTGCGTACTTTCAGCGAGATCTTGACAGAGCTAAGAAGACGACTGCTGACCGGGCTCGACAAAGGTTGGCACGAGAAAAAGCTGCAGCGGAGGGAAACCATCTCCTCGGTGATGATGAATATGAGGCTCAGATGAAGGAAGCACTAAACCAGTCGAGAGCAGAATATGACTACGAGCAGAGGGTGCAACAGAGAGGAGGTAATTACGACCGTGGAGGGGGTAGTGGTGGTGGTGGTGGTTTGCATGGTGGGAATCCTATTGAGAGGTTGTTTAGAAGAGCAGGATCACGGAGGGAGACTCCAGTGGAGGTGGAGGACTATCATGTGGCAGCCGGTGGGAGGAGAGGAATTTACTAACAAAGGATTGATACAGGGTCATGGACGCAGAAGGGGAAAAATGCAAAGGAAGCCATTGGTAAAGCTTGGGGAAAGTTTTTCCATTATGTAGGAATCCCAGGACGAAATGCCGACAATCCGTACTTTGTCAGTGCGGTCCGAGAAACACAGAAGTGGGGTAAGTACCTATACTTGGAGACCTATGGCCTTATGTATCTTTCCATATTCTCATTCTTTGCTTATGGTTTCAGGTGAAGGCATCGCGTCACCCACTGGAAGGGATATTGATGGCAAGTACCTAGATCAGAATGAGAAAGACTTGAAGGATAGGTATGTAAAGTTTCAGAAGGAGTGGCCCAACTTTGGCGTCACGTTGATGTGTGATTCATGGACTGGCCCCACTAAAATGAGTGTCATAAACTTTCTGATTTATTGCAATGGGGTCACATGGTTTCACAAATCCATTGATGCATCTGGAAAAAGTCAAGATGCTAACTATTTGTACAGGGTACCTCCTAAACATAGTTGTCATGTGGTTCTTTTTATTTATATATATATGTGTATATATAATATGTTCTGCTTTTTTTCAGGAGATTCGGAAGGTGGTGGAGGAGATTGGTGCCGAGCATATTGTCTATGTGGTCACCGACAATGGCGCCAACTACAAGAAAGCTTGCAACTCACTGAAAGAGGAGTATGGTCATATTGTTTGGACACCTTGTCTGGCACACACCATCAACTTGATGTTGAAGGATATTGGTAACAGGCCCGATCATGCAGGTATGTTGCAAGTATGCAAGCGAATTTCAACTTGGTTGCACAACCATTCTCAGTTGAATCATATGATGAAGAAAGCAATTGGTGGTGAGTTGGTCAAGTGGAATGACACTAGATTTGGGACCAACTACATGTTTCTAGAGAGCTTTCATCGAAAACGTGAAAAGTTCATGCAGTGGATGGGATCTCCTGAGTTTTTGCAGAGCAACTGGGCACGCACTGAAGAAGGTCGATATGCACATGTAAGGTTGTCAAATATTCAGTGGTGGGAGGGATTGGAATACATCATCAACACAGTTCAACCAATTTACAAGTTCCTTCGTTTCGCTGATCAAGACAAGCGGCCCAACATGTGTGACGTGGTGTACGAGTACCAGAATTGCAACACAGGAGTTGGAGTCGTTCTTTGAAAGGAATACGCAAACATGGAATGAGTATAGACAGATTATGGACGCAAGGATTCATGACGTGTACATAGGGACGTATGTGGGTGCAGGTATGATAATGACTTATGTTGATTTAGCAAGCTCTATATATTGAATATTTACCGTATGCTTATTTGAATCATATGTTGTAGCTGCTGTTCTAAATCCAAAGCTTACATATAGTTTGGATCCAACTCCAACAATGTTCGGTAGCCTGAAGGAGACATTTCAGCAAATGACGGATGTGCAGTGCGCCGTGCAGGCATTGCAGGAGGCTGAGATTTTTCGATAGAAGCTTGGTGAGTTTGGCTCAGAACTGGCGATGAAAATGGCGACGAATCCAAAGACAACCCCATGTAAGAGTACTTTCTACACCTATTTGGTTTCCTATATTGGAACATATAGCTAACATAATGTGTTCCACTTGCAGCGCCCTGGTGGATGATATTTGGTAGAGATACTCCAAATTTGCAGCGCCTTGCTTTGCGGCTTGTTTCACAATGTATCTCCTCCAGTGGATACGAGCGGAACTGGAGTACTTTTGCCTTGCTGCATACGAAGGTTCGCAATCGGTTATCGCACAAGAAACTAAACAAGCTTGTTTATGTCAATTATAACCTTCGGCTGCGACTTGCGGATGTGAACCCACCAAGGCATGATGAAGAAGATTTTATCGACCGGTTCGCTGAAGTCTCATTCTATGACCGGATGTAACACCCCGGGTGTTACGAGCTTGTTTAGCATCGCAATTAAGATCAAAAAGAAATAGCAAAACAAATTCCTCGAGTTTTAAATTTTAAACGCACATGAAATGGTAGACAAAAATTTTACGTGACTCACTTGTGTGGCTGAGAGAAATCAAACAAATATAATGAGTTAGTTTACTCAACATGAAAGGGTGTTAATGAAAATATTAACAAAAAGGATAAAATTTGTTGTGTTAATCGTTTGGCATGAAAAACAATTTCTATACATAAAAATAAAATATAACTTGAGCATAGTGCTTAAGTGAAGTTGTGAGCAAGTTAACTTGATGATAGTGCAACCTCGATTTGGAATCTAAATATGGTTGATTGTTCGGTGCGTATGGATTTTGGGGTGTTTTGTCATCAGTCGATACTCGCAGATGGCAGAATATACGTGTGTAGATTTGCTAGTTGGCCATATATACACTCAAGTATTGTTTTTGATAAGAATGCTTTTGATATAAATATATATATATAATATAAACATGCAATGGGTATATGCATGTGTGTGTATGTAGATTAGTGACAAAAGAATTATAGCATGTTGGTATTAATTACATAATTACTTATGCGTTTTGGTAAAAAAAAAAGAAAAAAAAATCAAAACACGCACACACAGCAGGCACGCACGCACACACTCCCACCATCAGGCCCCTCCCATCACGCACGTACACAATGCACACACGCCTGCACCACACCTGTGCCCACGCACTGCTGCTCTCGCTGCTGCTGCATTTATGTTTCTGCTCGCTAGCCATTTCTGTCGGAGGGAGTGGCTAGCGGCGCAGGCAGCCGTGCAGGCAGGCGTCCTTTTTTTTTCTTGTCTGCGATTAATGCGATTCCTTTCAACCGCATGTGACAAGGCTCACGAGAGGACGCTGCTGCTCCTTGCATGAGCGCCCACGCGCGGTTGTCGTCGCACCCTACCGCGCTGCTTCCTCTCCTTGCTTTCTTATGCACGCCAAGGTCGTCTTGTTGGTCCTCGTGCTCCATCTCTCTCTGCCCAGCGCCTGAGAGCACGCTGCCATGGCCGCTATGGTCGAGCAGAGCTCCGAGCTGCCACTCACCTCCCTCTAATTACTTGCATCCACTAGCTCGAGCGGTCATCCATGGTGGACGTGCCTCGCGAGCACGAAGCTCAGCTTCACGTGCAAGCATATGTACGTTTCTTTCAAAAGTTCGTGTTTATTTACCTGAACAGCTATCTTGCGAATTTTATATCTCCATCATATCAACTCGGATTCCAGGAATTCTTCTTCCTAAATTCATCTAAAATCAAACTCTATCTTCCATATTAATTTCATAATTTTTAAAGCTCATTTGAAATTATGTGATTAGTTAATTATGTCATTAGCTTCTTGTCTTTTCTTAAATGTATTGAACCTTTAGAAATTCATAGTAAATCATAGAAAATTCGTAAAATAGAAAATCAAGATGTTTTGGAACCCTTGCGTTTATCTCTATGCATTAGATATATAATATTGCATGTTTTAGTAGAAAAATATTGCACTATATTTTTCCTATGATTAATTATAGAGAAATTCATACCGGTAGATGCTATGCTTCAAATGAGATGAAGATTTTATGGCATGTTATTCATGTGATGCTTAATTTAGGATAAAAATTTAAGGTCCAGATCTTGTATAATTACTGAGTTATTAATTTATCTTTGTCACATGCTTTTATCGATATGAAATCTTTGTTAATCGCTAGTAAATAATATGCTTATCTGAAAATTATAAAACTTGTACAACATTTATAATTAGTCAAGATGTACCTTCCATAAAAGTTTCATGTACAACGGAGATGTTTGGACTGTCACATTTTATTCCACGCTTACCAGTAATAATACCTTTATATACAGTAATTAGTGACCCTATATCTTAAATATGTTGTCCGTGTTGCTTGCTTCACATGTAGGTTAAACAGAATGTTATGCATCTCTGATGGTGATAGGTCTATGCTTAGTATGTTGCTTTACCTTACATGAATTTTATTAAATTGCAATGCGGTTGTATTGTTAATTTGTGTTTTCTTAATAATAACCAACTCACGAATAAATCTCTTTTAGAAAGGATGAGAGTCGGAGTGAGAGTGACGATATGTTGTTTGTCTTTCAATGAGTATATCTATGCTATGCTTGTTCTGCTTAAGCAGGCATTGCATTTTTGCATATCATAATAGGAACGATGATGGTTGATAGGTCGATGGATCAACCAGATGACTTGGTGTTTAATCAAAGATGGTGCCATGGCGAACAGGTCCCGGAGATGGAATACTAACTTTTGGTTATCTTTTACCCAGGCAAGCCCCGGTGCATAACCCCTATTATTCTGCACTTTATTTTATGCTTGTGCATTAAGTTTAAAGGATTTGAATGAAACCCACTTGCATATAAATATCTTGATCCCATGAGTCTTACTAGCATGTCAGGATCGTGTAGATTGCTATGCTACAGGAATTCGGTAGAAGTCGAGTGATTTTCTGTCACTCGCGAGAGATAGGAATATCTTATTGTTACTATCATCATGTTGCTATCTCATGGTATATAAATGTATATGGATAATTGGAGACCGGGCGGAATGGGTTGGATGGACTTGAACCTGGTTGGGCAGCAGAGCAGGGCTCTGGTTGCATTTGTTCCGCTTGTGTCAATTAAGGACCATTCGTTGCATGGACCCTGGTCAAGTCACAGATTTATTGTCCCGAGCATATACTTGCTTATGGGAGCGGGAAAACTTGTTTCTCTCCTGTCATGGGTTCCGGCTCTTTCCGGACCGGCTTTTTAGGGTGGTTATATATATTGGGTTGAGGAGGTCTAAGCACCATACTGAGCCCGGGCCTGCAGTGTTGGGGGCTTAGAGTCCGAGCTTGGACGGGGACCTGGACCCCTTGACGGGAGTGGAACGGGTTGGTCTTGCTTGTGCCCGGGGTACAAGCGAGGCGTGTGTTTTCGGGGCACCCAGCTGGGCACATTGATTCGCGAATCGCCGTCGCTTAGACGGTACGGCTTGACTATGACATGACATCGTAGTAAGAACTGGAACAAGAAAGTTATTGGTAGAGAAGATAAAATGGTTCTGATTGCTTACCACTTGCTTGAAAGTAGAACATGTGCTTACCTAGAATGGATAGCTAATGAACTAATGACGACTGCTAATAAAGATAAATATAAGGATGCACCGTTAGTAATGCTTCCTGCAATGCAATAAACCAGCAAGCCCGATAAGCCTTGCATATCCTTGGAGTCTTTTATTTTCTCCTGTCGGGTAAGTCTTGCTGAGTACAATTGAGTACTCAGGGTTTTATTTCCCCCTGTTGCAGGTGACAGGTGGATGCTGATGAGCTGACAATTGTGTGTGGAAACCTCCTGGTGGGCTCAGCGAGGATTTCCTTTGCGATGCGAAATAGAGTTATTTATTAAAACTCTCACTAAAAGTTTTACAAGGAAATACTATTAATCTGTTGTCATTTCATGCATTTAAACGTTCTTCATATTAATGTTTAAAATGGTTTCATTTCCGCTAAACTCTGATAATGTTTTAGATTCCGCTGTTATAATTACATAATGAATTACTCTGATGTTGTACTAAAAGTGATGTAAGAAATGGTTAAGGACTTTATAAGCTTTACTCCCTCATTCACGATCCTGATGAAAAAAATGTGGATCTTCGAGTTCTCCCTCCCGGTGTGCTCGACGGAACTGCTCAGTTTAGCGCTCTTTCGAAGTACTTAGTGCCTAATGGAAGACAAGTACTCCGGAAGGGTGTTAAATTAGGTGGTTCTGCCACACCGGAGCAATCCGGTTAGGGAATGGATGGAGTACGGTAGATCTAACCTGCCTCCAGTTCTTGATGAGGATTCTGACGAAGTGGACGTCCCTCTGCCATCACATCTTGTCAGGTACATTATATTTATATATATACAAATGTGTGTGTATGTCTCACCCTGTATTATGTGATTGATTTTATTTATGTGATTCATTTGTTTGTGTTGGCAGTGACCAAATAGACCCCGAGGATCTACGTTAGGCTACGGGGCATGATTGCATCAGTGATTGGGCCCGTAGAAATGTGGGTGAAAGTCACCTCGGGAAGAGGAAGATGCAGATGGTGCCTCCGAAGGGTCACCGCAAGCGTCACCGAGGAAAAGGAAAAGCAGTGACCAGCGACACAGAGACTGAGGATGAGGAATACCAGTCCCAGTATAGTGGTGACGATAACAGTAGTGACGATGACAGTGACAATGACGGTGCTGGTGGGAGTGACGGTGGCAGTGGTGGTGGGACAGACGGTGGTGGTGGTGGTGGGAGTGGGGCTGGTACTATTGGTGCTGGTGGTAGTAGTTATGTAGGTCTTCATTTCACAGGTATCCATTGCACCTACATACATACAATTGTTTCTGTCTATGTCTACTAATTATGGTTGATTGCAGGCGAGACCCAATTCACACATGCTACTAAGACCGTGACCATGGACAACCGACATCGCAGAGGAGAGCATATGCACCGACGGACTACGACACTCCACAGTACTCTTCTTCCTCCTACAGCGATACCTCACAGCCTACTTATAGCTATCCCATTCCTGACATGACCATGCAGACTCAGACTAGATGGGTGTATGAATGGGAAGACCTCAGTTTTTAAAATATGTTAGTTCAAGAATGGGAGACAACAGCAGCATGCACAGGTCAAACTTGGCAAGATTACAAGGCTGCCCTGCTTAGACAGCAAGGTATCTCTCTTATGTCCACCACCGAATATGAAATATCGTGCCAACAAGGGGTCTTCCCATACATCCTACGTAGTTGACCATGCGACTATTTATTTGTGTAAGCGAATATGTATTTGTATGCGACTATATATTGTTGCTTTAGTGACTTATGCTATTTATTACCACATTGTGTGGTCTTTTTACATTAATTTGTGCAAAGGAAGTACCAAAAATTCTTTTTATTCATGCAAAAAAATATAAACGGTTTGTAGCGGTTACCGCTCAAACCGAGCGGTAACCGCTACAAACCGCCCGGTAAACCGGCCGCCAACCGAACCGAAGGCGAGTTTGAATTCAAATTCAAATTCGACCGGTTACCGACCGGTTACCGGTAAACCGGACTGGTAAACCGGAACCGGAGGCCGGCGGTTTGACCCGTCCGGTCGGTAAAAAAACCCTGCTGGCGACCATCCTGGTGGCGAGCGCGGCCCCACGCGACGGCGGCGGGCGGAGGACGTCCGCAGCTCCGGCGATGCCGATTCCTGTTCAGTAGGCCTCGCCGATGTTCCCTGCTCCGGCCTACCCTGCCCCGGTCTTCTCCTCCCTCGCCCACACGAGAGCACCGGCGAGCACGGCATGTGGCGCGACCTTTCCGGACGAGCACGACCATCCTTGTGCGGCGAGATCTAGCGAGAGGAAGAAGATCCGGTTTGTGTATGCATGTGGGGCCTGCTCATAAGTGAGAGAAGCTTTTCCAAAATCTACAGCTATTCAACCAAACGGGCTTTCAACTATCCCACAGCAGCTTTTGCAAAAGTCACAGTCCACAACAGCTTTTGCAAAAGCCGCAGCTTAACCAAACAGGTCTAAACCTTTCTATTTCGGACCTTCCATCCTTGAGCAATATAATTTGTACACCTTGTGTGCCATAGAGTAACTGAGTTTATGAAAAGTGCTTATTTTGTCAAAAAGCAAAAAGGCAACCAAGTAGATGAAACCCGAAGCTGCTTTTTCACACGCAACTATTTTTGTATAGTACAGTTTTGAAAGCACATTGCACCCTCCTTTTGATTTTTGGCTTTCTGCTTTTCGAAATAGGCAAAAATAGAGAGGTGTTTCAAAGTTATTTCAAGGAAGATAGAGAGGAGGGTAGATTTTGTAATTGTTTCAACCAAACAGCTTACAAAGCATATAGCCCGAAGCAGCTTTTTCATATATCTCAAAGCTCACGGCTAAACGAAACAGACCCTAAGTAGTCTTGATTGTCGGTTTAGAGATTCCAGTTTACATATGCTCCTGGAGTCGCTCTCGAGGTTCCAGCCCCAACCGAGCATCTCCAAGAGTTTGCCAAATCAACTTGTCATCCATTTATTTTTGGCAAAACAGAAAAAATTGTGCTCCAACAGTTTGGCATCCAACTTGGTGGCTGAGGCTCTTCGTTTCTTAACAGGGCTCTTCGTTCGCTTAGCGGGTCTCTTCTTATTTTACCAAGATCAAATGGCAAACTCTTGGAGAGAGTCTATTTTTTCACTTGCCATATATTTTAGCGAGTTGCCAAATCACGATATTTGCCAAATGAATTTTGGCAAACTCTTGGAGATGCTCTAACAAACCAGGTTTCGGGTCACTTGTTTGTTGGCCAACATGGAAACTTCTAAAACCTGAAATCGGAACAAGTTTGGAAAGATTTAGTGCAATATATACAATGTATACACGATACAAGATATTGCGAAGACAGAGCGTTTGAAGCCTGAAGATGGAAGTTGCCGATCAGGTTGCCTCTGCACGCGCCGCCCCAGCCACCAAGGAGAGCAACGAGTGGCCTGCGGGGCTGTCCCGCGCCGGCACCGTCGCGATGTCCGCCACGTCGTTGCTGTTCGCTTGGCTGGCGGCAGGGACGCTGCGCCGCTGCGGCTCCATGGACGAAGAGGAGGTGTTCTCTGGCCTCCTGTGGGGGCTGTCGCCGCTGATCTGGGCCTACCTCTACTCCTGGACCGCCGCGCTCTCTCCGGCTCCGCGCGCCCAGGGCGCCGGCGGCACCGTATTTGCGCGCACCGCCACCGTGTGCATGCTCCTTCTCGCCGCCGCAGCGGACAAGCTGATCGCCCCCGTCGCCGGCGCCGCCGCGATTGTCCTCGCCCCGCTATACTCCGCCTATGCCTGCGGGCGCGCCCTCGCCGAACGCCAGCAGCGCGCCGGGACCGAGCGCTGGTCGGCCGCCACGGTGGCGTCCACCCCGAGCTACCAGAGCCGCGCGGAGGAGCAGAAGGAGCGAGAGGGCAAGGTCCACGCCGTCTCCGCCTTGGAAATCGGCGCGGTCGCCGTCTCGGCGACCGTGTGGTTAGTGTCATGGACTTCGCCGGAGACGACGAAGTGGGAGGCCCCACCGACGGAGGTCGTCCTCTACCTCGCTGGCCCCTTGATCCTGGGCGTGCGGTTGATGCTGCCGTCCTTGGTCAGGAGTCCTGTCCTGGCCGCCATCGATGATATGCGCGCCTTGGCCGCCGTGATTGGCGTCATCGGTTGGATTGTCGTCGCCGCATCGGCCGGCGCCCTCTTCGGCACGATCGCCGGGACAGTTGTCGTTTGGATGGGTGAGTTGGGCATGGTCGGATTCCTCGGCTACTTCCTCGCCGTGGAGGCGCACTACGAGCAGCTCATGGTCATCGAGAGGTATATACATATATTTTGATTGTGAGCGAATTACAAGATTATTTCTACAAGAAATTTGCTCGCATCAAATTACAGCATACTGCGATAGATGATGAATAGAGAGTAGCATGTCTGATTGTGTGCGTGTGCATGTGCAGGAGGAAGCCGCGTAGGGCAAAGGACGCCTCCGGCTTGCTGGACGGACGCGACAGTGGCGACGCCTGTTCAGCTCATATCGACGCCGCCGCCGGCCTTTGCGTTGATTGTGTTTGCAAGTGCAAATGTGGAAGCCACATCATAAGCTAGCTAGCACATTGTGTCATTTGATTTGGTCGCAGTAGCTCACGATCCTGTTTTGTTCTACTCCCTCGGCCCAAAAGAAACGTACAATTCTACGTTTGATTATCTCTCTAAATAGATTTATATATACTATAAAAACATATACATATTCTACCATTAATCTCATGATATTTATTCAGTATCATGACTATTAACAAATTTTTTATATATTTGATCAAATTTTAAATTGTTTGACTTCTCAAAAATTAAAAAAATTATATTTTTTTTAGAACAGAGAGTATTTTTTTTCTTGCTTATTTGCATATTGCTTTGTGTGTCTCTTTTATTCGCATATTGCTTTGTCTGTCTCTCTGTCTTCTAATCATAGTAAAATAAATAAAGTCACTTGCTTTGTGTGTCTGTCTTGTAATCACAGTACATTTGTAGACACTAACAGATATGCTTAGTAATAGTACTTATAAACGACGACAGGCATGCACACCCTACCATATGAGCTTCTTTAAAATTGAATCGACAGATGTTGAGTAGATGGAGCATCCCTAAAAAGGTGTCGTTAGAAGTTTCAAAGGGAATTTTTATGAACTCTTAAAAAGAACCATATTGTGTGATGAACAAATTATGTAAACACTGCTATCAGCTTGATCTGACTGGGTCCACGTACATATATAATACACGGCAAAAAGTTCAAACTACATCACCAAATACTGTATGTACGCGTTTCTAAGGTTACCTACTCCTGGTTTAGTCCGTACCAAGTCATACTTTCTTCACCTACTACTGCTGCATGTCTCTACGTGCCGCCGTAGGTGTGCATGTTGGTCAAAGTCCAGTCACCGACCAAGTCAATTCAAAAGAGAAATTAATCATAATAGAACTTCTTAGATCAACTCATGGGCAAGAGCAGCAGCAACAATTGTTGGGCCTAGCCCAGTGTGATGATTATTGCTTTTCAGCCCAACTATTATGCTGCTAGCCTCTTCCCCGGGTCTGAGGACGTATGTTTTCGGAAAAAGTCCACGTCTGGCACCGGGTCCTCCAAACACATCCGGTATCCGTCATAGCGTATTATTTACTGTAAAAATAGCCTGCACCAGATACTGCATCCCTTCCGCTATCGCGCGCCATCCGCCAAATTCAGCGGCATAGCGGACGGATGCAGCGCCCGCGGAGGGAAACCAGTGAGAGAGGTGACATGCAGCAGGCCCCACTGCTTTAACCAACAAAAAAATATTATAACTCGCAAATCAAAGAACCAAATTAAATTCCGATTGTACCATTAAATTCGTTTCAATAAATACTTCAAAACAAGATGTCACACGGATATATTTAGATAAAGTGACAAGTAGGCCCCACAGTGGATAGAGGATAATATGGAGGATGGATAGATGCGGGAAAATTGAGCATAGAGCAGAGAATCTTGGTGACTAGGATGTATAGAGGATAAATATAGAGGTCCATGAGTGTGGATAGTCTTACCTCCCTCCATTTTCGCGAAAGTCCGTTTTTTCTCCCCGAACTTCAAAACCGAGCAAAACACCTCCATCAACTTTTTAAACCGTTCATCTTACGTCCTGGCTCGGTTACAAGTAGTTTTGAAGGCAGTTTTGCCTTTTTTTTCTTTTTTATTTATTTCGATTGAATCTTTGAAAAATCATAGTAAATCATAGAAAAATCATAAAATAGAAAATCTAATTTTGTTGGACTCCTCATGAGTAGATCTATATAATGAACATATAATATGGTATGCTTTAATACAAAGTTTTTGTTGTGGCTTTAGATCTATGCTTTTTTGTAATTAATTGGAATAATTCATAGCTACAGTTTCTATGGTCCAATTGTGATGAAATTTTTATGGTGGGCTAATTATTGTATTGTTGAATTGTAGTAAAAATTTCATACTCATTGGATCATGTATGGCTTAGTTATAGATTTATTTATATTTAACAAGCATAAACCTAAATAAAATCTATAACTAATTTATACATGATCCAATGAGTATGAAATTTTTACTACAGTTCAAACATATAATAATTAGCCCACCATAAAAATTTCACCAGAACTGGACCATAAAAACTGCAGCTATGAATTATTCCATTTAATTATAGAAAAGCATAGATCTAAAGTTACAACAAAAAATTTTGTACTAAAGCATACCATATTATATATTTACTGTGTAGATCTACTCATGTGGAGTTCAATAAAATTGAATTTTCTATTTTATGATTTTTCTGTGATTTACTATGATTTTTCAAAGTTTTAGCTGAAATAAATAAAAAAGAAAAAGACAAAACCGCCTTTAAAACTGCTTATAACTGGGCCAAAGAGGTAAGATGAATTGTTTTAAAAGTTGAAGGAGGTGTTTTATCCGGTTTTGAAGTTCAAGGAGGAAAAACAGATTTTCACGAAAATTGAGGGAGGTAATGCGGACTTTTTCCTATGTTTTCATTTCTTCTCAACAGGAGATGAGGACAACGGCCCAACAGGTTAATCTTCATTTTACTGTGGTACATGCTACAGTAAGAACGTCAGCTTTTCTAAAAAAAGTAAAAACGACAGCGTTTGTCTAGTCTTTTTGGCAGGGTTTATTCAAGCTATTGTCTGTTTGATACACACATGGCTAATTACTTGTTGACGCTAAAAATTAGCTATGGTTAACTAACTTGTTGCCTAACAATTAGTTGGAAAATTGACTAAAAAATTAGCTTAACTATTGACCATCATTTTTGTATGCACTAGAGCTAATTTTAGCTAATTTTTAGCTAGCTAGCTAATTAGCACTTATATCAAACAAGCCCTTTATTTTGTCAAAAAAACACACACACACACACAATTCCGTTGTCACCCTACAGTGCAGTAGCTGAAGACAAGTGGAGCCCTGTAAAATAACGCCTAAAAATAAATAATTGCCCTTGTTAAGGTCAAATCCTCTACCACACCGAACCTCTTTGGTTCTGTGTGTGCATTGCACTAAGACCGCAATATTCCACTCTATAAATTACTATTACAGTGCTTTGTAAGTGAATTGTTCGTTATTTCCTTCAGCTTTGAGTTTCCTCATGCTTCATGGTGGGTGCGTACAGAACATGACGACGTGGCAATTAGATTCAACAGCAACTACAAGCAAGGAAGAGACTTTTTTATATATATAATCACGCCATTCACGCGAGAAGAGTAGTTTGATCAAGTAAGGTGAGAACCAAAATGTTGCTACAAAGACTGCACTCTCTACCGCGGCGCCTGCCTCTTTGCACATGTACGAGTAGGTTCCTTCCTTGAAGTAGGGGCAACAGGGAGATGCTCAACAACAAATGCTGCTGCGTACAGAGCACTAGTAGTGTACAACACACCTACCACTCAATTCAATGTGGAACTCTAAGGATACACCGGGAACTCTAAGGGCTTGTTCAACCGGAGAGAGGATTAGAGAAGTTGAATTTTGTCCTGCAGGGGATTGAATCCCTCTCTATCTCCGCTACTGCCTTTGAATTGGAGACTCAGCAAACAAACCCTAAGGACATGTGCATATTGATGCACACGATTGATTCTCCTTCTCATGTTATATTTTCTTCCTCACGTCTCTTCGTCTAGCTGCCTCTACTATTGCCATTGGCATGCCCACCACCCACCTCCCACCGTCGCTACCACAGGCCCGTCCTTTCTTAACATCAATTTCTTCTGTCATCTCTCTTCCCTATGATAGAGACCCTATTTAATCGTATTGCCTTGCTATCGCCACCTCAACCGCTGTTATACCCGTTTGCAACCTCATCACCTATCCTACCACCGTTATGTGCGTTGCAACTTTAACAAACCGGTACGTGCATATTGCAAGTTGTACCTTGCCTAATCATGAACAAGACCATGAAATTTTGGCCCACTGTTTGTCATGTCCGTACCTCTATCACGCATGTAAAGGTCACGTCTATACGTGTATCATGTAGAATCTTTCCAAAGGCAGCTTTTGGTGGAAAGTAATTTATTTGAAGATTCTGAGAGAGTTCAAAAATCTAACAGTTGTGCAGATTCACAATGGAGAGTCTTGTTTACTTTGGGAAGATAACTGGATGGTTATCTTCCCAAAGTTGAAGTACCCAGAGCTGCTATCCTTTGCAAAAAAGAAAAAAGAAAAAAAGAGTAACATTTCAATTAGTGCTTTGGATAATAACCAACCCAACCATTTGTTCCATCAACCTCTGTCAGCTTCGGCCTTCTCACAACTGCAGGCATTGAGAGGTAATTTGGAAAACCTAAACTTAGATGATGAGAATGACTTGTGGGGCTATATTTGGGGATCAAATAATTTTTCTACAACAAAGGTTTAGATGGCTTTGGAAAATAAATTGCCAACCAAAACACAAGGTCTTCTTTTGATTGTCGTTAAAGGGCATGTTAAGTATGAGAAACATCCTTCGGAGGAAAAACATGCATTTGGAGATAAATAACTGTGAGTTTTGTCATTAGCAACTGAGGAAACCCTCTATCATCTTTTCCTCGATTGTCCCTTGCTAAATCCTGGTGGAGGATTTTAAATTTGATTATTCAGTCATATTAGCTTCCTAAAGAGATCAACTAAATTCAGAATTCTTCCTAATAAATGGTGTGATCCTAATGTGTGGACTATTTGGGGTGCAAGGAACGACTTAATCTTTAGAGGTATTGGACCAAACATACAAAGTTGCAAGATCTCCTTCAATAGAGAATTGGCCTTAACTGCTCTAAGAGCAAAGGAAAGCATCTCGCAGCTGTATAATCAATGGATCCAAAGTTGGTGTTGACTAGACTCTTGGATAGCTTTTTTACTTTCTTTTTCTCTCTTTTTTTGTCTCTTGAACTGCTTTTTCGTACCTATTTTATTGTCTTTTCCATAAATTTTTGTTAGGGCTTTGGCCTTTCCAATTTCATCAAAAAATGAGCTAAAAAAGCGAAAGGGCTTGTAGTCTAGTGGTTATAAAAGTCTTGATAGCACCTTAGGTCCTAGGTTCACACTCCCTGGCAGCGAATATTTCAGGATTGGATTTCGTTATGCATTCATAGTTGTGAGTGTACGTGCGTTATCAACGTCTACGTTGTACTGTGTAATTAAAAAATATATATACGCTAAAAAATCTCAACAAAAATATGAATGATAGATGATGAGAAGTTCTATGTTCATGTAAAATTTGAAATGTAACCAAAATTTATGGAAGGAGATAAAAAATTGAAATCATCACTTAAATAGTTGTGGGTTTTGAATAAGACATGAACAGTAGTACAACGTGAAAACAATAATAACTTGGTCCTCCCTCCGACCATGCCTTGTTCGCTTCGCTGAATTGTTAGGTTGAAAAGTATTGTTCGCTGATTTATTATGAGAGAAAAACAATGTATCATAGCTGATAAGCCAGACTAATATAGTTTTTAGGTCTTGTTTGGTTCTGGGGGCTAAATTTTAGTCTACATCACATCCAATATTTGGACACATGCATGGAGTACTAAGTATAAACTATTTACAAAACTAAAAATATAGGGTGAGGATAATTTGCGAGACAATTTTTTTAAGTCTAATTAGTTCATGATTAGCACTAATTGCTACAGTACAAATGTGCTAATGATAGATTAATTAGGCTTAATAAATTCGTCTCACGGATTATCCACCGAATATATAATTTGTTTTTTAATTAGTATCCGAAAACCCATAATCAACCCTAATCAAAATTCGAGATGAACTTTAGCTGCCTCAACCACACGCCACCTTATTTTGTTTTATCCCTGTCCTTGCGCCAACGTGACCACATCCTTGTGCTGCGGCGACATGGAAATTAAATATAACTATATAAAGTTGCATGCAAATAAAGGGAACGAAAGACGAGATGCAAAGCATGGGAGGAAGATGATGGCGACCTTACCTTACCTACCGGACCAACTACGACAGGCGCGGCAGACGACCTGCCCCTCCAGAGACCACAGTCCAAACCGAGCAACCACTGCCCGTCTGCCCCCGCCACCGGCCCACCGCTGCTCTTTACCAACCACTCCCAAGTCCCACCACCCACCCACCGTTACATATCCAGTGGGGAAAAAGTCTACTTAACCCCCTGAACTATCAGCTAGCGTCCAACTTACACCCCCAACTATAAAACCGTCTATTTTACACCCTGAACTATTCAAAACCGTTCAAATTACACCCTGAGGCGGTTTTGGACGGCGGTTTTGCTACAGTAACCATGGTTTTACTACAGTAACGGCGGTTTTGACTTTTTCTTTTTCTATTTATTTCCGCTGAATCTTTGAAAAATCATAGTAAATCACAGAAAAATTATAAAATAGAAAATCTAATTTTATTGGACTCCACATGAGTAGATCTACACGATGAACATATAATATAGTATGCTTTAGTACAAATTTTTTCTGTAGCTTTAAATTAGTTAGAAAATCAAATTTTATCTGTAATTAATTGGAATAATTCATAGCTACAACTTCTATGGTCCGATTGTGGTGAAATTTTTATGATGGGGTTATTATTATATGTTTGAACTATAGCAAAAATTTCATACAGATTGGATCATGTATAATTTAGTTATAGATTTATTTATATTTAACAAGCATAAACCTAAACATAAACCTAAATAAAGCTTGTTCACACAAAACTTGCAATTCAAGGCATAGTCCATTGTTCAAGTTGTGGATGAGTGTAGCTTGAGATTCTAGGCGGAAGTTCAACTTCACAGTCTCTGCCGAAACACTGGTATATCAAACAGTAGTGAGAACAGGCAAATCTCTAAATGGGTATTTGAGATCTGGTGGGGGATTGTTGGAATTTATATGGGCTTGGCCCAATAACCAATTGTGAAATTCCTAATAAATCTCAAAGGCCCATTCATGTGAGCAAGAGGGGATGTGGGAACTCTTTAGTACCACCTTGCTTGTGGAAGTGGAGGTAGTCATACTTAAATATGGAAGTCCTCCCCACTTCCTCAAGTCTAGTGTGAGGAGGAGTAAGAGAAGTCCACACGCGCGCGCTCGCTCGCCTCGCCTCGCCTCGCCGGGCCGGGCCGGGCGGGGCGGGGCGAAGGGCGCGGGTGCGCGGCACCTGCGTGAATGGTCCGCCGAAATCCGGCTTCTCGCCTTGCGGGAGCGCGGTCTCCTTTTGCTGTTTTTGTTTTTTGGTTTCTTGGCCTTCAAGTTGCATGAGTCCTAACCGGTTACAAATTAAGAGTCCTAAATCAATTTAGATCGTGATCGCGACACGAGATTGGTTGGACAGGACTATATAAGCAACCTGCCGGCCACGCCAAAACGCATCCAGTTAATCCTAGGGTTTCTGCCTCTACTCGCTATTGCGCCGCCGCTGTAGCTACTCCAGCCCGATCGCTTGCGTGCACCAGCGACCGGGTGAGCAGGTCTCCGGAACCCTCGTCTTTGCGATCCACAACGGCTCGACTTCCGAAGGGCGCATCGGCGCGTCGGCTTCGTCGTGCTAGAGCTCGTGGGGTCGTCATCAAGGATACTCCTCCGCCTCTCATCGACGACTTTGACGACGACTTCAACATTGACGACATCGACATCAGCGATCTCGCTCCATCACCACCGCCAGCAACATCTTCAACACCATCTACTACTACAACTGAAAGGTATAATTCTCTTGATCTAATTTTGACATTCGTACAATCTAATCTATCTGCTGGACTATCAATACTTGTCATGTTAATGCTGTGGAATATGCTGATCTGCTATACTAGTATGTCATACATGTTTAATCTAGTTCTTATATTTATCATGATTTATGTTCTAGATTTAATCATGCTTTTAATCTGGAAATTGCCTAATTCTTTAACAATCCAAAAACCTTATTATAGGCTGTTTCCAGAATTATCTATGGCTAGTTTTGTTGACGCGCTGAGGCCGGAAAAGTTTTCTGGTGCGCATTTTAAAAGGTGGTCTGTCAAGGTCACTGATTGGCTTACTGCCATGAAAGTTTTCTGGGTCAAAGATGGCATGCCTGAGGGAAACATCTCTGATGAAGATCAGAGAAAATTCCAGGAAGCTAATGATATCTTTGTGGGAGCTGTGCGTAATGTGCTTTCAGATTATCTATTTGATACTATGATGCACTTAAGAGACGCAAAGGCTTTATGGGATCATCTGAATGCTACTTATGGTGCTTCAGATGCAGGCAAAGAGCTGTATACCATGGAGAGCTTTAATGACTACAAGATGGTTGCTAACAAATCAGTAGTCGAGCAAGCTCATGAGATCCAGCGCCTGGCTAAGGAACTTGAACTCCTTAAATGTGTCTTACCCGATGAGTTTGTGGCTGGGTGTATTATTGCTAAATTACCTTCTTCATGGAGGAATTTCGCCACAAGTCTCAAACACAAGAGACAGAAAATATCAGTTGAAAACCTGATAGCATCTCTTGATGTCGAGGAAAAAGCTCGGGCTAAAGATAGCATTGAGAAGGGGAACGAGGAAAAATCTAGCGCCCACTTTGTCCAGAGAAACCATGGCAAGAACAAGGGAAAGCCTAAGCAACCTGCTTTCAATGCCAAACAAAATACTGCCTTCAAGAAGAAGAAGAAAGACAAAGCAGAGCTACCTTGCTTCGCGTGTGGAGAGCTTGGTCATTTTGCTAAAGATTGTCCGGAGCGAGCGGACAAGAAAGAGAAAAAGAAAATTCACCTCGTGACTGCTAGCAGTGCTGATGACGGGTATGGTAATTTTCCTACTGTACTTTCAGTGTTTCAATCTCCAAGTTGGTGGGTTGATACAGGTGCTAATATTTACGTGTGTGCTGATATCTCTTTGTTTTCTTCTTACCAGGGGCTCCAAGGTTCCTCCGTCCTGATGGGGAATGGGTCACATGCTTCTGTTCGTGGTGTTGGCACGGTAGATCTGAAGTTTACTTCGGGAAAGATCGTGCAGCTGAAGAACGTACAGCATGTCCCTACTATTCGCAAGAACCTTGTTAGCGTCTCCCTTCTATTGAGAGATGGGTTTAAGGTAGTGTTAGAGTCTAATAAAGTAGTCATGTCTAAGCATGGACAATTTATTGGTAAAGGCTATGATTGCGGAGGCTTGTTCCGTCTATCTTTAGCAGATTTTTGTAATAAGTCAGTGAATCATATTTGTGGCACGATTAATGATAATTCGAGTGTTTGGCATTCTCGCTTATGTCATGTTAACTTTGGATTGATGTTACGTTTGTCTAGTCTGAATTTAATTCCAGATCTCACTATTGTCAAAGGTTCTAAGTGTCATAGTTGTGTGTAATCTAAGCAACCTCGAAAGCCTCATAGGGCAGCAGAGGAGAGAAACTTGGCACCTCTAGAACTCATACATTCTGATCTTTGCGAGATGAATGGTGTGTTGACAAAAGGTGGAAAGAAATATTTCATGACTTTAATTGATGATGCAACTAGATTTTGCTATGTTTACTTGCTTAAAACTAAAGATGAAACGCTAGACTACTTTAAAATCTATAAGGCAGAAGTTGAAAATCAACTAGAGAGAAAAATTAAACATCTAAGGTCAGATCGTGGTGGTGAATATTTTTCTATATTATTTGATGAGTTCTGTGCGGAACATGGTATTATTCATGAGAGGACAGCTCCTTATTCTCCCGAATCTAACGGGATTGCCGAGAGGAAAAACCGCACGCTGACTGACTTGGTGAACGCCATGTTAGACACTGCTGGTCTATCTAAGGCATGGTGGGGGGAAGCTCTATTGACTGCGAGTCATGTCCTGAATAGAATTCCAAACAGAAATAAAGAGACAACTCCATATGAGAATTGGATTGGAAGGAAACCATCACTTTCATACTTGCGCACGTGGGGATGTTTGGCGAAAGTCAATGTTCCAATTTCTAAGAAGCGTAAGCTTGGACCGAAGACTGTGGATTGTGTCTTTCTAGGATATGCTCACCATAGCATTGCCTATAGATTTTTAGTAGTAAAATCTGAAGTTCCTGATATGCATGTTGATACAATATTTGAATCTCGTGATGCTACATTTTTTGAAAATATATTCCCTATGAAAGATATGTGTAGCAATGCTAGATTTTCTTCTGAGATAGCTCCTGATTTTACGGTACCTATTGAGTCTTCTATTGAATCATTTGAGCAACCACCTGAAGAAGTCTTTGAGGAGAATGACAATGAAGTTCCTGCGAGGAACAAGAGACGAAGGATTGCAAAATCCTTTGGTGATGATTTCATTGTGTATCTTGTGGACGATATTCCTACTTCTATTACAGAGGCATATGCATCTCCAGATGCAGATGATTGGAAAGAAGCTGTTCGTAGTGAGATGGACTCAATTCTTTCTAATAGAACTTGGGAGTTATCTGAGCTACCTTTTGGTTGTAAACCAATTGGATGTAAGTGGGTGTTCAAAAAGAAGCTTAGGCCTGATGGTACTATTGACAAGTACAAGGCTCGGCTTGTGGCTAAGGGTTATACCCAGAAGGAAGGCGAGGATTTCTTTGATACTTATTCACCTGTTGCTAGAATGACCACTATTCGAGTGCTACTTTCTCTGGCTGCCTCGTATGGTCTTCTCGTTCATCAAATGGACGTGAAGACAGCTTTCCTTAATGGAGAGTTGGATGAGGAGATTTATATGGATCAACCAGATGGATTTGTGGTAAAAGGTGAAGAGCAGAAGGTGTGTAAATTACTAAAGTCTTTGTATGGCTTAAAACAAGCACCTAAACAATGGCATGAGAAGTTTGACACTACTTTAACTGGTGCGGGCTTTGCTGTTAATGAAGCTGATAGGTGTGTGTATTATCGACATGGTGGGGGCCAATCTGTTATATTATGTTTATATGTTGATGATATTCTAATCTTTGGAACAAACATTGATATTATTAATGAGGTCAAGTCTTTTTTGTCAAAGAGTTTTGACATGAAAGATCTAGGAGAAGCTGATGTAATTCTAAACATTAAGCTGATTAAGGAAGATAGTGGGATTACCTTGTCACAATCTCACTATGTTGAGAAGGTCTTGAGCCGTTTTGGCTTTATGGATAGCAAGCCTACTTCAACACCTTATGATCCTAGTGTGACATTGAGAAAGAATAAGAAGATTGCTAGAGATCAATTGAGATATTCTCAGATAATTGGTTCACTCATGTATCTAGCTAGTGCAACCAGACCAGATATCTCTTTTGCCGTGTGCAAGTTGAGTAGGTACATGTCCAATCCGGGTGAAAATCATTGGCATGCACTTGAGAGGGTCTTGCGTTATCTCAAAGGTACAATGAGTTTTGGGATTCACTATTCTGGGCACCCAGCTGTGCTAGAGGGATATAGTGATGCGAACTGGATTTCTGATATTGATCAAATGTATGCTACTAGTGGGTATGTGTTTACTCTTGGAGGTGGCGTAGTGTCATGGAGGTCTAGTAAACAGACTATTTTGACTAAATCTACCATGGAAGCAGAACTTACTGCTTTGGATACAGCTTCTGCAGAGGCAGAGTGGCTGCGTGAGCTCTTGTCAGACTTGCCGGTGGTTGAAAAACCAATACCGGCTATCCTTATGAACTGTGATAACCAAACAGTGATCACTAAAGTAAACAGTGCTAAGGATAATGCGAAGTCAACAAGACACGTTAAAAGACGTTTGAAGTCTGTCAGGAAGTTGAGAAACTCCGGAGTAATCACTGTGGCTTATGTGCAAACAGACAAGAACCTGGCAGATCCTTTTACCAAAGGACTATCACGGAATGTGATAGAAATAGCATCAAGGGAGATGGGTTTGAGACCCATATGAGTTTACAGTAGTAGTAACCCAACCTTTTTGATCGGAGATCCCGTGACTTAGGATCTGGGAAGAACAAACTATTGGTAAACTGAGGAGAGTATAATTATAACCCTCTCTATGTGAAGATGCAATACTCTCAAAGCGTTGAGGCACTGTATGGTAGGTTGGCTAATGCCTTAACATGTTTTATTGGCTTTAACAAGCGAAGATGCTGTCCTACAGAGCATTCTTGAAAGAACATGCCTATATGATTTTGACTGTAGAACGTCGCAGTCTATGAGACTTGGGTGGTCTCTAGTAAGATCATGAAGAGACCAGGGAGTACGACGTATATGCTCCACCCACGGAGTAAGGCTACTAGTAGCCAAGTACTAGTTTGATTTTGAGCAAAGCTTGTTCACACAAAACTTGCAATTCAAGGCATAGTCCATTGTTCAAGTTGTGGATGAGTGTAGCTTGAGATTCTAGGCGGAAGTTCAACTTCACAGTCTCTGCCGAAACACTGGTATATCAAACAGTAGTGAGAACAGGCAAATCTCTAAATGGGTATTTGAGATCTGGTGGGGGATTGTTGGAATTTATATGGGCTTGGCCCAATAACCAATTGTGAAATTCCTAATAAATCTCAAAGGCCCATTCATGTGAGCAAGAGGGGATGTGGGAACTCTTTAGTACCACCTTGCTTGTGGAAGTGGAGGTAGTCATACTTAAATATGGAAGTCCTCCCCACTTCCTCAAGTCTAGTGTGAGGAGGAGTAAGAGAAGTCCACACGCGCGCGCTCGCTCGCCTCGCCTCGCCTCGCCTCGCCGGGCCGGGCCGGGCGGGGCGAAGGGCGCGGGTGCGCGGCACCTGCGTGAATGGTCCGCCGAAATCCGGCTTCTCGCCTTGCGGGAGCGCGGTCTCCTTTTGCTGTTTTTGTTTTTTGGTTTCTTGGCCTTCAAGTTGCATGAGTCCTAACCGGTTACAAATTAAGAGTCCTAAATCAATTTAGATCGTGATCGCGACACGAGATTGGTTGGACAGGACTATATAAGCAACCTGCCGGCCACGCCAAAACGCATCCAGTTAATCCTAGGGTTTCTGCCTCTACTCGCTATTGCGCCGCCGCTGTAGCTACTCCAGCCCGATCGCTTGCGTGCACCAGCGACCGGGTGAGCAGGTCTCCGGAACCCTCGTCTTTGCGATCCTGCACCGGGAGAAGACGAATAAGGTTTTTGGGAAGCGTTCTTCGCGCGACTGCTCCCAAAGCTTCCACAACGGCTCGACTTCCGAAGGGCGCATCGGCGCGTCGGCTTCGTCGTGCTAGAGCTCGTGGGGTCGTCATCAAGGATACTCCTCCGCCTCTCATCGACGACTTTGACGACGACTTCAACATTGACGACATCGACATCAGCGATCTCGCTCCATCACCACCGCCAGCAACATCTTCAACACCATCTACTACTACAACTGAAAGGTATAATTCTCTTGATCTAATTTTGACATTCGTACAATCTAATCTATCTGCTGGACTATCAATACTTGTCATGTTAATGCTGTGGAATATGCTGATCTGCTATACTAGTATGTCATACATGTTTAATCTAGTTCTTATATTTATCATGATTTATGTTCTAGATTTAATCATGCTTTTAATCTGGAAATTGCCTAATTCTTTAACACAACCAACAGCAAGCATGTGTCGGGATAGACTGGAAAGCGTAGGTAGCACGCCAATCGAGTAGAAATAGAGTACAGTAGGTGGAGCTGTCGGCGCGTCACTCGCTTTCCAGATCCAATCCAACACAATAATGTTCAGAAAGAGCAACCCAGCGCATTCGTCCGTCGATTCTCTGCACAAAAGCATGCAGCAAAGTTTAGTCGGTCATACGGCATCGTTCTCTCCTATCCTATATAGGGGTGGGTGCAAAGGTCGAGTAGGGAAAAATCCTAAGTATCAATATTACTGTAAAACTTTAAAGAACCGCTTTCTTTGTTGAAAAACCAATTAAGGCACAGAATCCAAATATACAGTAACTTAAAACATGGCATGACTCTGTAAAAGCTTCAAATGCCATATATATACAAACAACAACTGAAATCACCGATAGATTTGCATTGGTGAAGATTGGTTACCATCTGCCGCTGAAATCACCAATTACGTACCATCGCGGCTTCGAAGCTGATCGGTACGCGTTCCCTTTCCCCTCTAATTTTCTCAACTGAGAATCCAATTCATTTAATAACTAATTGTTTCTCTAAATTTTGGCACAATCATGAAAGAAAAGGACAAAGCAAGAACGAGTGACATTGAAATTATTGAGATTTACAGTTTGTTTGGTAGATGGGATTGAGGAACGTAAATTTTAAGGTAATTTAATATATATAATATAATTATTTCATATGAATATTACTTCTTAGAAAAATATTAAATATGGTAATATTTTATATATATTTGTAAAATAAAGAAGAAATTGAGTTCTAAGTTTTAGTTCTGTTCCCGGCTCCCAATTCTCGACTGGCACGGCCTGACGGAGCTGTTTGCGATAGGACACGACAATAGATAAGGCCTGCTGTTGTATGTGATTGTGAACAGCGTAGGCCTTGTAATGTGGGCTGTGGCTCTCCTCTTATTTTCTTTCAGTGGGCCATCCATCGAAAGCTCAAACCCCAAACGTGTGTTAGGCTTCAGCTTCTTCGCAGCACAGCGCGCGCATGCGGTTCTTGGGCTTTGGAGGACTTCCTTCCTCAAACCCCTGGGCCTTAGGTTGATCTTAGCTGGATGGAATCGAGTCGACCAAAAAGAGAAAGGAAAAAAGTCTGCATTACCTCAACTTAGTTATAGATTTTATTTAGGTTTATGCTTACATATTAGCAAACATGTCCGTGCATTGCAACGGGAGAAACAAAGCTATTAAAAGAAAGAAGAACAAGGAATGCTCTCCTTATTTCTCCCTACATTGTAATTCTAATCTTTCATATAAGTACACTTAAAAAAATAATCTTTCATATAAGTCAGCTAGGAGTTTGTTGCCGACATGTTAGGGATTAGCTTGTCTGTAGATGATTATGAGGAAGATCTATCTAGACTTTCCATGTTGTGTCCTTTTATTGCACTGGTACATGCATACAGCTTGGGAGTATATTTATTTATACCAATCTAGATAACAAACCGCACAAGATCTCAGTTTACGGTTTGATCCATGAACTGAAAAAAGATCAAATATGATTGATGGTTTTCTTTGCAATAGTGGTGTGAAGTATGATCGCTCCTTCTTTAGGAAGCACTAATGGTTCGAAGGGCTATATTGTTGTCCTTTTTAACTTTGTTTTTCATATTTATATTTATATATAGTAAACGTGTTCGTATGTTGCAACGAAATACATGTTAGAGTCAAACTCCGTACCTTTGCTAGACACGAACACGAGTTGTTGATTTGTTCTAACTCGTATAAGCACGCATTTTGAGTATGAGTCACATACAGGACACCTGATGTGAGGGTACTTTTGAGAAGTATAGAAGTATATCGAAAGAAACGATTTAATCTTTAAAATTATATAATATATATTATTGAAAAAAAATGTCCGCCAACAAGTGAAATCTATATGGATATGTATTATCACGCTATAATATACCTCAGCATTAGTAAACACAACTTTTTTACATGACCAAACCAACTTGCCACTTTATTGGTCTCATGTAGATATTCAAAGTCACTCAGTTAAGTTTCTAGATCACGTGGGCTGGCGAGTACTGAGGGAGTTAATACTCTACTGCAACGTCCTCTTTTCGCGTCTTGTTAGGATCTTTTTATGTTTATTATTACACAGCTTGTGTTTACATAGAAAGCGAAACCGGACTGCTGGAGACTTCCATATCAACCGGACTGCTGGACGCGGGGAAAAAAAAACAGAAATTCCATGTCTTGCCTAAGTAGTACGGGACTTCTACATATTACACAAATAGTTCGAATCAAAACTGGACTCGATGCTGGACGCAGGAAAAAACAGGACTTCTGGTTTATGAGTCCGGATCACATGCAGGACCCAATACGTTTTGGAATCGGACTCCGTATTGTGTTAGACGAGAGCTATTCTAACTCGTATGAACACGAGTTATATATAAGTCCGGACGGAAGAAACTCCCCATTATCCGGTAGTTAGAGGGAGACAGACAAAAAAAATTGATGAACCAAAAACTAGGTAGAAATTTTACCTCTTTATTATTATTAGGTATAGATAAATACATCTATACCTAAGCTATACATGATCCAATGAGTATGAAATTTTTTACTACAGTTCAATCATATAATAATTAGCCCACCATAAAAATTTAATCACAATTGGACTATAGAAACTGCAACTATAAATTATTCCAATTAATTACAGAAAAGCATAGATCTAAATACACAACAAAAACTTTGTACTAAAGCATGCCATATTATGATTTTTCTATGATTTGCTATGATTTTTCAAAGTTTCAGCCAAAATAAATAAAAAAGAAAAAGACAAAACCACCTTCAAAACTGCTTATAACAGGGCCAGAGAGTTAAGATGAATGATTTTAAAAGTTGAGGGAGGTGTTTTGCCCGGTTTTGGAGTTCAAGGAGGAAAAACGGACTTTCGTGAAAATTGAGGGTGGTAATATGGACTTTTTTCAAAAATAAAAGAAAAAAATAAAAAATGGTGTGTTGGGGTTTTCTTTTGTGCACGGCGGCGACATGCATTTGCATGAGGGATCGCTGCTGCTCGTGCTATAGCGCGTGTATGTGCCACGTGGTCACTGCTGGCTTGGTCATCTACATTGTACCAATAGGGTCAAAGGACGCGGTCCCAAACAAGACCACCAAAATGTGCCCAAGTTTGGTTCGGAGAATCGACGCATTTCTAGATGCATCATAGGTCCATTTCTTAAATAGGGAGTAATTTCATGCTTCATACTATAATTAATACTGATTATTAGTAGCTTGTGAGAAAGATCGAGGAATGAGGTGGTCGCGAATCAACTCATTTAATTCCACAAACCAAACTGAAATCTAAAGAGTAAAATAATGAAGGACTATCCTTTATCTCTAAACCAAACATCTCTAAACTAATTTAAAATTGAATTATATATACGAAGACCATCTTACGTTGCCCCTAAATTTTTATTAGTTCGTGAAAAGGAGTAAATAAAATGGTAAAAGTATCTAGAGTAGATAGATGAGGTGAACCTGCGGTACTATAGTTTTATGATGAAATTTCTACACATGAAAAAACAAATATACAAATCGAGTTATGGGCATATGTTTAGGGCTTCTCCACTTCATATTTTCAGCATCCTTTTTTCCAGCTCTCCTCTCAACTTCGCTAGCTAAACAAGGACAACCTGTTTTTACTCCGCTTCTAGCTCCACGAGCTCTGCTCCAGAAAATGTAGAGTTTGTGGAGCACTTAAAGGAGTATTCTACAAACTCTAGATTTTTTTTGAACTGCTTCATATGATTTTTTTGAACTGCTTCATATGGTAGAGTTGGTGGACTAGTAGTCCCGGTCCAAACATGCCCTATATATGATAGTGCACTTTTGTATGGTTTGTGCATTACACGCAATCACTACCAAAATAACAAATATGTGTTTTGAGGATTCAAACTTCAGACCTTAGTGTTCTATCAAGCGTCCATACCATCTGAACTACACAATACTTGTAAATATATAACTGATGATATTCTTTTAACTACATATTTTACGAATCTGGTCCGAGAACTTATATTGATTATTTAGACACATACCATTTCAAATTTAAAAGTTTTCAATTACAAAGTTTTAGGTCTCTTTCAAATATATATACAATTTTAATGTAAAGTTTATCTTGATTTGATGTCGTATAGAAAAGCTATGAATTTCACTGCTGGCTATAGCCACGAACCGAACAATGATTTTATTGTCGATTGTACTACCACTGCCTGTTGAAACCACGGACCAGTAGTATAAAGGAACTGACATTGATATTTTGATTGCGATTGCGTGTTGTGTGGATCGAATTGGCATCTTCTCTATTACCCTCGTCACCCGTTTGACTTTTGGACCTATGATCGGATCTCAAGGGATACGACAACAACGAAGGCCTTGTTTACCCAAATTCACCCCCAAATTTTACTATGCAAAAAGAAGATTCCCCATCACATCAAAATGTCGGCACATATATGGAGTACTAAATGTAGATGAAATCAAAAACTAATTGCACAGTTTTGTTCTACTTTACGAGACGAATATTTTAAGCCTAATTAATCAATATTTGGACAATTATTACCAAATAAAAACAAAATTGCTACAGTGTGACAGGACATTTACTATGCAGATTTGGCATGCCAAATTTGGCATCTAAACATGGCCGAAGGTGCTAGCGCTACAAATTGGCGAATTGGGGAGAGTCCTCTTTTGCAAGAGCAGCTCCATTACCAAAAGATGTTCCACGTCAACGACAAGGAGCATTCTACGTACGACGATCGACTACCTATGCTAGCTACAACGGCGGCCGCCGGCAACGAGCTAGCGAGTTCTAGCCTTGCACGCTACGTACACATCCAGGTCTCCATGGATCGACAAGACAGGTCGACAAGGGGATGGATGGATCGATGCACCACACCACCACCACCATCACCACCACCGGTGCGTGCGTGCAGTGGGTGAGTGGACGGTCCACGCAGGACAATGTGAAGCATGCAAGCGGGTCAGACAAGCACAGACGCCGAATCGATCAATGGCTGGGTCGTAGCGCCGCCACCGGCACTAGGTCGGACCGGACGGCTGGACGATGGTGGCGCCCTGCTTTGCATGAGTAAACGAGATCATTATGCCTCTGGGCGGTGTTGCGTCGTTTCGCCCTTCTTGCATTGGCATGCTGGATGCTGCTGTTAGTTAGTGGCTACGTATGCTAGTACATTTTATACCTTGATACTGTAGACATCATTGATGCTAATACATTTTTTTATAAGTTTGATCAAAATTAATTAAAGAAGTACTGTAACAGCCAAAATTTTGTAGTGGACGGAGTTCTTAATTAGTTTCCGTCACGGAGCCATTACTTTACTGCAAAGGTGGTAGTGTCACCGATAAAGGCGTGTACCGGAAAACAATAGCTGCTACATACGCAGATCGCACACGAGCGACGACAAGCATTAGTTTGTAAGACGTTGAATGGTCGTCGAGTACAATGCTAAGCACAAGCAGGTAGGCCATCTCTCTCAGCGATCTATCGATCTCACAGGAATTTAGGACAAAAGGCAGCATATATTTGTACGTACGTTGAATGGTCATCAATCTACCTGCCGTCCATCCTTGACAAGTACGTAGTGGATCGGACACAGACAGCAGACACACTCATTTGCCGTGGCCAACCCAGGAGAACCCAGAACGCTTTGGTATAGCTAGCTTACCAATGCAACAGACTATCTACTATCACACGCACTCAACATGCATGCATAGCCTTCTGCATGCATCTGAAGCTTAGCTATTGGGTGTTGCACTTGTTTTTTTTTTTTTTGAGGAAAGGGTGTTGCACTTGTTGGTTCCCGCACGCAAGAGTACGCGGCGCGCCTGTCAACTCGCAAAGGCCCTTGTCAAACAAAAAGGAAAAAACTAAATCGCAAGGCATATGATGCTGCACCTGCATATTCCACGCAATAGTCGCCTCTGCTGCATTGGCCTGGCACAAATGCTCAGCAGCTTGCCAGCACACAAAACGTCAGAAGCTCATGCTGGTCGGTGCATTTAGATGGCGTCCATGTCCGTGCTTGCGTGCAGCTCTCTGTAGTCTGTGTACGTACGTATCCTTCTCCGATCCGATAATATAAGAACGACGCACGTCACGTATACACATGGGAATGGGACGGATCAAAACTCAAAAGAATCCAGCATATATATATATATATATATATATATATATATATATATATATATATATATATATATATATATATATATATATATATATATATATATATATATATATATATATATATATATATATATATATATATATATATATAGGCACGTACACCACCACCACTACTACTACAGTCCGGTACGTACGTGAAGTGCAGAGATGGGAGAAACGTCGTAGGTTATCCTATATACACACGCAGTCACACACAGACTCCCTCCAGATCTCTCGTATGTACATATACGCCTATATATATACGACAACACAGTCCTCCACTATAAACAGTCTTACACCACACGCACGCACGCACCATCATGGTCATGGGCGCGCGGGCGACGTCACCATCCGATCCATCCACCCCCACAGAGTCGTCGTCTCATCCATGCATTTCGCCGCGCCCGCTTTCTACGTGTCTTCCAGGCCACTATTACCGGTGGCCATGCACCCCGCCGCTGCCGCGCGCTCTAGGTGGTGGTGGTGGTGTGGTCACCACACGCGCGCGCGCGCGCACTAGCTGGCGAATGAAGCGAAGCCACACCTAGAGAGAAGACGAGTGTGTTGCGTTGGTCGTCGATGCATATAGGATGACGGCAACATGTTAGCTCATCTTATAAGCTGTACTTTTTCAGTGAAGAAAAATGTTTTTCTCTCTCAGCAAATCAGTGAACATTATTTTTAAGTTTTTCTTTTTAGCGAAGCGAACATGACATGCATGTTTCAATCGTTTTCATTCTCCCATTATGCATGTCGTATCTTTATTCCATCTCGTTGGTCCGATCCGTTGTGTTTAGTGTTTACCATTGACAAGAAAGCGCGGCCACCGGGCTTATTTGGCCGGCACGACATGGTTACATGCTCTTAGTGCCGCGCCTGGGTCTGACCCTGCACTATGCCAGAAAAGCTTATCAGTGACGCGTCTAGACAGTTATTAGTGACGCGGAAAAGACGCGTCACTGTTCTTGCGTCTGTGATAAGGGCAAATTAGTGACGCGTTTTTACGCGTCACTGATAACCCTCTATCAGTGACGCGTGTATCCAAGACGCGTCACTAATAATCCTCTATCAGCGACGCGTGTATCCAAGACGCGTCACTGATAATCCTCTATCAGCGACGCGTCCAGCCAAGACGCGTCACTGATAACCATTTAGCAGTGACGTGTCCACCCAAGACGCGTCACTAATAACTATTTCAGAAAAACAAAAAAAAACTACAATGATCCTATATACATCTACAATAACCCTATATATATACACACACATCAGACAAGTTCCACCATTTCAACAATCAAATCGCACGCACATGAAGTTACATATTTGAAGAACACAATACATAGTATGACACATTGGGAGATGTAAACAAACATAAAAGTGGTCCTAGGACAGTAGTCAGCAGGTTCAGATTTCTGAATTACATAACTTCTAGTTCAAGTTCAGGCTAACATAGCATTTGGGCAGTACAGAATGAGGTGGTGCATCCCTCCTGGTCACTTGAGTTTTGCCACTTCCTCCTATTCTTCTCAGATGGACCATCGCTCTTCTTCTGCTTTAAAGCAACGTCCTCTCATGGCATGGCTGCATCTCTCTATAAATATGTGAAACTGCAGAGGCATCAAATTTTGAGTCTCATGGCATGGCTGCATTTGTCTATAAATATGTGAAACTACAGAGGCATCGAATTTTGAGTGGCAAAGCACAACATTATAAGAAAGCTGTTTTGTAAAAGATATTCAGAGTCCATCACATGGCCTGAAACTCTGAAGTATTAACAGATCAGATGTTACAAGGTGTCCCAACTCATGTTATTTTCATTGGCCTTATTCTATTAAGGCCCAAATTTGTGTAATGAGTTTTCATATTTAAAAACTGGAAATGACCTTAATGTTGATTCTGCAAGTGTAGAGAGGCGTAAACAACGACATTATTGGAAAAACACTTCAGGTGTAGAAAGGTACTTACTCTACATTTGCTGTTCCTAGGCTAAAGTGCTCTGGTTGCTGATTCCCTGCCACGCTGAACAAGGTGTTAGCTTGAAACCTTGCTGTACAAAGCAACAAACATATGTTCAACGCTAACAATAAACCAATATAACTAGCTGAAGCCCCCCGGGCAGTTGCGCGGGCTAGAGTGTGCTGATTAAAAGCAGTAGAATTATTATATATATTAGAATTCTTGAGTACTGGCGCCTGGGGATCAAATCGAATTGTACAATCTTGTAATAATAAAATAAAAAGCAATTGTTCTGAATAGGGAAAAAATCTTGAATTGCTGCCTTTGTTTAGGTGTCTGTAACATATTCTAAGCAAAATATCTGACAAACTGAAGCCACCTAGAAAAAAAGCCAAAAGATGATTTTGCTCATGTGCACAATAATAGGAAATGTATCAGCTCTATAGAGAGAAAATTTGCCTGCAACTTAAACATGATTTTGCTCGGAATCTATCAGCTCTATACGTGTAAGCATACTCAGAAATGGAGGACGCCAGTACGCCACAGCATAGAAGCATCTGCAGACCGTAGATATGAGGCTTTTGTAACAGATGTAATAGGTCGACAACATTCAGGACACCGTCGTCCATAAGAAACTCCATCAGTCAGTTGCAATTAATTTTAAAAAGGTAAGTTGCAGCAGCTTACAAAGGACATGATGACCTTGCAACCTTGTTGATTGCCATGGCTAAAGCAAATTGGGAACTTGACTCTTTTTCTACGCTTGACCTGTATAATTTGGATCGATTGCAGCAGCTACAATGGTGAAGGAATGACCAAGATTAGAAAGATAAGAACTGAAAGCAACATTACAAAATTAGAATGGATGCAAAGAGGCATTGATCCAGGAATGGTAGAAGAGATTATGGGTAAGAAACATGATATGAACTGCCTAAATCAAAAAATGGAAAGGAGCATATGAAACTGCAAGTGATCTATGAAATTATACCAGCATATGAAACTGCAGAAAGGATTTGAATGGAATAGTCAGCAGGCTACAAACTGAGCAGTAAAACTGGTATGATAGATGCAAAGGAGCCTATACTCTTGACCCAACCTTGTTTTCCCAGTGATCTATGAAATGGAACTGTAGCAAAAAAGATGCAGGCAATCAATTTAGGAAGAAAAGGAACAGCATAGGTAGACCATTGAAGCATCCATATTGGGGCTTCGTAGAGTAACTGAATATAAGCCGCGACACTAATAAAATAGCTTACCAACAGTTGTGAAGAGCCGACTCACTATCCACGTAGCCAAATTATGCAAAGTGCTAACTGTGCAAACAGGTAAATTATGACGCAAGGTAAAGCAAAGTGCTAACTATGCAGGCAGCCAAATTATGACAGCATGGAAACACATGTAGTCTGTAGAGAAATCCAATTAGAAACACTGTACATCTGCAACTACACCTTCAGAAAAATTCGGATGAGCATATTTTCAAAGTAAGCTAGTCATGAATCTTTGAAGTTATAAATGATACATATATATAATTCTATATATCTAGATAGTAGGGAAGAATCAGTGATGATTCAGCTAAATTTACATGGCGAAAAAATTAATGTGAAAAATCCTTATCTACTAAGACTACTGGTGAAAAATCCTTATCTTGGAGGCAATTATGAGATTGGCAATGGCCTATTCTGTTCAGGTAGGTCTCTCACTCTATCGTATAATTGTATTACATAAGTATCAACTGTATTACATAAGTATCAACAGACATAAATAGGAGCAGCAAACAAGCACTTACATCTTTTTCATCTGTGACTTCTCAGCATAGCGTTTCTTGGCGAACCTCTTGCCCTTAATTAGCACCAAGCAACTACAACAGGCACAGGGGTGCGCACACAATCATTAACAACAGGGGCACAAGGACAACAAAACCAAAAGGGGGTAAACTTATC
Source organism: Saccharum spontaneum (assembly GCA_022457205.1). Classification (NCBI taxonomy): domain Eukaryota; kingdom Viridiplantae; phylum Streptophyta; class Magnoliopsida; order Poales; family Poaceae; genus Saccharum; species Saccharum spontaneum. The sequence continues at coordinate 17,974,506 of CM039595.1, read as the reverse complement.
AGATCAGACCGCTGCACCTTCCGGGCATCCTGTGAGCGCTTGTGCACCTCGTGCACCTCGCGCTTGCACTCGCGCTCCTCGTGGTCCAGGCGCCGGCCATGGCGCTTCTGGTGCAGCTTGATGTGGTCTCCCTGCGGCTGCAACCAAACTCGTGCACGGGGGCAAAAATCAGCATGGAATGTGTAGAAATAAACAGAATCGGTAAAAAATGATGAGTAAATGGGAAGAGCGGGGAGAACTGGGACAGATCGGGAGCTAGCTAGGGGCAAAAGAGAGGTCTCAAATTCTCTGAGGCGGCGCGGAGAAGGGTCAGGAGCTTACCATGGCGGCGGCGGTCGGGTTTCAGTTCAATACAGCCGCCTCGGTAATATGGCGGCCTGGCCCCTGGCACAGCCGCGCAGACGGCCTTGGAAGTCCGCGCCTCCGCAGCACTGCAACGCTGATCCAGGCCACCAGGTCGTGGATCCAGGCCGTCAGGTCGTGGATCTAGGTTGCCCCGCCGGACCCTGGATCTAGGTCGCTCGTCCATGGACGCGGCGACGCCCACGGCGCTGTCCAGGCGGCGGTGCGCAGATGCAGCGGCAGGAAGCGGGAAGGGATCCTCCGCCGCCAGGAGGTGGAGGCCTACCTCGCCATGGCCGCCGCCGCCGCCATGGTCACCGGTCGCGGGCGGGGAGAGGGAGGAGCCGCGTGGGGAGATGGGCGCGCGGCGCGGGCTCGCTGGAGGAGGTTGCCGGAGGAGGGCGCGGGGAGGTGGGCGCGCGGCACGGGCTCGCCAGAGGAGGGGAGAAGCTCGCCAGGGATCTCGGAGGGGATCTCGACGGAGAGAGAGAGTGCGGTACTGTGGTGGATGGGGAAACGTGTGCGTGTGTGGATGTGAGGAGATTCCGTGTGCGTGCGTTTGGAATGGCGGATACAGTGTGCGTGTAGGTGGACTAATGTATGCACACATGAGACGAAGTCTTTACCAATAAACAAACAATAATTTCCGGCCAGTTATCTGTGACGCGTCTCAACAGGATGAGTCACAGATAGTATACGTATCAGTGACGCGTCTAGACAATACGCGTCACATTTATTATCCGTGACGCGTTTTGTTGAGAAGAGTCACCGATATGTCTCTCTATCAGTGACGCGTCTAGACAAAACGCGTCACTTTTCTTATCGGTGACGCGTTTTCATAGGAAGAGTCACTGATATCTTGTTATTAGTGACGCGTCTTGTCCCTGGGCCTGGGTAACAGCTAATCAGTGACGCGTCCCGTTCACCCGCGTCACTGATATGCTTATTAGTGACGCGTTTTGTTTCTAAGTCACTAATCAAGGCGTCACTGATAAGCTTTTCTGGCATAGTGAGCTGGACACGACAGCCGACACGGCTAGCTAGTCGCCTTTCGTGCCGGTGCCTTAATGTGCCATGTCTAACTGTACCCGTGCCATGTCTAACTGTACCCGCGTGCTGTGTCGTGCCGGGCAGCCCGTTTAATTTGAACATGTATATCGCTTACTTGCTTGGATTGAAATCCAAATGTACGACCAAAACAATGCTACTTCGTTCTTGACCAGCTTGACTAAAGCTTTAGAAAAAAATGAACGTGTGTTGTATTACACATATGCACGAATATATAAGTATTCGTGAAAAAATGACATGGTTATAAAATTATGGTCACACGTACGTACGTGTAAAAGGCAGCTAGCCACTAATGGTGGTGCAAGGATGTCACGCTATGGTCCACTGCTTTTAAGCTACAATATCATTATGTATCGATCAGAGGCCAACATTGGACGGTAATAATATAGTACAACGGTGCACGATCGATATATATAGCCTTCTGATGTGATATATAAGAAATAAGAAACTTTACCGTCTACGAGCGCCCTATATATAGCCTTATGATATTTTCCCGCCTCGACAGCTGGTAGCAGAGAGTTGTAAGACGTTGCCAGTCGATCGTGAGGCATTTCTCTTTATGCCTTGCAAAAGCAGCGTCGTTCTATTTATTTGACATATGAGTCTATCCAGCCTTCAGTGGCACACTAGCTTGTTCTATTCCGCCTTTCAAATCACTATGATCCGGCCGGCCGGCAAGTGACTGATGGAATACGTACTGGACAGTGAAACGTGCGGGTGCGGTATTTATTGCCGGCCATGCAGACTGCAAACAGGCCTGCAGAGCGACTGGACAGTGTGCAATGTGCGAAGATTATGTGGTTTGCATTCGCAACATGAGTGGAAGTTCAGTTACCATTCAGCACAAAGTCTGTATGTGTTGTATTACATAGCTATTGGTATTTATTAACTTGTTACTTGTTTTAGTAGCTATTTATTAATTACCTATATCTCTTACCATTACTTATACTAGGTTGTCATCCCTAATGATGATGTCAGAGATGCTTGTCGGTACTATCTAGCATTACTACTAGAATAACGCTAAGTAGTTCTTTATCATTTTATGTGACTAGAAAAGAATATAAAGATATGAATAAAAGGGAATCTGCAAGTGCACAGATAATTATACCATTGTAGCACTTCACCCGAGAGTATTCTAGATATCATTATCTATATTTTTACCACAGGGAAGGTCTTACATGGACATGTATTGATAACTTATACTATTGATGGAGAAGCAAACCATAACCAGTCGTCTATTCACAATAGGGTAAGTCATAAGATAAGATATGTATATAATAGGTATTGATCAAGTATAATGATAAATCACTCAGAGTACTCTATTCTATGGCATTAGCATGGTCAGGTAGAATATTAGAGGAATAATTCCTAAGTCATTCTTAATTACAAGTCAAAGCATACATTGATTAGTGTAATTACACATAGTAATCATTGCTAAGATCATCTTTGTATCTACACATAAGGGATGCTACTAAGGAAGATTACGAATAGAGCTTGCTCTTTCAGTCTTCCTTTGTAACTTTATCCTACGTGCTACCTACATCGGGGAGTGGACTGCAAAGGACTCAACGGGAGTATTGTCGAGAAACAAGGGTTTGAGATGCGCGTTGGACCTCCGCTCAAACAGGTGCCATAGGCGGAGGTAGTGGCATGCTGCTGTTAGGTAGTGGCTACGTATGCTAATACAATTTATATCTTGATACTGTATTTCCTAGACATCATTGATGCTAATACATTTTTTATAAGTTTGATCAAAATTAATTAAAGAAGTACTTTAACAGCCAAAATTTTGGAGTGGACGGAGTTCTTAATTAGTTTCCGTCACGGAGCCATTACTTTACTGCAAAGGTGGTAGTGTCACCGATAAAGGCGTGTACCGGAAAACAAATAGCTGCTACATACGCAGATCGCTCACGAGCGACGACAAGCATTAGTTTGTACGACGTTGAATGGTCGTCGAGCAGGTAGGCCATCTCTCTCAGCGATCTGTCGATCTCACAGGAATTTAGGACAAAAGGCAGCATATATTTGCACGTACGTACGTTGAATGGTCATCAATCTACCTGCCATCCATCATCCTTGACAAGTAAGCATGCACGCCAAAAATTCAAAGTACGTAGTGGATCGGACACAGATCCGCAGCAGACACACTCATTTGGCCGTGGCCAAACCCGGAGAAACCAGAAAGCTTTGCTCACCAATGCAACAGACTGTGTATTAGCACACGCACTCAGCAACATGCATGCATACACCCGGCCTTTCAACGAAAAAAACATGAATACGTACCCTCAGTCCCTAAATAACTGCCTTTTTTATTTTTCATACAGTAAGTTTAACTAGATTTATAAAAAATAGTTCAATATTTGTATTCCTAAATAAGTTTATTATGTAGATTCAACGATCTATCTAATCTAATGATATTAATTTTGTATCATAAATATTAATATTATTTTTATATATTTTTAGTCAAAGTTATTTCTCAGTAAGAAAAACCACGATTGTTTAGGGACGGAGGGAGTACTTTACAAGTGCGTGCTCACTTGTATATGCATCATTCGCACTTGTTGGTTCCCGCACGCAAGAGTGTAGGCGCACCTGTCAACTCGCAAGGCACATGATGCTGCACCTGCATATTCCACACAATAGCTAGTCGCCTGCTTTGGCCAGGCACAAATGCATGCTCAGCAGAAGCTTGCCAGCATAAAGGCCTTGTTTAGGTTTCAAAGTTTGCCTTTTAAATTTACTATGCAGAATTTCTATTTCCCGTCACATCAAAATGTCGGCACATATATAGAGTACTAAATATAGATGAAATCAAAAACTAATTACATAGTTTTGTTGTACTTTGTGAGATGAACATTTTAAGTCTAATTAATCAATATTTGGACAATTATTACCAAATAAAAACAAAATTACTACAGTGTAACAGGACACTTACTATGTAAACTTTGCCTCCAAAGTTTGCCATCTAAACGAGGCCAAAACGTCAGAAGCTAGCATGCCGGCCGGTGCATTTAGATGCATGAGTCCATGTCCGTGCTTGCGTGCAGCTCTCTGTAGTCGTCTGTACTGTACGTATTCTTGTCCGATCAGATCCGGTACACGTCACGTATACGCATGGGAAAGGGATGGATCAAAATTGAAAAGAATCCAGCACTAGATTCGGATGGGAGAAAAGTCGTAGTTGCAGCTTATCCTGTACACACACTACCTGCATGCATGCAGCTCTCGTGTGTACACTCCTATACAGTCAGTATACAACAACACAGCCTCCACACTATAGTACACAGTTACACTGCACATAACACACGCAGGCACGCAGCATCATGGTCATGGGCGTGCGACGAGCGACGTCGACGCGCGTCACCATCGGCCGATTTTTATATTTTAATCCTTTTTTATTCAATATTTCAAAAATAATCTCACCTAAAAAATATTTTTCAGATCTAACCATTTTGGTCACGACCAAATAACGTTGTCACGCCACATGCATTGGCGCGGCAAAGTCCGCCATGTTAGACAACATTTCCGACGTGGAAAACGCTGTCACACCACTCCCGCTGGCATGACAGTACTGTTCTGTCGCGCCATCGGGAATGACGTGACAAGACAAAATATTCGAAAATTCATAACTCCTTCATACGATGTCGGATGAAGATGAAGGTTATATGAAAATTGTAGCCTTCGATGAGATCTACAACTTTGTAGTTTTGAGTTTTTTCATTTGAGGACGTTAAGATACTAAAAAAATTAATAATAAATTTCAGGACCATAATAACTGCGTACAAGTGCTTGTCACATTAGAAAAATACTAGCGTTTTTATATGGCGTCAAATAAAGATACTTTCTATATAAAAGTTGTAGTCCTCAATGGAATCTACAACTTTGTAGTTTTAATTTTTTGCATTCGAAATAGTTAAAATGCATCAAAAAATAATATAAAATTTCACCCGCATAATAATTGTGTATTACCGTTTGTCGCATTAGAAAAATGATATCATTTTTATATGATGTCAAATAAAAATATATTTTATACCAAAGTTGTAGCCCTTAGAGAGGCCTACAAATTTATAATTTTGAGTATTGATATTTGGAATGGTTAAGATGCGAAAAAAATAATCTAAAATTTCAGCAGCATATTATACTGGTAGAACTTTATATTACCTTTTGAGCATGTTAACGACCTCAAATATCAAAACTCAAAACTATAAATTTGTAGACCTCTCTAAGGGATACAACTTTGGTATAAAATATATTTTCATTTGACATCATATAAAAGCGATATCATTTTTCTAATGCGACAAACGGTAATACACAATTATTATGCTACTGAAATTTTATATTATTTTTTGGTGCATTTTAACTATTTCGAATATAAAAATTTAAAACTACAAAGTTGTAGATTCCATTGAGGGCTACAACTTTCATATAGAAAGTATCTTTATTTGACGCCATACAAAAACGCTAGTATTTTTTTAATATGACAAGCACGTGTACGCAGTTATTATGGTCCTGAAATTTATTATTAATTTTTTGAGCATCTTAACGTCCTCAAAAGAAAAAACTTAAAACTACAAAGTTGTAGATCTCATCGAGGGCTATAATTTTCATATAAAGTTCATCTACATCCGACATCGTATGAAAGAGTTATGAATTTTCGAATATTTTGTCTTGTCACGCCATTCCCAGTGACACGACAGAATAGTACTGTCACGTCAGCGGGAGTGGCGTGACAGCGTTTTTCACGTCGGAAACGCCGTCTAACGTGGCGGACTTTGCCGCGCCAATGCATATGGCGCGACAACGTTATTTGGTCGCGCCAGCGTCAATAGCGCGACTAAAAGAGTTAGATCTGAAAATATTTTTTAGGTGAGATTATTTTTGAAATATTAAATAAAAAAGGATTAAAATATAAAAATCCTCCCCATCCATCTCACCCCCACAGCCACCACAGGCCACAGAGAGTCGTCGTCTCGATGCATTTCGCCGCCGCGTGTCCCCCCGCGCTTTCTACGTGTCTTCCTGTCAGGTCCACTATTTCCGGTGGTGCTGTGGTCACCACACGCGCGCGCCCTAGGCACTAGCTAGCTAACGAATGAAGCGAAGCCACGGCTGGAACACGAGTGTGTTGCATTGGTCGATGCATGTAAGACGTCTCGTTTCTTGCATGTCGTTTCATTCTCCCATGCATCATGCATGTCGCGCGCACTAGCTAGCGAATGATGCATGTAGTTTAAATGGATTGTGCTAAGCACAACGGAAAGTTGTCTCTTAGACGCTTACTCGCTTTGAATGAAATCCAAATGTACGACCAAAACAATGCTACTTCGTTTTTGCCCAACTAAATTAAACTAAGACTTTAGAAAAATAAATATGCGTCTTGTATTAGACAAGCAGAATATATAACTATTCGTGAAAAAAGGGACATACATGGTTATATAATTATACGATGGTCACACGTGTAAAATAAAGGCAGGTAGAATTAACGCTGGTGCAAGGATGTCACGCTATGGCCCACTGCTTTTAAGCTACAATATCATTATGTATCGATCAGAGGCTAACATTGGATGATTATTACGATAATAATACAATGGTCCACGACCGATCCATGCAACAACATTTGTATATATATAAGAAAAAACTTTACTGTCCACGAGGATATATATATATATAGCCATTTGTATATAAGAAACTTTAATTTTACTGTCTACGAGCGCCCATTGTCGACACACGAGAGGCCGCCTTCTCATATATATTGTTTCGCCACGTACGACAGCTTATCGATATCAGAGTTGTAAGATGCTGCCAGTCAATCGTGAGGCATTTCTTTATTTGACATGTGAATCTTTTTATCCATCTTTCATAAGTGGCACACTTGTTCTATACCGCCTTTCAAATCAGCGTGATCCGGCCGGCCGGCAACGGCAAGCGACTGGAGTACTGGACAGTGAAATTTGCGATATTTTTTGCCGGCCATACAGACTGCGAACAGGGTGCCGAGCGACTGGACAATGTGAAATGTGCGGTAATTATGTGGTTAGTATTGCATTCGCAACATGAGTGGAAGGGAAGTTCAGGTACCATTCAGCACAAAGTTCGTATGCGTTGCATTATGTAGCACAAGGCCGGGATGATTTCAATTTGACAAAGACCTACATGAATGCTTATGATAAAACAAATTGCGTCCTAGCATGCATTTGTGTGGCATCACATTATCTTTAAGGCTTGACAACTACAAATATAATTGAGGACCCCCCTGATTGAGGAATTTTAAATTTACTTATATTAGTAGGCGTAGGTTTTTGACAACTAAATATAATGTATCTAGAAAAACAAAACGTCTTACAATTTGAAATGAAAAAATTATTATTTTACTACTCTCTTGATTCATGGCTTCAGCAGGATTAGTTTATATTACGTGGACCTAACCTGAGCACGTACAGTTTCTTGATGATCAAAGTTTTGCTGATATCGTGTTTGTACACCCAAGGAGAAGTAACCTGCCCAGTTGAGTGGTTCAGCCCCCCACGCCTTGACATCACTTTGTCCTTTAGGATCCCTCCAATGTACAAGATACTATCAAAACACTGCCACGATAGCTATGGCAAGCGGATCGGATTAGGTTGCCAGTGCGAGCAGTGAACCATGCATGAATAGTGAATGAGCTGAATCATGTCAATGTTAGATGCGATTCAGAGGTATAATATAAAAAATGTAACACAAAATTAAGGCACAAAATTAAAGGATGAGTATATATACTACACATATATAAGGAGGGAAAGAACACTCTAAAGAGAAACAATGGGGTGAAAGTGAAATATCGTGGTAGTCTAACAAACCATTCATATAAGGGACAGCAACGACTTAGCCTCTGAAATGCATACTTTATTTGTAGGATGACTTTGGTCATGTTTATTAAATATATTTGTCCTAATCCATTTGTGCACTAGGTTTCTTCTCACAGCCGTTTAATTTGTAGGATCACTTTGGTCATGCACAATATCTTTACTATAATTTTCTTCATAGTAATAGTCCACTTACTGCAGTCAGCGGTCTTACACATACTGCCTCTTGTCCATAAATGAATGTAATTCTAAAGTGTCCAAAGTTTGATCAAATATATAGTTGAAAATGTTAATGTTTAGGATGGAAAATAAGTATATTATAAAGATATATCTCATGAAAAATCTAATAATACTTACTTCATATCATATATATTTATATTTTTATATATAGGGTGTGTTTAGTTGCCCTTGTAAAATTTTTGGAAGCAAAGTAACTCTTTCGTTTGTATTTGGCAATTAGTGTCTAATCATGGACTAATTAGGTTCTAAAGATTCGTCTCGTGATTTACAACCAAACTGTGTAATTAGTTATTTTTTACCTATATTTAATGCTCCATGCATGCGTTCAAAGATTCGATGTGACGGGGAATCTTGTAAAATTTTTTTAACTTTGAAGAAACTGAACACACCCATAGTCAGTCGGACTTGAGATACTTTAACTTGGTAGTGTGCTATGCAATTATATTCTTTTTGGAGTGAGTATGTAGTATCACAATTACAACCTTGCGGTACATGCGCGCGACTATCCATAAATTAGCTTGATCATTAGTTAATTGTACTTAGCGTTAACACGCGCGCCCAATAGAGGGAACGGTTGGTGGTCAATTGATTTAGAAAAACCTGATGCTTATTACTCACTTGATTGATCTGTGGTGATGACTAGATGACACTGCCGGTAAGTGGCCAGTAGGATGGATCAAGGTGTGATAAGCAAGAGATATAATAATGGTGCCGGGGAAAGGAGGACACTTTAATTTACCTTTTCAGCTTTTTCCGACAAGCCAACGCCCCAAAATTACAACAAATCTAGATTTTCATGCATATGAATGGAAGAATCTGCTCCGAAGAAGGTATCAGAAAATGACAACACTGTGCATGTCATTTACCTTAGTAGGGTATCATGGTTTTTGCTTGGGTGGTGTGGGGGGTCCTCCACAACAAAACCGTTTTATATAAAATGCACGCTATTAGCTATATTGTCACTTCATTACCTTTGGTACGTTATGCCGAAACGTCAGGGCCGGACCCGCAGCATATCGTTAATAATTGGTGGCAGTGAAAATTCTTATGATTTTTTTTGACAAAAAGGCATACCGGCCTAGTTATCATGGCATGCACAAACGATGGATCGACAGACTGCATCTCAACTTTTTGGAAATGCTACGACCACCGACTTAGATTACATGGTATAAGCTCCATTTGGAATTTGGAATGTTGTGGTCCAAAACATACTATAATAGTACTAGTGTAGTGAGCAGCATGATCAATAATGTTTCCAACCAGTAGCTATTAGTTTATTATGATATGTTTGACACAAGAGCTAATTATTGTTAACTGCTAAAAAAATAGCTCTCTAGGTAATCCAAGCGGGCCATGGGCTAACGGGTGAACTAAAAATTAAGTCTTTGGCTAGTTGTTATTTCCGCAACCCAATACTATTTTTTTTATGAACCAAGACACTCCCCATTTCCATTACTTAGAGAATGGAAATACGACAGTTTAAAGAAAGTCCAGAGAGCCACTCCAAAAAACCAAAACAGATCTAAGACCCGAACCAGATAGCACCCCACCCCCCCCCCCACCCCCCCCGTACTCTTTGTCCATCTGATTCAGATGACATAGCAGAACAAGCACAGGCCACAAAGCAACAAATATTGTGGGCAACTGACTTCCACCTTATCACAACCAAGTCTCACCAACATTAACTCATTCAGAACCACAAAAGAAACGCATTTAGGACATCGTCTTTGGCACAACTGTCAAGTCCCTGATCTTCATCTCCTTGATGCTCAACATCCTGCAGCTGCTTCATCACCACACCTTTGGTTGCCTTGTGATAGGGCTAGCTGCCCTACCAGAGTTGCTGCGGAGGTTGTAGGGATGGAAGAGGGGAGGGCGAGGCTTGACCTCTCGGGGACGGCGTGGAGCCGTGGCAGCGAGAGGGAGAGGTGGCGCCTGCTTGCTGCTGCTGCCCTAGGGCTGTGTGTGAGAGAAGGCAGGGAGACAAGTCACGTACGTGGCCCTTGGCCCTTGAGGCCAGGCAAATAATGTTTGCCTTGCTTAACTTCTCAATAATTGTTCACACACACACACACACACACACACACACACACACACACACATATATATATATTGCCTATAATTCCTATTTTAAGTAATAACTATTATATCTGATAAAAATAACTAATAAAGATAACTGGGCTTGCAGCCCATCTAATCCAGGCATCCCTACAGCTCCTGTATGGCTGGCCTCTAGCCACTTGTGTGCCGACGCCTGGTGTATTGGACGCTGGCCATAACATCTCTCCCCGCCTGGAGAAACAGCTCGTCCTCGAGCTGAAAATCCGAGCAGAGGTCTTGAAACTCCTGGAGCGGCTCCCATGTAGCTTCATCTTCAGGCATACCGTGCCACTGGACGAGAACGTGCCACACATCGCAGCGAAGTTGAGCACGCTTGACACACGCCGGCGTAGGTAGAAGACGCCCATCATGAGTAGGTGGAACAGACCCTGGAGCAGCTGGAGGGTCTCCACGGTGGGGCTTCAGCAAGCCCACATGGAAGATGTCATGCAGGAGGGTGCCCTCCGGAAGCTAAAGCCGATAGGCGACCTTGCCAATCCGTTCCATGACTTGGAACGGACCAGCATAGTGAGGACCAAGCTTGCCCTTGGCGCGAGGGTCCAATGTACGTGTCGGGCGGTGGAGAAGGTGCAGCCAGACCCAATCACCCACCGCGAACTCCAAATCACGGTGGTTAGCATCGTAGTAGCGCTTGGAAATCTGTTGAGCATGGAGAAGACATTCCCGGACGTCAGTCAGGAACTCGTCGTGCTGACGAAGGAGGCCGTTGACGGCCTCTGTACTGGCAGTCACTGCCTTGTAGGGCAGCAGAGGTGGTGGAAGCCGCCCATAGACCACCTGGAAGGGCGTCGTACGCAGGGCGGTGTGGAAGGAGGTGTTGTAGCAGTACTCCGCCCATGGCAGCCAATCCACCCAAGCACGCGGACGATCACCTGTAACACAGCATTTGTACATGGCGAGTACCTTGTTGACAATCTCGGACTGACCATCCGTCTGTTGGTGGAAGGCCGTACTCATGCGAAGCTTGACGCCGGCCATCTTCAAGAGGTCACGACACACATGGCCCGTGAAGACGGGGTCTCGGTCGCTGACAATCGAGGAGGGAAACCCATACAGGTGCACGATGCCGTCGAAGAAAGCACGGGCAACAGATGTCGCAGTGTAGGGATGGCCAAGGGCGATGAAGTGGGCATACTTGGAGAAGCGCTCGACCACCGTGAGGATGACGGACTTGCCATGGACCTTAGGCAGGCCCTCAAGGAAGTCCATCGAAATGTCAGACCACACCTGGGAAGGCACATCAAGGGGCTGCAGCAAGCCGGCCGGCTGTAGTGTCTCTGTCTTGTTGCGTTGGCATGTGCTGCAGGTATGAACATAATCCTATACCAAGGTGCAGTCGCCTAGGATGAAAAAATCACGCCTGAGGCGCTGTAGTGTCTTCTGGATGCATTCATGACTGGCCGTGTGCGCCAAAGTAATAGCCTGATTTTCATAAAAAAAAAGTAATAGCCTGATGGCGCAGATCACCGTGGTATGGAATGTAGATGCGCGAGCCATGCAACAAGAGACCCCCAGCCGTGCGCTAGGGCTCACCCAGGACACCCTCTTGCAGCTGGCGTAGGAGGTGCTGCGCTTCGTCGGCGGTCGTCGTAGCCGCACGGACATCGTCAAGGAAGGCGAACGAGGGCCCTGAGATGGCAAGCGCCGCTGCATCAGAAGCAGCAGCATCGGTGTCCCGACGAGACAGGGCATCGGCCACTGTGTCCAGCCGGCTCGGGTGATACTCCACGGTCAAGTCGAAGCCGAAAAGCTTGCGAATCCACTGATGTTGCGGTACCGTGGAGAGGTGCTGGTCGAGCAAGAACTTCCATGCGACGCGAACAAGGAAGCGGCACCCCCACAGGTATGGGCACCAATGACGAACAGCCTGCACAAGGCCAATCAACTCACGTTCATATGCCGCCAGCTTGAGGTGACGGGCCGCAAAAAGGGCAGCTGAAGAAGGCCAGCGGTCCACTCTCTTGGTGGAGGACAGCCCCAAATCCGGTGCCGGAGGCATCGCAGCCGACGACGAAGGGCTTGTCGAAGGCAGGCATTTGAAGGACCGGCCCCGTCAACAAGGTGTGCTTGAGCGCCTCGAAAGCCCCCATAGCCTCGTCCGACCAGGAGAAGGCGTCTTTGCGCAAGAGCCGAGTGAGGGGTGCCGCAATCATGCTGAAGTCACGGATGAACTTGCGGTAGTGGCCGGCGAGACCGAGGAACCCACGCAGCCCACGAGCCGACTGCGGGGTGGGCCACGAGGCGACAGCCTCCACCTTGTCGCTGTCCATTGCGATGCCATTGGCAGAGATAACATGGCCGAGGTAGGCAACCCAAGGCGCCCCGAAGGAGCACTTCGACCTCTTGAGTTGGAGGTCGTGCGCTCGGAGCGCGTCGAGGACGAGGTGGACATGCTGCAGATGCTCGGCCCACGACGAGCTATAAATCAATATGTCGTGGAAAAACACAAGGACGAACCGGCGCAGGAACGGGCGGAGGACATCGTTCATCAGGGCCTGGAATGTAGCCGGCTCGTTGATGAGGCCAAAAGGCATCACCAGGAACTCGAAGTGGCTGTGATGCGTGCAGAACGCCGTCTTCTCAACATCCTCCAGGTGCATGCGCACCTGGTGATAGCCCGATTGGAGTTAAGGCTTGGTGAAGAAGCGGGCGCCATGGAGCTCGTCGAGGAGCCCATCGACCACCGGGATGGGAAACTTATCCGTTGCTGTCTTGTCGTTGAGCGCACGGTAGTCGATACAGAAGCGCCATGTATTATCGGCCTTCCGCACCAGGAGGACGGGAGCAGAGAACGCTGATGTGCTAGGCCGAATGACGCTCTGGGTGAGCATTGCCTCACACTGCCGCTCCAACTCGCCCTTCTAGAGCTGCGGGTAGTAGTATGGCCGGACGGCGACAGGAGCGGTCCCGGGGAGCATGTGAATGCGGTGGTCGTAGAGTCGTGCCAGAGGCAGGCCGCACGGTTCCGCAAACACGTCGTCGAACTGGTGGAGGAGGCGGTCCAGTAAGGGCTGGTCTAGAGTTGCAGCCACCAAACGGGCTGCCGGCTCCCGAATGTCATCGCGGGGGGAGCCGAGGCCTTTCCACAGGATGTGCAAAGAGCCCCTGGTGAAAGCCATGCACAGGTCTTCGAAATCCCAAAGGATGGGACCAAGCGTACGGAGAAATTCAACGACGAGGATGACATCAAAGCCTCCAAGGTTGATGCCGTAGCAGCTGATAGAGAACTCTTCGGTGCCAATGGCCAATGCGACGTCACGGGCGAACCCTTGACAAGGAATGCGGTCCCCGTTGGCCACCAAGACCCGCATGGTGGGGTGTGGCACCGTAGATAGATGGAGGCAGCACATGAGGTCGGCATCGATGAAATTATGGGTGGAGCCAGAGTCGAGAAGCGCCACAAGGCGGTGCCCGTGGACGGAGTAAGGAAGATGCATGGAGTTCTCTTTCCGAATCCCAGCGATGGCGTAGAGAGAGACCGTTGGCGGGGCGGCAGCATCTTGCGTAGCCTCTAGAACGGTGGCCTCATCTTGGAAGGCAACCGCGGCCGTGACCTCAGCGGGAACGTCATCATCGAGGAAATCCGCTGACTCTAGATCGAATAGCCGCGGGCATTGATGGCCGCGGACATAAGGCTCATCACAGTTGTAACAAAGCCCCAGGCGACGACGCTCGAGCTGCTCAGCCAGTGATAGATGACGGAAAGGACGAGCCGGCGCTTGTTGGTCTACTGCTGTGGTGCCCGTGCTTCTGGTGTGGCTGTTGGTGCGCCCGGGCCTGCTGCTGCCGCCGGTAGTGGCCTGGGGAGCGCTGGGAGGCTGGGGCACTGTGGTGGCCGAGCCCCACACTGTGGGGGGCCGGCGGCATGGCTGCAGTGCGGCGCTCAAAAGCCCAAGCCAGGTGCATGGCCGTATGGAGATCCTGAGGCTCGCGGAGCTCCACATCCACTTTGATGTGTCCTGGTAAGCCGCCCATAAACAGCTCCGCTCTCTGGGGCGCGGACAGATTGCGGGCATCGCAGAGCACCACATTGAAGCGATCGGAGTAATCCTGAACTTGAACTGTCGAAAGGAACGGCAGCCGGGCGAGCTTGGCCAGTCGGGTGCCACGAACTGCTGGCCCGAAGCGAAGATTGCACAGCTCCTTGAAACGTTCCCAGGAAGGCATACCCTCATCCTGCTTGAGGGTGTAGTACCATGTCTGGGCCGCACCAGTAAGATGATATGACGCAAGCTAGGTGCGATCTGAGGCGAGGGTGCGTTGCCCGCGGAAGAACTGCTCACAGTGATTGAGGCAATTAATTAAGGGGATCCTCGACACCATCGTAAGTTGTGAATTCAAGCTTGTAGAAGCACAGAGGATGAGTGCCCAGGCCGGCACCATGCGTGACTGGTTCTGGAGCGTTGCCCGATGATGGTGATGTGCCAAAGTGCCCAGGCCGAGGGGGCACCGTAGAAGAGGGGGCCATCTGTGCCCCCATAGAAGAGCCCATCGGCGGCTTGGGGTCCACCGTGAAGAACCACAACACCGGTGGTGGGCACTGGGGCAACTGTCGTCGCAGCCGGAGAAGTCGCCATCGTTTACACCGGCCCTGTCGTCGATGTCAAAGCCCAAGACGGGATCGGCGAGGGAGAAGGCGGCATCTGGAGTAGATGGATGGGAACGCCCGTCGTGCTGGATGGGGCATCCCATATGGGAACACCGATGGCAGAGTGGCCACGGCCGATTGCGGTGGCGGTGGCTGCTGCGAGCTGGCTAGATAGGACTGCATGGCAGCCACGGATCGGGTCAGCCCATGGATGGCCACGGTCACCTGCTCCAGGGACATCGGAGAGGACGCAGCGGGCGCTGAAGCGGATGGCAGTGGGGAGGTGGAGACCGCCAACACAGAGGTGGTGGCTGGCGGCGACGGGCTGGTGGTGGTGGGAGGTGGACCTGACATAGCTGATACCAGATTGATAGGGCTAGCTGCCCTACCGGAGTTGCTGCTGAGGTTGTAGGAATGGAAGAGGGGAGGGCGAGGCTTGACCTCTCAGTGACGGCATGGTGCCGTGGCGGCGAGAGGGAGAGGCGGCGGCTGCTTGCTGCTGCTGCCCTAGGGCTGTGCGTGAGAGAAGGCAGGGAGGTAAGTCACGTACGTGGCCCTTGGCCCTTGAGGCCAGGCAAATAATGTTTGCCTTGCTTAACTTCTCAATAATTGTTTACACATACATATATCCTGCCTATAATTCCTATTTTAAGTAATAACTATTATATCTGATAAAAATAACTAATAAAGATAACTGGGCTTGCAGCCCATCTAATCCAGGCATCCTTGCAGCTCCTGTGCGCCTGGCCTCTAGCCACCTGTGTGCCGACGCCTGGTGTATTGGATGCCGGTCATAACACCTTGGTTTAGCAAGAAGCAGCTTCGATGAAATGTGTAGCGTGACGTTCACACCTCCCAGCAACCTTTCTTTGAGACCTGCCAAATAACACATAAGAGCGCATGCATAACATATAATTTCACTATTTCAGCAGGATAGTTTCCAATCTTGCCATAAAAACAGGCTTTGTTCTTTACTTCCAAATGGCCCATCATAGCGCTGCGGTGCCCAAAGCGTGGAATTTCTGTCCTCTTGGAAGATAGAGATTACACTATTTTCAGAATTGTTGATTCGCCAAATACAAATAGCTAACAAGGACTAATTGTTTATTTCTAGGGTGGGCTAATAGTTAGGTGGCTATTTTTTAGCTATGGCTAACGGTTGTCCTTACCTAACTAAACAGGCCATGGATAGCAAGACGTACTACGCTACCAGAGTAACGACCTTTCCTAACGTTGCCAATGCAGAATACAGTCATGATCTGTTAGCAATTATGCATGTCGATCCTAATTTCGTAGTTTCTTTTCAAAACCATTGGCAAATGATCCCACAAGATTTGGTCTTTTCCATCGCTTTTTACCTAGGCGTGTGAAGTGGGAGTAACGTCAGGAACTGAACCCAGATCATGTCTCTTTTGCTGGAACGAAATCTTCTTTCTACCAAACGTTCCGATCCCTTGGTGATATAATAGCACCAATTATACAAACAGCGGATGCTGTTTTACAAAATGCTGCGGCCACTAACTTGGGAAGCTTTTTTTTTTTTGAAACAATGTAACTGGGGAAGCTACAACTACATATAATATTATAAATGTTGCATTCCACATAATGTAGCCAAACACATTAACTTCCCCCCGCCGATTCAATTGAAGCTGTTTTTACCGTTGTCCTAGGGCAACCTTGCTTGTCTAACTTTAGACAAGTTTATAGAAAAAATGTATCAACAAGATATCATAAGTACTATAAAAATACATTTCATGATGTAATTAAAAAAAATACTGTCTACTAAAGCATTTCCAAAGATAGTCATTTTTTATTTACAAAGATGAGAAGGCGACCATCTCTGTCAAATGATCTATGTTGATAGGCCATTTACAGAGGTGGTTGCCTATCTGCCTCTGTCTCTGGAGGGTATATGTTGCCAGCCTGGCGTGTTAGATGCCCATCTCTGTTAATAACAATAAAAAACCAAAACAGGGTGCTTTCTAGGATTTGAACCCATGACCTCTAGTCTCGCAAGACAACTTTACTGAGTGAGGATAGGATGTTATTCTTTTATTAACTTTTCGTCATCTCATATTAATATTTTGACTGCTATATTATCTGAAATGAAAAAAATGAAACATAAAGTTTTAGATCTTTTCAAGCACTACAAATTTGTTATAGGGCGTGTCTATCTGAGATTGTTTGAAAAAATTAAAAATTTGAATATGAAAATATGACAACTTAAAACCAATATTTGAAACTCTAAATGACTTCAAATAAAAATTCTTTACTACAAAATGTAGATCTCATCGACCAATACAAATTTGATATTGACCATGTCAATATTCAAGGCATTTTGGAAATTTTAAAATTTTAAAATTTAATAATTTTAAGCACATATTTGGCCACTAGAAAGTTGTATGCCACATTGCATTGAGTACTACAACTTTAGTGTAGACCATGTCAACATCTAGGATCAAAAAAACAAATTTTAAAACTGAATTTAAAATTCTAAGAAATTAGTACTTATCAACCGCAAAGTTATAGTCACGACAATCTCTACAGTTTTGGTATAAAGTTCATGTTCATCTGACTTCATATGAAAAAAGTTATAAATTGTATTTGATGCAACTATTTTGAGTGGTGGGTCTCTAAAGAGTGTTGCCTCTCTTAATCAATTCCTAGAAGTAACTTTAGAATGCCCGACTCTGTTAATATCCATTTTTAGTGACGGGCATGTTAATAAGTTTGACGTCCTAAGGCAACCGTCTATGTAAATAGTCAATTAATAGCGACCATGTCCTTAAGATATCCGCATCTATAAATGATTAATAGAGATCACAACTTACTATATGACACACCTAATCATTTACAAAGGCGGCTCCTAAAATGCCCACCTCTATTAATTTGGGGAGGAGGGGGTTCTGACTCCTAAATTTCACTTTGTAGTAGGATAACTCTAGTTTGATATTGTAGATGTTTCTTTAGTTATCTATAAAATTTATTAAAACTAGACTCAGGATAAAGCTAGAAGGACACGTAGGTTATTACTTTTGGGTAAGAGGTTGGTTAATATGTGTGTGTGTCCGGGCTGCGCATTCTATCTGTCGAAGTTTCGCTGCCGTCCATGTCGATGTACACCATGTCGTGCAAAATCATGTTGAATATGGACGTGCCGCGGCCGCTGCGGTACGAGGAAATTAAAAGGTACTATGCCTTCCAGGTGTAACGACCTCGATGCAAATGCCCACCCGGCCGGCCCGACAAAAAGCAGACCGAATTAATCGCCGTGCAGCATATCCACATACGATGAGTTTCTGAATGGTGATGAGCTAGCTGAGATTGCAACGGGTCAGCCGCAGGTGACGGCGAGATGGAGCTGAGCTCGCAGCTCGCTCGACATGCCCGCATGCATGCTAGCTGTACATTTCCCTTTCATGACATGTCACGTATGCAAATGCATCTGCTTTTCCACACAGATAGTATGTTGCTTTTCCACACAGGTGGTGTTTTACTGGAAATATCCATCCACAAAGATACAATATATGATATACGTATATATCTTGGTCGCCAAAATTCTGCAGATTCATGATCGAGAGACAACGTAACCATGTGTCGACGTCCATCAGTCCATGTATGTTGCCGTGCAAGTGCAGTTAACACCACCACCTGACGTCTGACGATATGTTCGTTAAAGCTGCTATGTAATATATAAAAAACAAAAAAAAGAGGATGAAAGAAAAACTGCTGTTTTTTTTTGGGGATAACATGGCTGCTGCTTTTGGAGGATGGCTACATGTCAAGCGCCTTGCAATGGAAACGAGAACAGATGCAACAACCAAACCTAAGCGATGGCGACACGCAAGCAACGTGTAAGCATCTACGAGTTGATACTACAGTACTCCGTATCTAGCTGCTACCAGTCGTATAGCCTGCAATAGTGCAACGATATCAACCAATGATTGAGGCCATGCACACTCCGGTCGGTCCATGCATCAGGCAAGCAAATTAAAGACCTCTTTGCTTCGAAGCATGACAAGTTTGAGATTCCTGATTGACGACAGATTCTGAGCATAAAAATCCTATTCCAAGCATGATAAACGTCAGTTATTAGGGCTTGTTTGGTTCGCCCTGTTAAACTTTAACATGTGTTGACCATAGGGTTGACTATAGGGTGTTCGGATAGTAATAATGGACTAATTAGGCTTAATAGATTCGTCTCGTAAATTAATCTCAATCTGTGCAATTAGTTTTATAATTAGTCTATGTTTAACACTCCATACATGTGTCCAAACATTCGATGTGATAGGTGTTAAAAAAAACAAAGGAACCAAACACCCCTTTTATATATATATATACTATTAGTCTAAAGCTGGCTATAGAATACTATATTCTGTAGCCGAACCAAAACTCGCGAGCCCGAGTGTCGTCAGCGCACCATGGTCGTGCCTGTGGCTGTGGCTTGGTGGTCCCCTTCGGACTAATGCATGCAATTCAATCCCGCTGATCACGGCTTGGCTGCAAACTCGCCTGTGGTTTACCTCGTACACCTACCGGCTTATTAACTGGCTCGTAAAATCACGCCGCTTCCTAATCATTCTGGTCGCCGCCGCCGGCGACTCCCCGTAGAGCTCTCGCTTCGTTCGTAGTCTGCAGTCCACCGCCGTGGGACTTCCCTGCAGCGCGGCGCTCGTTGCCACACAGGCGAGGTCGTTCTTCTTGTTCCATCCAGCATCGTTCTTCCGGTTTCCGAGATCCCCATACGACCGGTCAGGAAAAGCAGGCTACGTACCGAGGTAAGTAGCCACAAATATCTCTCATCCTCATTCAAGCTGGAGGCCTGTCCCATCGGATTAGCACAAATAATATTGGCCCTGTTCATCTGGTTTATAATCCGTCTTTTTTCAGCTTGTTTTTTCAGCCGGAACAGTATTTTTCTCTCACAACAAATCAGTTCACAATGTTTTTCAGCCGGCTTATCAGCACAGCCGAACAGGGCCAATTTCTGAGATCCCCTGCACGGGCACATTTGTTTGATCGGCTATGCGAGAAAGGCGACAAATCGGCAATGATAATCCCCATGTGTTTTATTATTTCTCCCGATCCAGAATCCTTGTATCCGTGCATGTGCAAGGGAACGGATCATCCAGGTGAGATAGCCCATATCGGCAACAATAATCCCCATGTGTTTTATTATTTCTTTTTGTTTTGATATGAAGCAGATGCGTGATTGAGTTCAGTATTTTCCAGCCGGTGCCATCCAACGATGGGAAGCTGCCTGCTCATGTCTTCCCTGCACATCCCCATCAGGCTTTCGGGATAGGCTATTGAGTAATTTATCCTATCCATGTATATTTTGTCTTCCCTGCACACACTCTTGATCTGATTAGGCATCTCAAACTACATGCACTCTGTTGATCTGATTAGTTATCTCAAACTAGGCAGCGTATGTTTCTGGTATGATTCTCGTAAATACTTACATTTATAGTACACATTTCTCGTAAATATAAGTGTGCTTATGTTGAGGTAATATAATAGAAAATTATCGTAAATATTCTTAGTGCAAATTCTCCTATATATTCTTAGTATAAAATATTTGTAGTATTATTGTAAATGCTTATATTCATAGTACATGTTTCTCGTAAATATCAGTGTAAGTTATGGTAACCTGGAATTTTGTTTGTCAGATGGGATTTTTTAGTGCACTCAGCTGATGCAGGTTGAAAATTGATTTTTTTCCTTTTGCTGCCTCGGGTCTCCAACTGCACAAATACAAGTGTTCTCCAGCGACTTCAATTTCATTATTTATATCCAACTGTTGGCTTAGTTAGTGTCTGATCCAAAGCCATGGGAGATGTTCGAAATGATTTAGAGCACCTTTTTTTCACTCAAATTCTGGATGTAAATACATAATATAGTTGATGTTCCTATCAGTGTGCCATGTAACCTCTAGCTCGATTATTTTGTTGCATGTATATTTGCCTGCAGTCTATATATGTATAACTTGTCAAATCTCAACTATAGTACTGCAGTACATTTTAATATTTGCATGGAGCATACATTCTAGTAAATAATTCTGCAAAAAATTCTAGTAAATATATTATCGTCTACACTTGGGGCAAAAAGGCATATATTCAATTATGTCAAAATCTCGTAAATATTACTGTAAAAATCTAGTAAAAATTACCACAAAAATCTAGTAAAGATTACTATAACTAGTAAGGGCAGAAAGGAATAGATTCTAGTAAACAATTTGCAAGTCTAGTAAATAGATTATCGTAAAAGAGGCAGCATAGATTCCAGTAAACCATTTAAAAATTATCACAAAACGTTCATGTGCATGTAGCTCCATCACGGAATGTACAAGGTTCAGTTACTATAATCACGGAACGTGAAATTGCCTCTCCAGCCGGACAGTGATTACAGTAATTAATTTGCAGTATTTTAATGCTCATGTGCATGCCTGCATGCAGCTCCATCGGCCAGCTTCAAAACCGGACGTCCGGCTGAGTGCTTGGACCGGCCTGGCTACCAAATAAGCTATTCTATACAGAGTATACTCTCCCTATATATATATATATATCTCAATCAATCGGTATGCATCTACTGGAGCGGCATGCTTTGAGCACTACTTGATGAACTGTTTTTGCCTTTGTTCATTTGTTCGGTGGGGACCATGCATATCTTGTCGTCCAAATATATTATTCGCTACCTATCACGCATGCAATAATTAAGTTTCAAAATCTTTGCATACATGCATTGTATGATTGTGGAAAGTATGCATTTGTTCACAGCCAAAAGTGTCTAGAGAAATTGAATCAGAATTTCAGGCAGAAACAGGCTTAACTGGTTTCCCAAAATAGCCGGTTTACCACTTTGTCAAAATGTAAAATGAACTTCACCATTGTGTTTGACTTATATGGAAAAACATGTATGATCATGTACGCTCGCGCGCACCCTCCGACGAAGAAACCTGACTGAGCCTGGGCATGCCGTAGCCCCTGCTCAGGGCTCGGGGCTCGCCCAGGCCTCAGGCTCCCGATCGACGACACGCTCGAGCTCGGGCCTTGGCTCCTGCCCAGCTTGCAATGCCAGCCAAGGCCCGGGCACAAGAAGACAAGCCCCGAGCCATCGGGGCTCGGGGGCTCCCAGACACCGCGCTCCAGGCATGGCCTTGCCGGCCACTTTCGCAACAAGGTCACATATGGGGCGTGACACAAGAAGACAAGCTTCCCACGAGCTCTAGGGGTTGGGCGACTCTCGGGCCCACGCGTCAGCCCCTGGAGCCGACCTCCTTCACCACCAAGAAGACTCTAGAAGCTCCACCTGGGGGAGGTCGGTCTAAGTCGACACAGCCTGACATGCAGAGTGTCAGAACAGAGCAGCGGGACGACGTTCAAGGCTTCTTCAGCTCCATGACACCGCCACGGTCCACAGAGCGCCGTTGTAAAACCCTCCTGGACTCCGGCGCATGTAGACCGTAGACTCATCTCTCCAAACCACTATGTACCTAATTTATCTCATTATATAATGGATAAGGTCGGACCTAGAGGGGGGAGGAGGACGATCCAAGACAGATCATTCCATTCCATTCCTTTCGCTCCTGCTTAGCACCAAGAGCAAGGGCACCTAGAGAGGGACATCGAGAGCTCCTCCACCGCATCCCGTCGTCTTCCTCCTCTCCGATGAGGGGAAGGCTCCACCGACGGTGAGGCAACCTCAGGATTAGCATCGAGCTAACCCCCTACCAAACCTCTCTTTACACTCTGTTGTAACCCACCGATTTTGGGTGCTTTTGAGTATAAGGATCATCATCTGCTAAATATAGAGCATCGATTGGCATGAACTAGGATAAACCGTTGCGTCCTCTTTGTGATTCTTGTGTTCTTGAGTCCACCCGAGCCACCGAAAACCCATACTCTGACACCGACTCGAACATCTATGCTTGCCATGGTTTCGACTCCGCGACACCCTCTCTTTCTAAAACTATTACTTCACCTTATTCTTCGTTGCTGTTGCATGGCTGGTGGATCAACAACAACGATGTTCTAGAGCGGTCAGGCGGCTAGGGCAGGCCTTCACCGTCGTATGCCCCGATAGCCCCCCTCTGAGCATGTGGAGTTTCGGGTTTCAAGAGATCTTCTCAGCATGTCTTGCATCTTGCACTCCCAACGAGATTCTTCTAGTGGCTTGTCTTATGTATCGCACTCATTGCTGGAGGCACCAGCTGACTTGAGGGTCCACTAGGCTGATCTTTGGCCCACCTATACCAACAATCTAGCTTATTACCGGTGTGGTGACCTAATTTGCATCAATAATATTATATGTTTCAAAACATAGTATGCCCTACCAAGAGTATGTTTCATCACGCAAACACTGTTGATTTCATTAAATAACGTTGGTCCATTCATACTAGTACTCTCTCCATCTCAAAATAGGTGTCTCTCTGGGATAGGTGCTGGTCAAACTTTCTCAATTTTGACTAGGTTTGTAGAAAATATTAACAACATTTGTATCTCCAAATAATTTTATTATGAAAATACATTCAACGATTCATCTAATGATACTAATTATGCACCGTAAGTAATAATATTTTATTTGGTCAAATTAAAAACGCTTGACTTATTAGAAAGTGAGAATGATATTTATTTTGGGATGGAGTATATCTTTACATATAAATTCAGAAATAATCATATCAAAACGTAATATGGCAAAAGACGTTATAATACGTAGTACATGTAGAAAGTTCCTTCATCATCGCAGAGTAGAAAATTTTCCATGAGTATCTGAAAAGAAAGCCAGTCATCTCTGAACTTTTGACGTTTGATTATTATTTCTAACATTATCTCCGCCCTTCTTGTGCCACCAAAAGTGCCAGTACTAATTAGCTAGCTGGCCAACTATTTTGGACGGCCAAAAAATGCAAATGCATGCCTTTGGCCTAACCTTATTCAATCGTTTCCAATAATTCCATGCACTATCGAGCCATCCATCTGAAACACAAGCGCAGGATATGACTAGCTTATAGCATAAAGAATCCATGAGTTATATATTATCGTTGTCAAGTGATTGATCGTGCTTGTTGGCTCATGCAAGTTTTAATGTGACAAATGAAGCACGCATCCTATCCAAGCATCAGGTCACTTTATGCTGTTAAAGATGATGCTTTTTTGCACGAAATATCAGTGATCATTGTTCTTTGGAATACAATAATTTAACCTTATTATTGGTTTCGAGCACCTCATCATGCATGCAAGTCCTTTCTGAACTCGCAAATAACATGAGCGATGGCTGTCATGTATGATTGATGTAGCATTCTAGATGAAATTCAATAAATAATCATGAGGAGCATGCATTATCTATGTTATATTAATTAAGTTTATACGCAAACAAAAACTATATAATTGCTGGCTATTTAATGACTCTATAATGTGGCATTGTTACCACCGGTCAATCTATCAATCCATATGTCTCAGTCTATGAGTCCATGGTTTCATGACTTCCAGGTGTAATCCACGTGCATCATATCCACATCTGATGAGTGTGATATGCATGATGATGAGCTAACTGAGATTGCAACGGGTCAGCCGCAGGTGACGGCGAGATGAGAGCTCGCTCGACATGCAGCATATCCACATCTGATGGCAGCTGTTTCCTTTTCATGTCATATATGCAAATGCATCTGCTTTTCCACACAGATATATGCAAAAGGTGGTGTTTTATTGGAATGATAATCCATCCACAAAGATACAACGTGTATATTGCATTGATTAACCAAGCCTTGCTGGGCCGGTGCTCAGCAACCATCGCCTAGGGCCCGTCCAGGCCACCCCTCGTTGATTGCCGGTGAGCGGCAGCGGCGGCCAAGCTCAAAAAGGCTGACCGCCGCAGCTTCACCCTCCCACACCTTCCTCTACACTTCGACAAGCGATAATGCTTCGGCTAGGGTGTCCGTCCCATGTCGGACACGGCTAGCTGGGCCTGCGGACCGGCCCACAGCCTGCTCCTTGCCTGTATACAGAGTTCCTAAAAAAACAAAATAAAATAGAGCGACGCATCGTTCCTTATTTCGGTTGTTGTGGGCACCTCCACCGCACCGACGCCGTTAGCTCGCTTCATCTCCACCGCTGCGGCCTTGACCCTCTCCCCTCACTCCATGGCGACCGCTCCCCCCACTCCATGGCGGCTCGAGCAAGCCTCCTCCCCTCCCCTCCATAGATCCAGTCACCCCTCCTCCACATGCATCTTCCCTCAAGTCTGGCGGCCTCCATGGCGTCCCCTCCCCCTCACTCCATGGCGGCCGCGACCCTCCCCCCGCGTCCCACTAGATCTGGCCGTCCCCTACCCTGGCCGGTGGTGCCCTCCCCAGATCTAGCGGCGTCTCCTCTCCCTCGGCCAACGACGGGCATGGTGAGGGTGTGCGGGCGCGCACCATCTAGCGAGCCTGCGCCACCGTAGTTGCCCACCAGGTAGGTCATGGCCGTGTGGTGATGCTGTGTTTCAAGTGTTTCTGGACGCTTTTCAGATATGTTGCAAGCCCATGTTTCAAGTAGTGTTTCAGTTGTTTCAGATGTAATTTTTAATTGTTTCATGCGGATGTTGCAAAATTAGATCGGGATGTTGCAATTGTTATACACGGATGTTGCAAGCGTGTATCCCCAATGTTTCATCTATTTGTTTTGTAGATGTATGTTGCAAGTGTTTTAGACGCATGTCTCAAGTGTTTCGTCTGTCTTCTTTTGTATATTGTAAATGTTGTATCTAGATGTTTTAAAAGTAGATCGGGATGTTGCACATGTTGCAATAGTGTTTCAGCTGTATGTTTTAAATGTTTCATCTGTTTTAGATGTATATTACAAATGTTTCATCTGAATGTTGCAAAAGTAGATCAGATGTTGCACGGCATGGCCGGTGGCTGTCGTGTTGCTGGGGCGCAGCCGTGGGTCAACCCACATGGGTTTCCCCGGGCGGAGCACGGGGTGGGCGCGGGGGCGCGAGTCCCTACAACGGACGCGAACGCGGGTGCTGGAGCAGGATGCGGGACATGGGGCGTGGGGTGGTATGCGGACGCAGGATCGAGAAGTGCAGGTGTCAAAGCCACGTCCGGACACGACGACGTCCCGTCTGGATGTCCGTGCGTTAGATGGTCTGTTCATCAAGCCCTGCAGGGCTTCGTTGGCGGCAGGCGACGTTGGATAGCGAGGCTTCAGAACCTCGCCCTCTACTCTATGCTAGATCCGGTGTCTAGCCTCGGCATCTGGTGCTCTTGATCGCAGGGTGCGACGGGCCACGAAGTTGCTGGGAAGCCGCTCCCCCATCACCTGCTACAATTCCTCCTGGTATGCCAGGTGGCTGAGGGGCGCCATCTGCATTTCGAGCGGCCTAGAGCCGAAGACACGCAGCGTCACAGCCAGATTCGTCGGCGGTCGCCACGTGCCCCGCTGGCGCAGCCATTGCCGAGGCGTCTTGCGCTGACGATATTTGTTGATGGTCGTGTCATCTTCCTTGGTGGATTGTTTTTATTCTGTTGTTAGCAATTGTTATGGCCATGTCTTCTGACTTCACAGATCGACTAGTTTGCTTGGGTGTTGTAGCTGTAGGACGACCCTCTGCTTTTTCTTGCTGTTTGATTTAGGTTGTCAAGCACTATCTTACTGGTGTAACCTGCGCTACGAGAGCCCTTCGCAGTTCCGTCATGTAACTCAATTCTTCTTAATGAAACACTTGATAAGACATCGTCATGGCATGTGTCCGAAAAAAATATATTGCATCGATTGCCAAAATTCTGCAGATTCATCTAGAGACAACCATGTGCCCAAGTGTCCATGTTGCCGTGCAACGGTGCAAGTGCAGTTAACACCACCTGAAGTGACGATATGTTCGTTAAAGCAGCCACTATAATATTATTATAAATATCAAAACAAAAAAAGGAGGACGAAACAAAAAAGGTGCTGCTTTTGGAGGATGGCTACATGTCAAAGCGCTTTGCGAACTGATCATAGTGTCAGGTTCCTTGTGGTGGAACCTGTTCATTTGGGTTCAAGTTCTTGACTTGACATGGGTGCTTGTATTTTTCTGGATTTATTCCAGAATTTAACGGCGTTATGCTTTCAGTGGTAGACGATGTCTCCGTCGACAATGAAACGTCTGTGGTGATTTCGTGAATCTCGAGATCTGCCGACTCAGTCCTTCGAAGGTACTTATAAGGGTAGGGTTTGCGTAGGTGTGTTCATAGAGGTGAGTGTGTGTACGTATTGTGGATGTCTGCGTTGTACCATATAATTTTTTTTATAAAAAAAGCGCCTTGCATTGGAAACGAGAATAGAAGCCACAACCTAACCTGACTGATGGCGAGACGCAAACAACGTGTCAGCATTTAGCAGTAGATACTATCTAGCTGCTAGTCTGCACTGCACGCATGTGGAGCAATGATTGAGCCGATGCACACCGTTGAGGTCGGTCCATCCAAGCAAGACAATGGAAGAGCACTTTGCTTCCAAGCATGACAAGTATGCGATTCTTGATCGATGATAGCTAGATTCGTCTGCAGCGCGACATGCTGCTTTGAGCACTACTTGACCAGTTTTCGTCACTAGCTAGGACAACTGTCTGTGGATGCCTTCGTTCATTTGTTCACCAGACAAAAGTCTCCGGGGGACACTGCATCATCAACTGGCCGACGGCATGCCGTCCCAAGGAAAAAAGAGGACTAGGGATATTGGACCTTGAACGCTTCGCAAGAGCACTAAGACTACGGTGGTTATGGTTTCAATGGAAACACAGGGATAGAGCTTGGAATAAACTTGATCTACCGGTAGATAGTTGGGATAAAGATTTACTTTCGGCTTCCACAGATAGGCGATGGGAAATGGGCGCAGTTCTGGACATCGTCTTGGGTCGATGGGAGAACACCAAAGGGGATTGCACCAACATTGTTCCGCAAAATCAAAAGGAAAAAATTGACAGTTCAAAAAGCCTTGGAAAACAATCGCTGGGTATCACATATCTCTCCTTTAGTCACGGCACAAGAAATAAGAGAATACGTCACTCTTTGGGAAGCCGTTGGCCAAACTCAATTACATGAGAACACGGCGGACAACATTCGCTGGCGCTGGACAGCGAACAGAGAATACACAGCCAAAAGTGCATACGCCATTCAATTCCAAGGAACATGTACCAAGCTGAAACTGCTACCGATTTGGAAAGCAAAGGCGGAGCCCAAATGCAGATTCTTTGCTTGGACATTGGTGCACAAAAAAATCCTAACGGCCAACAATTTGATCAAACGGAATTAGCCAAACGATCCAATGTGCAAGCTATGTGGTACAGAACTAGAAACACCAACACACCTTTGCAAGGACTGCAATTTCACAAAGCAAGTTTGGTTCATCCTAAAACAATGGCTTGGACTATCTTTGATTGATACGGTGCCAATGGCGGGATCTCTTCACAGTTACTGGCGCAAGTGTCAGTCAAGGTTTGATAAAGACCAAAGAAGGGCATTCGATGGCATTATAATCTACTTTTGGTGGAATGTGTGGAAGGAGCGGAATCGAAGAACGTTTCAAAACAAGACTATGCAACCCGGTCAGGTGGCGCTACTGTGCAAAGAAGATTTAGAACAATACCAGTTGGCGACTAGAGCTAATGTCGGACTACAACAAGTTTAGTTGTCAGTTCTTGCTTTTCGTTAGGGGATCCTGGGCTGGCTCCCATGTTGTTGTTCTTTCAGGGTTGGTTTTCTTAGTTGTTTGTTCGCTGCCTAGTTGGGCGCCTAGTTGGGTAGTTGGCCATAGAGTCGAAGTTGTGGGGACTTCGGTCTCCAGTTGTTGTTGGTTTTGTGGTTGTCCTTTGTAATCTCATGTTTTTGTTCTTTACTCGTCTAATAAAATCCCGGCAAATTTCTTGCCACCTTTCTAAAAAAAATACTATTCATCCCTACCAGGCATGCAATACTTATGTTTCAACATTTTTGCATACATGCATTGTATGATTGTATCAAGTGTATCGTATCTTTGAGGGCGCAAACACTGATCCGTTGATTCCGTTAAATAATAATGTTGGACCACTCATATTTACTAGAATATTTTTTCCTCTATAAATTCAGAAATAATCATGGCAAATGCATGCAGCGATAAGGTCTTACACAAACATAATTGGTAAGTATGAAAGTGAGATTCGATATGATCTTTTCTTGCACAGTGATAGATGTTCATTCAGAAGACAATTATCTCCCAACTTTTGACATTTGATTATATTTATAACATTGTCTCTGCCTTTCTTGTGCCACCAAAAGTGCCTGTACTAATTAGCTATATAGCTGGCCATCTATTTTGGACGATAATAAATATGCAAATGTCTTTGGCCTAACCTTATTCAATCGATATTCGATAATGCTACAAACAGGACGTCCGACGCCAGCGACTCGCTCCAGGACACGTGGCGTGATGTGCACAACAACTTTAACTCCCTCCATTTCTTATTCTCATTCGAACACGGTCTTCTTCTCATCGCGCGCTGACTCTACACCACTCACTCGCTCCTCGGTCCTGCGCCACCACACCCCCCACCTGCGCCGCTCGCTCCTCTCCCCTGCATGTCATCACACGCCTCACCCGCACCTCGCTCCTCGCTTCGCCCGTGCGCCACGCCATCCACTCCCTCTCGTAGCACATGTCGCTCGCCAAGCTGGGCCAAGGCCAGTGCTGGTGGCACTGGCTAGTGGTGGTGCTCGCACACGCCGCTGGTGCTGGGTGCGGGTGATGCTCATGCGCCGCCGTTTGCCGCCGGCTCAAACCCCGACGACTGAAATCGACTATCCAGGCTCCCCCTATGTCGCAAATGTATGTTTCATGTGTTTCAATCGTTTCAAAGGTATGTTGCAGCTGTTTCTTATGGATGTTACAGAAGTAGATCGGAGATGTTGCACATGTTGCATATGTTGCAAGTGTTTCAGAGGAATGTTGCAAGCGTTTGTTTAAAATATTTCATCTGTTCCAGAAGTACGTTGCAAGCATTTTGATTTGGATGTTTGCATATGTTTCACATATATGTTGCAACAACATGTTTCATATGTTTCATTTGTTTCAGCGTATGTTGCAAATGTTCTATCTGGATGTTGCATATATTACAATGACTATGTTACAAGTGTATATTCCAAATAATGTTTCATCTGTTTCAATCGTATGTTGCAATTGTTTCACATCTGAGTGTTGCAAAGGCAGATCTCAATGTAGGGCTGTTTAGTGAGAAAGAGATAGCTAGTGGGGAGAGCCATGGTGATGTCGGTTGTAAGCTAGCAGTAGCGCTCCATCAGAGGATGCACAAGCGTCCACGCTGGTGCATGCAGTCCATTCCCGTACGACATGCTGCATCCGCGCTGGCCTTGCCAGAGGTCCCGGAGAATAAGCTTGTCGCATCTCCTTGCGCGACGGATCGAGATGCTGAACCTGGCTGTGGGGGTGATGCGAGCTTGAGGTGGTTGAGACCGTCTGCGGGCGTGGCGAGCGGCCAGGCTCCCTGTTACCCGGGCACGGCAGACGCTCTGCTACACGGAGGACCGGACAGGGTGCAGCGGAGTTGCGTCCAGATGCGGGCCTAGGGCCGGACGTCTGGGAGCAGGGCGCTAGTTATTCCCTTCCAATAATTCCATGCACGATTGAGCCACCTGAAAGTCAGGCGTTGGATATGACTGATAGCATAATAAGAATCCACGAGTTATCGTTGTCATGTGATTAATTGTGCTTGGCTCATGCATGTTTTGACAAGTGAAGCACATCCAAGCATCTTATTAGGTCACTATATTTTGCATGAAGTATTAGTGATCATTGGTGTTTGAAACACAATAGTTTAACCTTGATTTTGAGTGCTTCATGAAAGTCCTTTTCTGAACTCGCAAATAACACGAGCGATGATTGTAATGTATGATTAATGTAGCATTCTAGATGAACTATAGTAAATATTCATGAGGATCATGCATTATTATCTAAGTTATTAAGTTTGCACTCAACGAAAATCATATAATTCATGCGGGGAAACGATACATGAAGCGCTGTTTATACTCGCAAAAATCCTAGCTACATCATCTATGTTATAGTTTGGTTTTCTATATAAGGTAACGGTCCCCACGGTGAACTGTTCCCAGTGTCGGGGCGGGGCCAGGGTTCGGGGGTTTTCTCGGTCGGGGAGCTGAGAAGTTTCTTCTTATGCGAATACCGTGGGGGCGGTCTTTCCCCCACCGGCCGAGTTTTTTTTTTATATAATTGGGACAATGATTATTGTTCCCATTCTCATTTCTCAATCTATCACTACCGGAAACGCAGCCTTTGCCGAGGGCTTCCGGCTTTGCCGAGGGCTAAATATCGGGCACTCGGCAAAGGTCCTCTTTGCCGAGGGCTGGCCCAAGGAGCCCTCGGCAAAGACAGGCCCTCGGCAAAGAGGCCTCTGCCGAGGGTTTGGCCCTCGGCAAAAAAAAATCTTTGCCGAGGGCCTACCTTATGGCCCTCAGCAAAGAGTCTTTGCCGAGGGCCTACCTTATGGCCCTCGGCAAAGAGATTTTTTAAAATATATTTTGAGACACTAAATTAACTCAAACAAAAAAGTTTTCTACTATAAAGTTGTCTAACATTTTAAGATCTACAAAGTATATATTGGTCATTTCTTCATTTAACAAATCAATAGTAATGTTGTTCACAAAATTTATCTCTCTAATAAGTTTCATGAAACTGCTAGAGAGGATATATAAGGATTGTGAAATATGTTAGAACCACCACGTCGGTTGAACAAATGACCAAACAACCAAAATAAAGTTTGTAGATCTTGAGAAGTTATAAAATGTTGTAGTTGAAAACTTTTTCATTTGAGATAATTTAGTGCTTTAAAATGTATTTTCAAAAATCTCTTTGCCGAGGGCCATAATGCAGGCCCTCGGCAAAGAGGGTCTTTGCCGAGGGCCTGCATTATGGCCCTCGGCAAAGATATTTTTCAAAAAGTCTCAGATGGAAAAACACTCTAAACGAAAGTTGTAGATCATGAAAAGTTATAAAACTTTATAGTTGACAACCTTTTCATTTGAAAGCATCTAATTGAGGATATTTATATTTAAAGTTTGAAATTTCAAATTTCAAATTAAAAAAAAAGTCTTGCATGGAAAAACACTCTAAACGAAAGTTGTAAGTCTCGAAAAGTTATGAAACTTTATAGTTGACAACGTTTTCATTTGAAAGCATCTAATTGCCGATAATTGCGTCTTAAGTTTGAAATTTGAAATTTGAAATTTTGAAAAAAGCCTCGGGTGGAGAAACACTCTAAATGAAAGTTGTAGATCTCGAGAAGTTATGAAACTTTGTAGTTATCAATTTTTTCATTTGAATTCGTTTAAAACCTCAAAATATATTTTGAAAAATCTCTTTGCCGAGGGCCATAACGTAGGCCCTCGGCAAAAAGGGTCTTTGCCGAGGGCCTACCTTATGGCCCTCGGCAAAGATATTTTTCAAAAACTCTCGGATGGAAAAACACTCTAAACAAAAGTTGTAGATCTTGAAAAGTTATAAAACTTTATAGTTGACAACGTTTTCATTTGAAAGCATCTAATTGAGGATATTTATATTTAAAGTTTGAAATTTCAAATTTCAAATTTTAAAAAAAGTCTTGGATGGAAAAACACTCTAAACGAAAGTTATAGATCTCGAAAAGTTATGAAACTTTGTAGTTGACAACTTTTCATTTGAAAGCATCTAATTGCCGATAATTGCGTCTTAATTTTGAAATTTAAAATTTGAAATTTTGAAAAAAACCTCGGATGGAGAAACACTCTAAACGAAAGTTGTAGATCTCGAAAAGTTACGAAACTTTGTAGTTGACAACTTTTTCATTTGAATTCGTTTAGTGCCTCAAACAATCAATTTACACTCGGTTTGTTATAACATATGGGGAATCGAAATAGAATATAAACACAAGTGATAAATGATTAGAGTGGTTGGAGGAGGTAAGTGAGAGAGGGTGTGAGAGGTCACGAGTTCGAATCCCACCGACCACGACTTTACAAATAGGGTCAAAAATACCGATAAAGGGCCCTCAGCAAAGACCCCTTCGCCGTCTCAAAATTTCCCGAGGGCTCTTTGCCGAGGGCCGCCCTCGGCAAAGCCTTTGCCGAGGGTTTTTGGGGGCCCTTGGCAAAGCATGCGAGTCCAGTAGTGTATCAATTCACGTGTCTCATCAATCTATGAATCCATGGTTTCTTGCATAAGCACCAGCAAAATGGGGGTCCTTGGCAAAGCATGCGAGTCCAGTAGTGTATCAATTCACGTGTCTCATCAATCTATGAATCCATGGTTTCTTGCATATGCACCAGCAAAACCAATGGTTTCATGCATCCACTGCATATATTCATTCATTCTATACATGAATGATGGCCGCGCACAAGGAGATTCGGTGACAGATTCGAGGCCACATCTTCACCCTCCTCCTTTAGCGTTTGTTAAAGCCAAAATGGCGGTGCAAAAGAAGCGGATGCATGGGTCGTGCTTCTGCCCTGCATGATATGCGGCTTAAAATAATGCAGGTTATAAGCTTGGAGACCCATCTGTATAGATGCATGGTTCTCGACCGTACATTTTGGAAATTGCATCGTTTTTATTTCATTCTTGCCAAAGCCAGGAGGATGAGGTCCTATGACTGCTTAAAATTGGCATCTGTGGATGAGGTCCTGTGGCTGCTGTTTCGTGCGGTGAGCCGCTCAGGGCGAGAGAGCCACACCTTTTGGCTTTTGCACCCTCTCGCCTAGCATTCTTCAAGTGACAGGTGGCGGTGTCTCGGCGATCACGGGTGGTGTGTGAGACGGCGGAAGCAAAAATCAACGCGCAGGTGGTGTGACGCACGCAGTGGCTTTGCGCTGCCCTGTGGGACCTTAATTAGGACCGCAAGAAGTGGGCCCCGGTGTATATACGCTGTTGACTTCTTCTGGCCCATCATCTGACCATCAATTGCCTACTTTGGCATGTATGTGTATATACATGGTTACTTTAACGTAGGGTGTATATACTAACAAATTAACTCTAGCGTGCATTTGGCTCTTTTTAGTAAATCTGCGCCTCGTCTTGCTTGGCATTTAGGAAATACTTCCTCCATTCCAAATTATAAGGTATTCCAAGAATCTTGGAGAGTCAAAGCATCTTAAGTTTGACAAAAATTATAAAGAAAATTACAAAAATTTATAACATCAAATAGGTATACTATGAAAATATAATTAATAAAGAATCTAATGATACTTAATTGATGTCATAAATATTATTATCTTATCATATAAATTTGGTCAAACTTGAGATCCTTTGACTCTCCAAGATTCTTGAAATGCCTTATAATTTAGGATGGAGGGAGTAGACATGAAGCATGCCTTTTGTTTCCAAACGAATGCTCCTTAGGGTCTAAGCTCACAAGCATTTTGCTTGCTTTCGCACGAGAAACTTTGGGTTTTTTTATGTCTCAATACCTCAAGTACAAACTATCTAGCTTAGGTGGGCGAGGCAACGCGAGACAAAGTGTTACACTCCAATTAAAGGATAATATAGAGTACATACATCTTATGTGCGCCCCAGGAATAGTCGCACACATAAGCTAACAAATTAATAGAAGTATCATCACTGTGTACATACATCACGATATTACATCACGTAGTTCTTAACATATCAAGCGGAAAAGTAAATAACAACTCTCAAAAGAAGTCTCTGCTCCACAGGGAAGGCCGACTGGTTGACCCAAACCTAGTAATCTTCAGGGAAATCCTCGTAGAAACTGTCATCTGTTACCCATCCAGGATTTTTATCTAAAAACGAAATAACAAGTATAGTATGAGGATTCATGAGGCTCAAAAAGGATAGACACGGTTCACTGCAGTTAGCACTTTTAGTATATCAACATTTTATTATTAATTAATATCCAGTTATGTTTAAGCTCCCATTTAACCCACATGATCACCTACTAGAATTAAGGAGAGAAATTGATCATCATTATAATCTCATCATCATCATCATAAGTCATCCACATGTCAAGTAACCATTTATTCTGTGAGTTTTCCGTGTCGCTCGTGACCGTGAGCACGGCTGTTATAACAGTTTTAACACTCTGCAGAGGTTGTGCATCTTTACCCGTGAGTCGTGTTACCCATATGCCCGGGGCCCATCGACCCCCTAACACTCCCAAGGTGAGCAGGCAGGGTACACTATGAAGCCTTCCATAGGCCTCTTCTAACAAGTTAGGGCCGCGAGGTTTCCTCGGCAGGCCGATATAGAGAACCCCTTTCGATGGCACAATTCCTGCAGGCTATACACATCAGAATAGAGGCAGTTCTATACCCAAAGTGGCAAGCCCCTCTTGCGCCCTTTCGGGTAACCTCTAACAAGCTAGAAAAGATCCTATTACTGAGCTAAAGTCAGAGCCATATAACTCTCATGGTTGCACTATATGTCCCAGCTTTTGACCTACAGATAAGTCCTTACGGAGGGTTTAGGGCAACATGATCAACATCATTTGCACCCCCATCCTATAGTTCCACTGTTACCATCAT
Organism: Saccharum spontaneum; assembly: GCA_022457205.1. Lineage (NCBI taxonomy): Eukaryota > Viridiplantae > Streptophyta > Magnoliopsida > Poales > Poaceae > Saccharum > Saccharum spontaneum. Next base: position 17,938,757 of record CM039595.1, on the reverse strand, counting down.
GTTTATCCATTGGTTCCATTAGTCATAGTGTAGATCATGTTTAGTTAGAGCACTAGCATTCTACCCATGTGCAATAAAACCCATAGGGATCAAGGTACAAGTCATCAAAGACTAGGATGTCCTTATAGTTGAGCAATATTAGACACATGCATAATGAGTAGATTATATAATGAATAGGACATCAAGGTAGGCCCATGCTATACTTGCCTTGGTTCATGAGCTGTTGCTGGTTGAAAGTCCCTAGTTTGGTTTTGGCTAATTGATGAAACCTAGGACTAACCTTTGTATCTAAGTGGATGATTTAGATAAAGGTGGTCATTGAATATGAGACATGACATTGACTCATGTGACCAAGATGGTGAAGACCAAGATGAGGCTTGGCTCGATGGACCGGTTGTGAAGGTGAAGGGCAAGTCGAGGCTTCGAAGCGAAGGACCATGCGATGGTGAAGCTTGAACAAGACTTGGCGCCGACGGACCGATGCAACGGTGAAGAGCAAGTGAAGTCAAGGTCGATGGATCGAGACGGTCATGTGATGATATGAAGTGGATCATATCCTTTGGAGAAACAAAATGGGCTCAAGGCAAAGGTATAACCATAGGGCCATTTTGTTTTACACTCAAGACACCATAGAGGGTGTGAGTGGTTTAGGATCGATAGCCGAACTATTAAGAGGGGAAGTCTTATCGGTTATTCGACGCATGGGTGCCACTAGGTGAATTCATGAAGTGCATTGCATGTAGGGCCTAGTGAGCTAACTGGAAAACCTTTGAAAATAATTGAGAAAAAGCTAACACACAAGCACATGGAGATGTACACTTGATGGTGTTGGCACATTTGCAAAGGTGGCGTTGGTCGCGCTGTGGTTTGCGGGTAGAGAAGGGTTTGGTTCCTTTCTCTCTCCCGCCGAGCGTGCGAGCGCGGGATTCAGGCGATTTCGGGGAAATGAAATGCCTATTTTCCATTGCGCCGGAAGTCGGAAAAGAAACGGAGGCGAACGCGGTCACAGAAGGCACCAGACGCTGCACCGGACGCTGCACCGGACGCGGTCAGTTTCGACCGGCGCGTCCGGTCAGTACAGCGTCAGGGTCTGGCGCGCGAGTTAGGGTTTGACACCGGCGCGTCCGGTGACCCACGGGACCGGCGCGTCCGATCTGGCGAACAGCGAGTCACGAAGTCTTCGGACGCGGTGCGCGTCCGGTCCCTCACCATCGGACGCGTCCGGTGGTCCAGGGAGCTTACTGGACTCGCACCAGACGCGGGTACTGTGGCGTCCGGTGGTTGCGAGGAGCGCGTCCGGTCATGTCTTCGGGCGTGCGAGGACTGTGCGCACTGGCGCGTCCGGTGATTCGCAACAGCGCGTCCGGTGGAGCGTTTGACCGTTGGCGCGCAGTGACCGTTGGAGGATCTAACGGACGAATTTGAAATCTGAGGGACACCGGACGCGGTTGAGCGCGTCCGGTCTGTTACGACCGGCGCGTCCGGTGGTCCCGCAGAAAACGGTTAGTTGAGTTCTAACGGCTCTATTTGGATGGGATGCTTATAAATACTTGTTGGCCGGCCCTTTGGGAGGTCTCTTGGCATTTCTAACATACTTGTGCATCCTTTGAGCTAGAGCTACTCCTCCCACTCATCTCTCTTGCTTGATTGCAAATTAAAAGTGAGATTGAGTGATCCCAAAGTGCATTGCATAGCTTGAGGGCATCTAGTGGCACTTGTGGGTGGTTTAGCCGGTGGATTTCTTGTTACTCTTGGAGAGTACCGCTCCTAGCCGGTTTGGAGATTGTTGGAGGCGTTGGCAAGAGAAGGTGATTGTTCTTGGCCACCTCCGGTTGATTGTGAGAGGTTCTTGTGCTTTCCTCGGCGGGACGCCAAAAGCAACTCTAGTGGAATCCGCGTGTCATTGAGTTACCTCACCTGAGAGTGGTGTCTTGCGGTGCCTTGCGGGGCGTGTCTTGAGGGGCAAGTGACTTGAGGGTCACACCGAGGAACCATCTAAGTGTTGGTCGACACAACCGGTGACGTAGCTTGTCGGTGCACAAGTGAACACCGGGTGAACAAATATTGTGTCTCTTGTCTCCCGGTGATTGGTCTTCATATTGTGTTGTTGTCAATATTGATTGATTGTATATCATCTTGGTGATTGGCAACTTCCTCACTTCACCGTCGGTATAATAATCACAATCCTCTCTCTCTCATTTACATTCAATAGATTATCTTGTGTAGCTCTAGTAGTAGCTTTGCTAGTAGTGTCATTAGCTTGTTCACTAGTGTTCCTTTAGTGACATAGCTCTTGTGTGAACTAGAGATCTTAATCTACTAGACTTGTGGATAGGAGGCTTGCATCACAACCTTTGGCTAAGCAAAACTCGCTTTACGCCGTTTGTTATTCTAACAAGCTTGCTTAGTGGTTCTTGTAGATTTTTTAATAGGCTATTCACCCCCCCTCTAGCCATCTAGGACCTTACACTGGTCCTGCTGCTCCTCGTACGTGTCCGGGTTCCCGAAGTACTCCTCACCGTCTGAACTCAAACGACACGAAGTACAACACGCATTCCAGAACAGACATACAAGCAAAACATTACCACGATTAGAACAGTACACCAACCATAAATAAAACTGTATAAAATGTTTACAAAAATCATCTACATCTCTCTATGATCACAACAACACGAATTGCACAAAAAACGGAGCTACAACGCACAAGTTACGAGCTATACAAGGTTCCAAAAGCTAGCTATTAAACTAGACTTAATCAAGAAATTTAAAAGCTCCTAACAGGTCCAACAATAGTACTAATGCGTAGATCATGAAATTATGAAACTAACGCAAGTTGAACGGGTCGAATCGGAGCTAAAACCACGATTTTATAAGCGTTTTACTGCAGTGGCATTTCTGTAATTAGACTGGACTATTTTCGGATTTAAATAAATCGAGAATTCGGGAATTTCCAAACTGGCCGAGGACCGCGGGCATAATTAAGGGAAAAGGCAGGGTCTCTTTAGAAAGAATACCCGCGAAGGGGTACGGTGTGCTCGTGGCCCTTGGATTAGATTTGGACGGCCGTGATTGGATGATAGGAAAGGAGGGGTGGCTAGCTGGCCGGAACAGTGGCAGCCGCGGCAGCGCTGCCATTGCCGGTGACCGGAAGCTCGCCAGAGTGCGCGGAAATTGGCCTACGGCCCATGGTTTCGAAATGCGAGATCACCGGGATGATGCGGGGGAGATGGCGAGTCCGACCATGCGCTTTACGCGGGCAGGGAAGGTAACAATGTGGTGGTTGCCATGGCCGGTGGTGAGGAGGTCGCCAGAGTTTGCGAAAACAGCCCTAGAGGCCACTATCTGTCATGGGAGGTGGATGGGGAGAAAGAGGGGAGCGGGGCAAAGCTCACCGAGCGGTAAAACGAAAACGAGGGCGGCTCGGAGACGACGGCGACGCGGAGGAGCGGAGGGCGCTCCGGTGGTTCGCCGCTGCGGTTCTTCGGGTGCTCAAGCGAGTGGGAGCGGGGAAAAACTGGAGAAGGGGAAAGGCATGGACAGGGTCCCGCCTTCCTTTAAAGGCCCTGAGGCGCGGGGGAGGCTCCCATGACGCGCGGAGGTGGGCGCAGGCGGCGGTTGCCAAGACCGAGCAAGGCGCGGGGGAGGTGTTAGGGGAGGAGCTAACGGGTGGGCCCGGCGCGTCGGTGGCACAGGAGGGAGAGCGGGGCACGGCAGCGGCAGTTGCAGCCTCCGACTGGGCCAGCCCAGCAAGGGAAAGAGGGGAGAGGGGGAAGGCGAGCGGGCCAAGGAAAAACGGGCCAATGGGCTGAATTAGAAGGAGGTAAAGGAAGTGAATAAAATTCCCTTTTCATTTTCTAAATTGATTTTCCAAATCCAATTTCAAATGTTTTTGAATCTCTCTTTTGAACTTTGGATCAAAACCAATCAATACAATAAATAAAATGTGGCAGCATGAGTGCATCAACATGTAGCTAACCTTATGATTGATTTTATTTTCATGATAATTAATTATTTCCTACATTTGAATGCGGACTTAAATACACAAATAAATCATATTTAACTATTTTGAAAATTATGAAAAATTTAGGGTGTTACACAAAGCTAGCCTAGGAACTGGCCGAAAGCTCTTTCTTGAGCCCATTTCTATGCAGCTCAACATCTTAAATAAAGAAACAAGAATCAACTTCGTAGACTGGATGTTCGACACTGGGCCCGACTAGTAAGTAATATACGTGCATCCCACATGGATCTTATATTAGATTAATTAAAAAACATAGGCCCGAGCTGTGAATTTGCCATGCTCTGGCTATTGCTTCCTGATTCCTGAATGGATGGCACTAGCAAGCTACACACAAACACAACCGTGGGGCTTTGTCGATTGTCGTATATGTTATGGGCCTTTTGAATTAATTTAAGTCATTAAATTATCATTAAAATCTAATGATTATTTTGGCAGAATCCGATCGTCCGAACCGGCAGGGGAGAGGTGTACAAGCGTGTTTGACCCACCTGTCATTGGGTGGGATAAAGACTAACGTAGGAATCACTATTTCTTTTTATATTTTGGTATATATATAGAATAACTCCTCTTCTTTAGCCTACATATACTTCTCAAATACAGAATAGCCATATGATAAGCCCAAATAAAAAATATACCATACATGGAGGTTTAGTAGTTAGGGCATCCGCAACAGTAAGATTCAGTTACTAGCTTTAAGCCAATCTCTCCAACAGTATTAGCTTTTAGCAATGATTCATAGTATTATTAGGCCCACATGACACTCTCACATGCATGTTGTTGGAATGTGTGTACGAGCCTAACTCTTGATAAAGAGCTAGTTTTTCTCTGTCTTGTATTAAAAACTAAAAAAAATGGTTAGAGCTAGCTTATGAGTCATCCATTGTGGGTGCCCTTAGGCACTCTAATTTTTCACCTCTAATTCTGTTGGCCACCGAAACTTCCATAAAACAAAAAAATGGACGCATGTATTGAGTCCTTTTTTCCCTAATGGATTGCATGCTAATGTTTTAGGAGCACAGTGTAGACGCTAGGGCATTTGGAGATGAAAATACAATAATGCATTATTGGCATGATCCATGGTGTTGGAAGAAGAACTGAGCGCCAGCTCGATTTTTTTGGGTGCACGTTAGATTCTAATGATCCGACCTGACACGTAGTTTCTCTTTTGGCGTTCAAGAATAACCTACATCTTTGTGTGCATTTCCGCGGACAAGAAGAGGAAGATGTGCTATGTTTTAACTTACAGATGTAACACCCCGCGTCCAATACTGCTTATATGGCCCAGATCTGCACGTGGAAGAGGCCTGCATACGCGTAGCACCTCTCTTACACTTTCGTCATCGCTTTGTCTAAAAGGGTTAACTCGGAAGTGCTACGTTTGGAACGACAAGACTTACCTCTCTTACACTTTCGTTCTCGCTTCATGTAAAAGGGATAATCTGGAGGTGGTACATTTAGAACCACAAGGCTTATAAGCTTCCAAGGTGGTACTAAACCCACTAACCACAACCACACATAAGCCAGTTGAGCCAACTTCACCACTACTACAAGCTACTAATGGGCTGGGGTATTACATTCAACCCCCCTTAAGGGTTGACGCCCTCGGTAGCTCACCACATATACATGGCAGATATCCAGGCCACCCTTGGTATACCCCTCCACGCGCACGTGTAGTAAGGGTTGATGCTCCGAATACCATCTGTAACACCCCGTATCCAAAACTGCTTATATGACCTAGCTTCGCACGTGGAACGGACCTGCATACGCGCAGCACCTCTCTTACACTTTTGTCCTCGCTTCGTGTAAAAGGGTTAACTTAGAGGTGCTACGTTTGGAACGACAAGGCTTATAAGCTGGTCCTCACCCTTCTAAACTTTCAAGGTGGTACTAAAGCTACCAACAACACTGCACATGAGCCACTTGGGCCACATGGGTCAACTTCACAGCTACTATAGGCTACAAATGGGCTAGGGTATTACATTGACCCGTCAGCTCACCACATATATGTGGTAGATGTCCAGGACCATCCCTTGGTATACCCCTCCATGGGCACGTGCAACAAGGGTTGATGCTTCGATACCATCTGTAGCACCTCACGTCCAAAACTGCTTATATAGCCCAGCTCTACACGTGAAATAGGCCTGCATACGCGTAGCACCTCGCTTAAACTTTTGTCCTCGCTTCGTGTAAAAGGGTTAACCCGGAGGTGTTACGTTTGGAACGACAAAGCTTATAAGCTGACTGTCACCCTCCTAAACTTTCAAGGTAGTACTAAAGCCACCAACAACACTCCACCTGTGGCCACATAGGTCAACATCACAACTACTAGAAGCTACAAATGGGCTGGGGTGTTACAATAGAGCTAGCGCCCGGACGTCCGGATGGATGCCCGCGTCCAGACGCTCGTGCCTGCTCTGTGTCACATGCTGCACCAGCTTCGATTCGCAGCTCCGTTTCCCGCGGAATGCGCCAAATTATAGCATGAGGAGAGGGTGGGAAAGGAAACCACCTTCATGCGCACCGCACTGCGGCTGCATGCGTGCGTTTTTTACTCCATCGTCCGTTCCCAGCCCCAGCTAGCGTGTGTGTGCCGACTGCGGACTACGCTACCGAGGAAGAAGGCCACGTGGGGACCGCCACCCGTGCTGCCTGCCCGCATGCGGGACTGCCCGCGCGTGCTCCGTTTCGCGCGCACACACAAACACACACGAATCCATGCGCCCCTCCGAACATACCAATGAAACATGAAATACTCAAGGTGAAACAAATGCAATATACGTCTAAAACAACTAAAACATTTGAAAGATGCACTTGCAACATATGCGTGAAACATATGCAATATCTAGGTAAAACACTTGCAACATACATCTGCAACAAATGAAACATTTTGTATACGTATTGAAACATCTTGATGTATTTTTACAATATCTAGGTAAACAACTTGCAACATTCATCTCAAACAGTTAAAACACCTAGAACATACACTTGTAACACAATGTCACCTTGCTACTTGGGCGGGTGGATACTCATCATTGCGGAGCTTGCCACCAAAGCGGAGCTTGCCGGTGCAGCAGCGGCATAGGCAACTCACTAGTGGGGTGGCGTCACACGAAGCCACTCCCTCCTGCTTGCTAGAGCATCCATCGTGGAGGCTCACCGGCTCGGTGGCGCATGCGTGGAGTTTGACGACGCGCCGATGGCTGGTAGCTTGCGCAAAGCTTGTCGGCATGGCTGCCGCAACCTCTGCCCCATTGTTCTGCATGGAAGTCATCAACGACGGGGCCTGGCATGTAGCGCCCGCAGGGCTGCGACCGCGTTCCTGCCTGCCCTGCTGCCAGCGCGTTGCTGGTCGTCTGCATCGCCGCTCGCCTCGATTCGGGGGTGAGGGAGGTAGTGAGGCGAGGATGTATCGAAGGGAGAGTGAGGAGCTGGTGTTGGGCTCATAGGAGCAGGCTATGTCATCAGGCTCAGAACAAATAGATAAGAATGATTCGGTCGGGCTCAGAACAAAGGTATAAAAACAATTCGGTGGGAAGCGACGTCTATCCGTCCGGACACTCAAGCTATATCATTATCGTTTAACATACCGCCGGCTGTGATCATCTTTTCCATGCATTCATGATATTCAGGAAAACAAAGGATGGTACCAAAATAGCTTAAATTTAATAATGTCGCATCTCTTTTGCACTCATTTGGATTTCTCCCCCGGCGAGACCCCTAAAAGGGTTGGATTTGCTGGTAAATAACATGTTGTCATACACATGGTCAAGCGATAACATCGTGCAAAGCTGATATAGTATGCCCTGAACCGATTGAAACATCTGCTTTAGTTACTTCAAGCTTTGGGCTAAAGCATAAGATAGAGGTCCATTGATATATCAGGCATCTAGGCTAACGACCCATGCTTTGTATATATATGATGGTACATGCGCTCTTACTACTACTCCTTTTTACACGCCTTCTTATATATCCTTTACATTGTCATGAATATTCTCTAGACCATTTAACTTGCACCACAGCACTCAAGCTAAGATTTCACGATAGAGTTTGAAGTGAGATTTGTAGAAGATGCCAATGGAACTCATATAAAGAGTATATTACTATTTAAGCTTAAATTAACTAATCACAGTTTACTTTTAAAAAATATCAAAGATCCTTGAGCGCACAGCCACATTTTTGTCTGTAGTGTGACTAATCTCTATTGCTCAAGATGATGAATTGTCATATCAAAAGGTTATTTATTTTATATAAAAACTAGAGTTGTTTACAATTATGCTATATCAATATAGATATGACATAATATTTCAATTAAATTATAAATTATATCATCTAACAATCTACATAAGTTGTTATTATGGATGTTTGATAATTTTAAATAATTTGTAGTATCATTTCCAATGTTGTTAATGGAATATTTTTCATGATTCCTAGGATATTAAACATATAATTATCGCTTATATATGCATGTGTTGATTTGTATGATGGCACAACATATATGTTACTTTACATTATTTTTCTACATATTAATAGTAATAGAAGTGGGCAATTTAGAAACATGTGAAAGCATAATTTATGGTTATTCAAACATTTTAAAATAGAAAATATTGATAATTCACTGGTTGTTTTGAGGGAACATTTATTTTGTTTTTTATAGTTTTTGAAGTGGTAATTAGGATGCAAATATAAGAGGTTACTTATATTATCTAACATAATAGCAGTGTGGGTACTTTAGATGCACATTTTAATTAAGGTGTCATTTTAGATTATTTTTCGTAATGGCATAGGTGAGTAACTAGATGCAGATTTGTGTGTTACTTTATTTTGCTTCATATTGGTTAATGTGGGTAAGTGTTTACAAAAAAGGAATAGGTCCAATGGATATATATATATATATATATATATATATATATATATATATATATATATATATATATATATATGATTTATGGATCATAGTACAGATGTAGGTGCTCACACATGCAAACACATACTTTGCCCCTATAAGCGCTTTTGAATGACAAAGCCAGTAGATCTTGAGATTGAAGTCACTACATGACCATTGCTATCAATGAGCACATTGTCTATCACTAAAAGAATAGCTTCGGTACATTTTGGAATTAATCTAGAAAAATGCAAGCAACCACATCAAGTCAAGAAAATTATCAAAAAAAGGTATGGTGATTTGAAGTTATCGAATGGCCACGTCATTCTAAGTCGGTAGGAATTTCTATGATTTATATTTTTCTAGCATATCTGATGAGAATTAGGCTCATTTCGGCAAGGTTTCTTGAGTAGCTTCACCTGTGTTCTCGCTTCTTGGGGGAAGCCTTATCAAACGCTACCTCATGAAAGGGCCCAGCGAGAGAAGCTGCAGAGGGGAAAAGCCATATTATTTATACTATAAGGGTGAAACCATTCTCCAGATTCTCTGGCTTTTCTTAGGTGAAGCTGTTTTTGCCCAAAAAGAAAAAAGTCCAACCAAACAGGGTCTAATATGGAAATATGCTGGGGCACTTCCATTAGTAATCGTAAGATTTTGCTAATGTTCTTTGCCTTGGAATAGTTTGCCGGGGCCAGGTCCCATCGTCCCGGCCCGATACCCTGACTAGGAGTTGTCCTAAACTGATGGTTCGCAGCAGACTAGATCATCAGTGCGCTGGTCCCTTCTACTGAAAGCATTTCGCAAAATAATACAAAAATCACACGAGGTATCAAATTGCGTACATATACATAAAGGTTGTAGCAGCCTATAGATGGCTATGGTTATTTAGAACGATCTCTTCTGGTCTACGTGTGTCGACAGATGTTCAGTTTTCTTCTTCTGGGATCATGTTCTTTTGTTGACATCCATCGAATGCAAGCATGCATGCCAATTCTCCTTTGCAAATATGTAAGTACTAAAAATCATGATGCTGGTCCAGCTTGCATATATCCACGTACTGTCCTTCTTTACTAAATTGATATCGCACTCTTCGAAATTTTGTTTGTACTGTGTGGGTCAACTTTTGTTCTGCGCCTAAGATTTTATAATGTTGATGAGAACCTGCCATCTTTTGTAAAGTTTCTAGCTAGTTTTGTTGCAAAGATATGTGGAAAGATAAATTCCCTCCAAAAAAGAAAAAGAAACATGGATGGATAATAGGTCGTTTTGTAGTATAAGGAGCTTTTTGTAATTTTAACATCTTTTGATTGAGAACAAAAGGTTAAAATTCATGAGAGATCATATGCATATTCTTGCTCTAAGTAACAAAGAAGCAACTTACTTGCTGATGGTGGTTGACTTTTTTGTAACCAACATATTACAACGACGGACACAAGTTATTCTTTTTTCGGTCATCATAGAGATCCTTCGAGCACCATCCATGGAGTTCTCCCCCTCCAATGGACTGCCACGCCATGCCTCGACTTGACTCCTCAACATGGCGGGGCTCTCTGACCTCAACTTCGACCCGGGCATCGAGTTCTCAGCCCTGGTTTCATCTCGCTTTGGATGCTCAGTGAGTTCACCCCATGCTCTATGCACCTTGGCTTTCCATCTGGTGGCGAGCTTTGGTAGATCAGCGCTACTTCTCGATGTGGATTTAGTTGGCCAGATCCTTTAATCTTGTTTGGGGGCTTGCAAAGGATCTCCATGTTCTCCACCTTTTAGGTTGGATGTTCAAATTTTCAGTCCCCTGCAAAGATATCGGATTCATGGTTTACAGGCTCAAAAGTTTCATTTGCAAATCCTTTTCGGTTTTCTTCCATTTGTGGGGGGTAATAGAGGTCCTAACTGGCGCAGAGACTTTGATCTCTAGCGCATGGAGAAAGATGCTGAATGGACCCTAGTTGGATGCAAATCAAAAAAGAGCTATGCTCATGTGGTTAGAACACCCCCTAAGCGCTCTATTTTTCGTCGGTTGCAATATCCTAAAAATTACTTTGATAATTTTGTGACTGCTCCTTCTAGCTCTAAAGAGATCTCTGGAGCCCATCTTCCAAACACCATGGTTGATCTTTCCAAATCTCTAGCCCTAGCTAAGTTCTCTAGAACTAGGTGTGTTCTTCGTTGGATACCCAGACACACCTTGGATTTGAATTCAAAGTCTTCCAAGTCGGCGCCATGTAATGGGAAATGCCCGGGTCACTTGAATCCCATTAATAAGGGCCCATTTATGAACAAGGTGCCATCCAAGGAAAGCCAATCTCTGGAACATTCAAATTCAAGCCCATTGGCTTTGGCCAATACCCGACCCAAGGAATCCACTGGCCCAGATCAACAGCCCACTATTACTTGCACTAAATGTTTGGGCCCTGGACATTTGAGGAAAGATTGCACCCAATCAGTCTGATGCAACAAGTGCTTCAATTACGGGCACAGTTCCCATATTTGCTTCTCAAAATTTTGCAGTGAACGGTGTTTTAGGCCCGTTTCCCGTTCTGAAGGCGAAGGGGCATGGCAGGTGCATTTATAGGACGATGCACCCCTCTCTCTCGATGCCTCCGTCCCTCCCCCCAATCCCACTGTTTCACCCCTCCACTGAAAACCCTAGTTCATCGCCCATGGCGAACTAAGTTGTTGATCTCATCCCCCATGTGCCCACTGGCTACACCATTGTGGACTCCCCGCTGCAGTCTCTCTTGCGTGAAGAAGTCTTCATCACCGGCTGCTACACCCTGTACAACGAGGATTTGGCGATTGTGAAGATGTAGCCGCCAGTGAACAAGGAATACTTTGGGGAACTAAAGACTGCACTGCGCACCTTCTTCCATGACATTCATCAGGTTTGAATTGCTGAAATTCAACTGTGTGCACTCGGTGATGCTTATGTCAGATTCAATAGCTCACTTGATAGAGAAAGGTTCCTGGGTCCAGTTTTTCGCTTTGGTCAGTATGCCATGTCTGTGATTAAGCATGATGAGGGGGAAATGCTCATTCTTTTGACTTGGATAGAGAGGCATGGGTCATTTTGGTTGGTCTCCCTGAGGATCTTAAGAACTCTACTGGTATAGCTAAGGCTATTTCTAGCTTTGGAATTATGGTGCATTGGCATGAACCTGAAAACCTGGCTAGGGTAGTTGCTAAGATCTATTTGAATGATGATGCTAAAATCCCTGCATTTGTGAAAGCTAATGCTGGAGTCCCTCCTAAAGGTAGATCATGGACGGTCCCCTGTTATGTCTTGAAGAGACAGAATGTTCCAGTTCTGTAGGATGAAGAAGCTTTTGTCACGACTGGGCCTCTGCACCCCCTGCCCCCTCAAGCACCTCAATGGATGGGGCCTGTTCCACTTGTGAGTTCAGATGCCACACCTACAGGCTCAATGTTGACGGTGGATAACGTCAACATTTTATAGTTAAATAAACATAAGAAATGGTACAAATGAAAGAATATACATAGAACTAGGATTTGATTCTAACAAGTTCCACAAGTTTTGGTGCTCTCATTTGTCTTTAGGATATGCAATTTTTCATAGAATAAAAGTGTCTCAAATGATAGATTGGAGTGCACCATTGTGAAGGGCTCGTCGAGACAATCAAAACAATATATTACTTGCTATATTTGGAGTTTGAAATAAAAAGATATCAATCCACGACCACGCATGCACTAGAAGGTTCTAGAGGACACGAAAAGACACCGGATCGAAGATGGGCCCGAATGGCCACTATAGTGGGCCAGCCAGCCCAAGGCCCATGTCGTTCGGTACTCCCCTGCGCCGCCTCAGCCCGAGCTTTTGGAATGTTCTTCCTACGCCTCCTAGGGTTCCATCCACGTCTAATTGAAGTCAGTTTATCCAATGGTGGTCGAGGAAGGTCACACAGATCGATGATGTGGTAGTTAATTGGACTCTACTCCACCTCAGCCTATATAAGGACGCCCCTACCCCCTCCAAGAGGCCATCTCTCATTCAGATCAAGGCACAACACCAGAGAATTAGGGCTAGACTCTGTAATGTAGTAGATTAGTTCTAGTTGAGAGGTAGGGAGAGTCAGGCTACGCTTAGGTTCTGGAGAATTCTTCGGAGGTCTGGTATATCTTTATATCTTACCTTTGCAAGACTTATGCTTTAATATATTTATCTTCTTTATTTACTTTTATGCATATGTGTAATTAGTATAGTTGTTATACTTTTGCATGGGATCTCCGCTCGTATTGAGTGCGCTAGTTATCACGTGTGACTAGAGTAGTAATCGCTAGTGTAGATATGGTGTCTAGACTATAGGTTATCTAAGATTGTACCTAGTCCCACAGATAGTTGTGGTAGCCCCAGAGGTGACAGCTCTGACCAGGCCTTTGTAATCCACACCATGTTCGGATTGGTGTTCGTAGGGCTTTTTGGCAGCCTTCCCCCGACTACCCCTTCCCAGTCTTTTTGAGAGTTGGAAAGGTACCATTGCTCTAAAGTGCTATTGTGTGATTGCTATATCTACCTATATTTCAGTTATCATAGAACCAAAGTAATAGAGAAGTATTTAGAAACCTTAAACTCTCCCGTTGTCCTCTCAATTTAGTTATGCTACTCTTTTATCATGGAATTCTCCTATGTGTGTGTCATTATGCATAACTCCTATCATTTATCATTTACCCCTACTTTAGTCTAGTTGGTATATGAAGATAGTAGATGCATGATGATGAATTATTAGCTTCTTTAACCATTGTTTCCCTGTGGATAAATATGATACTCTGAAATACTCCCGAGTAAAAGCTATAACGGTATCTGTGTGCTTGCGGAATTTTCTGTGTACGTTAACAATTACCAATAGTCAAGAAGGCCAAGAAGATCTCGAAGCCCAAGAAGAAGAATGTGAACAAGGCTAAACCTAAGGAGCCCATCCCCCTGGCCATGATTCCCCCGAGCAATGAAGTTGCCCCCATCTTCCCAAGGATGTCCTTGCAGGCATAGGCGAGGGATTCCTGTAGATCGAGCCTATGGCCATCTCTGCTGCTCTTCTGGAAGTTGATGATATCGATGAGTAGCTCGAGCTTGAAGACTGCTCATGCACCAGTCCCCATGATGGTGCTTTTTGCTTTAGTTTCTTTGCCTTGTTCCAAAGTCCAGTGCATGTACTGGCCAAATAAGAAGAACTATAACTTGATCTGGTGTTTCAGCACCGTTTGGAACCTTTTATCAAACCATGATATTATGTTGCCTTATTTGAATGATGTCTGCTTTCTTGTATCTTTGTTTGTCAAGTTGCATCTGTTTAGACCAATGTTGATCCTGTTAAGGTGCCCAATTACCTGTTACTTCTTGGGTTATTCAGTGAACTACCCATTCATATTTAAGTTCTCCCTTTTGCTTGGCCTGTGGTGGTACAAGTTTTGGCTATTATCTCCTTTTGTGGATCATGGATAGTAACAACAATAATAACATGTCTGTCAAAATTGTTTTTAGGAATGTGAGAGGAATAAACTCACAAGATAAATGGGATGTTATCAGGGACAGGATAACTAAAAGTGCCTGTCAAGTTTTATGCTTGCAAGAAACTAAAAGGGAGAGTTTTGACATTTTTTACATCAAGAAATTCTGTCCCAAGAGCCTAGACCAATTTGCCTTTTTCCCATCCATTGGAGCTTCTGGTGGGCTTCTTACAGTGTGGAATTGTAGTATTTTTTAAGCGTCTATGGTTCAATCTTACTCATATGCTATTACAATTAAACCGTGTTGCAAAATGGATAACAAGCAGTTTTTTTGTCACAAACCTATATGGACCTGCTAGTGGTCCACTCAAACAAGGCTTCATCACTTGGCTTATGAACCTTGATAGCACCTCTTATGATGATTGGGTACTTGGGGGAGACTTCAGTCTAATCAAAAGTCCTAAAAATCGAAATAAACCCGGGGGTGAATTTTTTCAATGAAGTCGTCATATCTGATTTGGATTTGGTAGAGATACCTTTCAGTGGCAAAAACTTCACTTGGAGCACTATGCAGGAGGATCCACTCCTTGTAAAACTTGATTGGATTTTCACCTCTTCAAGCTGGACTCTAACCTTCCCTGCAACCTTTGTGCAGCCTTTACCAAACCCATATATGATCATATACCCTATGTTTTACACATTGGGTCAAGCATCCCCATGTCAAAAATCTTTAGATTTGAGAACTTTTGGGTTGATCATCCTAGTTTCCTAGATATAGTTAAATTACATTGGTGCAACTCACCTCACTTTGCCAATGCTGCTAAACACCTGTTAGTCAAGTTCAAGCAAGTTAGATGTGGACTTAGGAAATAGGGCAAAAGCCTATCAATTTTGAGCAAACTCATTTACAATTGTAATTGGGTTCTGCTTCTGCTGGACGGACTTGAAGATCAGAGACCACTCTCCAAACTTGAATCTGCTTTTAGGAGGCTAGTCAAACAACACCTAGCTAGCCTTTTGGAGTCTAAGAGGGTTTATTAGAAATAGAGAAACTCTTTATGGTGGGTGAAACTACCAGATGAAAATACATAATTTTTTCACACTCTGGCCACCATTGCTCACAAGAAAAATTTTACTGTCACTCTTTCTGATCAACAAGGAAATATTGTTTTGGATCATGAGCAGAAAGCAAATCACCTTTGGGCAACCTACAAACAGAGAATGGGAGTTAGTGAATTTTCAAGTATAAGTTACAATCTCAGTGAACTTCTGACTCCCATGGATCTTGATGGCTTGGATGCAGATTTCAACAATGAAGAAATTGAGGTGGTTATCAAATCCATACCCAACAGCCATGCCCCTGGCCCCGATGGTTTTAATGGATTATTTATCAAGAAATGTTGGAACATTGTTAAGGATGATTTTGTCAGGCTTTTAAGAGATTTTTGTACACGTAATACTGATCTCACAAGCATCAACTCCTCTATTATTGCTCTGATCCAAAAAAAGTGAATCCAGAAACTATCAATGATTTCAGACCTATATCACTACTAAATTACTCCCTGAAGTGCATCACCAAAATTCTATCATCAAGGTTGCAGAGAGTTATCCTTCAGCTTGTTCATACCAACCAATATGGCTTTATTAAAGGAAGGACCATACAAGATTGCCTTGCTTGGTCCTTTCAATTTCTTCACCTCTGTCACCACTCCAACAAAGAAATTGTCATACTGAAACTTGACTTTGAAAAGGCTTTTGACAAGCTAGAACACCAAGTGATTTTAGAGATCCTCAAGCATAAGGGCTTCTCAAATAAATGGTTATGTTGGATAGAAAATCTGCTAAACTCTTGCTCATCAGCAATCACTCTTAATGGGATTTCAGGGAAATCTTTTAAGTGCAAAAGAGAGGTCAGATAGGGAGACCCCCTCTCCCCTCTACTTTTTGTTCTAGCTACAGACCTTTTGCAAACAGTGGTGAATAAGGCATGGCAGAATGGGACTTTAAAACACCCAGTATGTGAGAATTTTCATGGAGACTACCCAATTGTTAAGTATGAAGATGATACCCTGCTCATTCTTCCAGGTGTTGCAAGAGTCCTCTTTAATCTAAAAGGCTTACTTAGATCCTTTTCAGACTCCACTGGTTTACATGTCAATTTTGCAAAGTCATTCTTAGTTCCTATAAATATGGATCAGAATAGAGCTACTCATCTTGCTAATACTTTCGGTTGTCAAGTGGGCAGTATGCCATTCACCTACTTGGGTTTACCCCTGGGTACCACCAAACCCAATATCACAGAGTTTGCCCCTCTAATTACTAAGATTGAAAGGAGACCGGTAGGAGTGAGTAAGTCCTCTCTTATAATGGTAGGCTCATTCGTGTTAACTCTGTATTCTCAGCCCTACCTACCTTTTATATGTGTAGCCTAAAAATCCCCCTCAGATCATAAAATAGATAGATATGTTCATGAAACACTGCCTGTGGAGCAAAGGTGACATTGACAAAAAAGGAAAATGCTTAGTTGCTTGGGATGTGGCCTGCAAGCCAAGAAAACTGGGTGGTTTAGGCATCATTGATATCTAAAGTCAAAATGAAGCCCTTTTGATGAAATTTCTAGATAAGTTCTACAACCATGCTGATGTCCCCAGGGTTTCTCTCACCTGGTCAAATCTTTACTCCAATGAGCAAACTCCACCACAAAGCAGGTGCCTGTTGGATCCTTCTGGTGGAAGGACATTCTAAAACTTTTAGAGAAATTCCAAAGGTTTGCAACATGCAGTCCAACTAGAGGCAACTCAGTTCTTTTTTGGTCAGACATCTAGGTAGATCAAGCCATGAAAGATAAATTCCCACAGTTGTTTTCCTTTGCCAAAAAACCCAAATGCTCAGTACGGTTCTTCCTCAACCAAGAAATGGATAGAATCTTCAGTCCTCTTTCACTGATAGCTGAGGCACAATTAGAAGAGGTTCAGCAAATCATGGACTCAAGAACTTGGGATGAGAATGTCAAGGATTCATGGCATTATAATTGGGGGTCCTCAAAATACAGCAGCAAGAAAACTTACAAGATTCTTATTGGAAACAGCCCAGCTTTACCTCTGTTTAAATGACTCTGGGGTCTAGCAACTAAGGCACCCATAAATTCTTCTTTTGGCTCCTGTTGAGAGATAGACTGAATACTAGAAACCTACTAAGAAGAAAGAACATGGATCTTGAAGACTATTCTTGTGTCTTGTGTTGTTCGAGTTGTGAAGAGACTAGTTTTCATCTTTTCTTTGAATGCTCATTCAGCAGGGACTGTTGGGAGACGATCCCAATTATCTGGAATCTGAACCTCAATCCCCTTGACATGATCCTACAGGCAAGAGCTGACTTTAATAGCATAATTTTCAGAGAGATCGTTAGCATGGCATGCTGGATTCTATGGAACATGAGAAACAAAATCATTTTTGAGAATGGGACCAAATGTGTGGAGCAGTGGAGAAGAAACTTCAAACATGAGCTTGGTTTGGTTTGTGCCAAAGCCAAAAGTTCTAGGGCTGCCTTACTTAGTGCTTGGAGAGATTCCTTTTTGTAATGTGCCTCTGTTTTTATTTTGGGCCTTGTTGCCTTGTATTTTCCCTTTTTTCCTTTTTTCCTGTACAAACCTTTTGTACATGCTTTTCTTTCATTTAATAGAAAAGAAAAAAATACAGGTAGGGGAATTCCCCTACTGGTTCGTTAAAAAAAAAATTACAACCAACACTGCTTTTTTGTAAGAACATTCTGCCTACTCAATACCTCAACAACTAGGGCACTTTCCATGCCTTGCTGATGCATGAAAACACATTACATTTGATCTTTAACACCCTAACGCAAGCAATAGAAAAGTTGTTGGGGGTATGATGTCCACATAAGTACAAGGTATATCTCAGTGATGTCCACATAATTACAAGGCATATCTCAGTCACTAGCACCATACCCTAGTTTAATTATTTGAGACCGGATTTTGTATCTAGCAATCACTTCTGGACTATACAATCTATCGAGAATGGACAACAGGCTACGAGCTTACAATTTTGTGCGAATGCGCTTCACCTAAGCCCAAACTACTACAGATTCAGTCATCACTGCCGGCATCATCACTGCCGGAATTAAGTGAACCGGCAGTGATGACCTTTACTCCCAGTTCTTGGCACTGAAAACTAAAAAATATAGGGCGGTGTGACCGAACCGACAGTGATGACTACTGTCACTGCCGGTTTGTGTCTCTAACCAGCAGTGACTGGGCAGCTACCTATCACTGTCAGTTCTAACCAAAAACCGATAGTGATTTGATACTATCACTATTGGTTCTTACTTTGAACCGATGGTGATAAACTGGCAGCACAAAAGCTAGCGCCGTCCCCACCTAAATATATACCCACCTCATCTAGTGTCCTCCCCGTCCGAGACACAATGGTTTTGCTTCTTCAGCCGTGTTCATCTGTTCTTGCTTGGGGGAGCAAGCCAACACTCTCGGCCACCGGCTCCGTCTTCAATATTCTAAAAGTTACCGACTTCTTTTTCTAATCTTTTGTTACTAATAATGTACTTCGTTTCATGCTTTAGTTTTAAGCATCGAAATAATGAAATATGTGGTTTTTTAGATTAGGAATAATAATGGTGGATTTTTTTATACATCATTTCTACATAACCTTTGTTAGTGGCAGGCTTATGTTTTCTACATTTATTGAGATGTTTTTTTCAGTTTTTTTAGTTACGATGAATGGTGGCGGACTTCCCCAAGCACAGGAACCAGGTTTCTACTCTAGCGATCTTCCATTCGTGCCATCGCTAGTGTGGGCCGTCCCATGTTATCCAGACCCATCAATAGTATGTAATATTTTAGGTTTTACGTGCTAATATAATTTTTGCATATATGTATTTATTTATAATATGATTGTTGCTATGTCATAGACTACAAAACCGGTCAAGTGGCTAGAAATAGCATTATGGCTGCTCGGGGTGTGGGACATCTTCGAGAACACGACAAGGTTGTGAATAATGAAGGAGACGAGCTATGAAAGTATAGTCTTGGCTTCGAGATCCCAATTAGGAACAATAATGAGGTACGCCAGAACATCACGTAAGTTGGACGACCCACGCCGATCATGGTAGACACGCAAATCAATGTCGTGATGTCTTCTTTACATGTAATTGAGCGAATTGGCTACCATATACCTGATTGGTCGGCATTGAAGATACAATCTTTACAGCAACATAGCCTAGACGTGCCGCGAGTAAGCGAGAGGCATGCTACATTTAACTATATGGATGTGGTACGTCATGCATGATATGAGAGTAATTTTATTGATTTTTATTATTATATGAGCGCTTCCTGATATTTTGAGCGCTTCCTAATATTTTTTATTTGTTCACTTGCAGGATTTGCCCTACGATTTCACCTATACTACATTAGGCTTGCAGCACATTCTCTCACAAGCTCTTAAACGTCTAGAGGGGTACGCCTAGGACTTCGTGGACGCGATGAGCCAAAGGACGATAACTACAATCCAGTATTGCGTGAGAATTAGACAGAACTAGGCCATACACAGTGCGTCAGTAGGCTATATCTATGGAATGCCATGTGAGGCAATTGAATGTGTTATAGTGCAGGCCTTGTATTACATAGACAATGAGCGTGGTTACACTATCGAAGACATACGCTACTGGCAGTGGAGGCGGACTAGGTATGCACCCGGTTTTTAGGATCTATGTTGGTTTATTCATACTGTTATGTTTAATTTGGTTTATTCAAATAATTAGGCTTATTTGTATGGATATTTTAGTTACGATGGTATGAACAAGTTAATTATGTTTTATTGGGTTTTTATTTGTATGGACATCATAATTATGTTTGTATGGATTAATTATAGACCATTAATTAATTATCATAGAATTAAATAATGAAGACAAATTTTTGTTTTATTTTAGAACATAAAGTAATTACATTATGTCTAATAATAAATAGAAAAAGAACATCTTTCTTACCTAGCTCAGCGGCTAAATAATAAAACATATTAAAAACAAACCTATATGAACTCCCTAGCTCAACATTTTTTGTGTTTTCTTTTATTAATTAATAGTGTTATTATCATATAAAAAACGAAACAAAGGAAACTGAACTCCCTACCTAGCCGAGCGGTTAAAGTCGTGCAGTCTGAACCCTCCCACCCACGATCGAATCCCCGTACGGCCAACTTTTTTTCTTTTTTCTTTTATTATTTACTAAACGGGGTTAAATGAAAAAATAAAATCAAACTAACTACCGAGTCAGGTCACGATATATTTTTCTAATTTTATTGAAAATTTGTTATCACTGTAGCATTATAAAAAAGCTGGGACTATTTTTTAAAAAATGATGAGCCCTCGGCAGTGGCGCTGCTTTTAAAAAGGCTGAGGCCTTGGCATTGACGTTGTAGAAGCATGCAAGAGACATCACTGCAGGTTTATTAAACTAACACAGATAGATACTTTCACTGTCAGTTTTTGAGGCAAAACCGATAGTGATGTGTTTTCACGGGCCAAACATTGCTCCCACTGACCACCACAGCAGGAACACTGCTCCCACCTACCCCGAAAGCTTTAATTCAAAAAAAAGAAAAACCTAGCAGGACTGCTAACACCTATAAAATGGCCCTTGGCTAGGAGCCTCTCAGCGGACAAGTCTTGCCACCCGCTTGCTGCTTATTTCTTACTTGGTTCTCTCTTAGCTAGTATTCACAGCTATGACTTCTCTGTGAGAGAAAGCCCTCCACATACAAATTTCAATAAACCTGGTTATCCGCAAGGATGGTGCATATAAAAGGTACTAGAAAAATGTTTATGAGGATAGAGCCACGTCGAGGTTTGACGGTGCGACAAGGTTGACAGAGCTATCCGGAGAGGCATTGGTTCATCGGTCCTCGTCAACCGTCCGATGTGCTTGGGATTGTCTATCCAGAGAAGCATGGGTTTAACAGTTCATGGCAACCTCCACGTTCATCTCCCGGCGTAGCTCTCGCTAGCCATCTCTATGACATTCTCGCCATTTCTTCGATCTTAGGGTGCTAGAAGAATGCTTATGAGATGGTTATATTATAATGTGTTAGTATACATGGATGGTAACATGAACCTAGACTGCACTAGGTTTTTGTTATCGTACATTTAATTCTAGTGTTAGGTCTTTGTTATCGTATATATAATTTTATTCCAAATTTTCTATTATTTTAAGTCATTATTTGAGCATTAAATAAAGATAACAGCATTAATATTTGCAAGATAGGGTTAAGTTTAATTCGGCTTGTCCTGTAATCCATGTGCTGTGCAACAAGAACACTAAATTCCAGGGCCATATTAATCCCAAACTTTTTCTTAGGCTCGCCCGTGCCATGGGTGATGGTGCCACTAAGTTTGAGATTTTGCTGGGATGGTTTGGTACTTTCTTCGGTTTAATTGATTTTCCACGTGATTTCACCGGTTAATTAGAGGTTGAACTGGGTCTACCCCGGAAACCATCCGGAATGGTGCCAAACTTTTCCATAGGGTCTCATGTGGCCTAGGGACCAATTTTTGGTCCATGTGGATGCAAAATTCTAGTGTGCCCAACATGTAGGTGGCCCTCTTTTGTCTCGTGTAGCACAGAGAAAAATATAATAATATTAAAAATGATCAGAAAAATCTAAGATCTTATGTGGGGCCATAATTTGGGTGTACATGCTTGCCAAAAAAATTTTAAGCCAGTTTGACATAGGCGGATTATACATGCTTCGCAAAGGTATACAAGCCGTCTAATATTACAATGACTAAATACTTGGGCTCCCAATGTTTCTGTGGTTCATATGCATTCCATTATCATATTGGTCTTAAACTTTTTCTCAGGCTCACACGTGCCATGGGTGAGGGAAGCACCAAGTTTGGGATTTTTCTGGGATGGTTGGTACTTTCTTCGGTTTAATTGATTTTCCGCGCGATATCACCAGTTAATTAGAGGTTGAATTAGGCCTACCCTGGAAACCATTCGGAATAGTGCCAAATTTTTTCACGGGGTCTCATGTGGCCTAGGGACCAATTTTTGGTCTGTGTGGATGCAAAATTCTAGTGTGCCCAACATGTAGGTGGCCCTCTTTTGTCTCGTTTAGCACAGAGGAAAATATAATAATATTAAAAAGATCAGAAAAAACTAAGATCTTGTGTGGAGCCATAATTTGGGTGTACATACATGCAAAAAAAATTTTATGCCAATTCAACTTTGGTGGAATAGGAATATTAATGCGTGAATTTATTAATACTATCACCGTCGGTTTCCAAAATCGGCAGTGATGATAAGATCACTGTTGGTCTCTCATTTCAAACTGACAGTGATAACAATAATAAGAAAAAAATTTCAAAAAAATATTCTGGGGCTCGGGTTCGAGCCCGGGTCTGCGGTTCCGAACTGCGAAGACTTAACTGTTGCACCATTAGTAGTATTTTGAACACAATGCAAAAGAAAATTTATTTGTACAGTAGTCATTTCCCTCATCAGTGCCGGTTGTTAGCTATAACAGGCAGTGATGGTATTGATCATTGTTAACCGGCAGTGATGGTACTGATCACTTTCGGTTTGTTTTGTTAACCGACAGTGATGTGTCTCATTGTAGTTAGAATCGGCAGTGATGTTGCATCACTATATATAGGATGAGCGCGCGCAGGCGAAATATTTCGCACTCTTTCGAATTGTCACGCGCTCCGCTCTATTCCGCCACGCCGATGAACGTCCGCTGCTGTCGCGTCCTCATCTTCCTCCACGCCGGCGGCCTTGCTTCACCGTGTGCACGCCTGAGCGAGGAAGCCGCCCGATGCCATCGTCTTCCCCGACGCCGCCGGACCACGGATGGGCCCGCGCCATTGTCTTCTCCGATGCCACCGGAGCACCTCTGTCGCGCCGGCGCCCTCTTCTTCGTCGACGCCGCCGTAGCTCCGACGACGCCTACGCCCTCGACGCCACTAGAGCACCTTAGGAGCGCGCAGAGAGCTGCCACTGTCGTCCAACGGCGAGTGCCTTTGGCCATGCCCCTTAGGTGTTCGCGAAAATGCCCGTGAGCTATAGCAAACCATGCATATCTATCTCTTCCATTAGCAATGAATTATAGATAAATTATGACTCTCTTTTTTGCATTGATATCGATCTGTCTATAGCAGACCATCTCTAGCATTAGCACTAAATAAATTGTAGATAAAATGCAAATGTTTTGGTTTAGTTTTAAGCATTTCTTTTTCTGTTAAATAAGAACTATATAGTTTTTTGGACTATATATTTGTAGCACTTTATAAAGACATTTATGGCATTAATCTTGGTATAGACCATGCAGTTCTATAGCTAGTGATATGGTTTGGCATGTGAAGTCTCCATAGGTATGTGTAAGTTTGTATGAATTGAATATACTAGGTCTGCAAGCGTATACAAACATATTTGGGGTCCTACTTATTTAAAGACTCCATTTTGCATTGCCATTTTTATATAGATAGAACTTGGAGACGTATGACATCATTACATCCATCCATTTTGCAAGCATATACAAACATATTAGGGGGTCCTACTTGTTTAACAACCAAAATACATGGAGGATTATATTAAAGATTGAAAAATCAAGATTTTATCGGTGGATTTTAGAGTAGATTTTATTTAGCCAGCTGCCCCTAAAAATCAATTTCTAGGGATGTTTTCTAATATACACTACTATAAATAACTTTTGGAGGCGGTCTTTGAAAAAGTAGTAGGTGATTGTAAACCTCATCTATCTAGTAGTATAGATACACTTATGTCGCTGGCTTGCTTCCACGGTCACTTAATAAACTTTTCATGCTATATTTGAACATAATCATGACTCATAAACTACCCGTTACCCGTCGCCTAAGAGAAGATAGGAAAGCAAAAGGGGTTGATATCGGTAGGACGGGAGAGCCGCATGACCCGACAAACGGTGGCGGTGACAATCAAGGCGGTGCGAACAAGGTACCATGGACCCCTACCTCTTGTCTCCAGCTAGATCAAGATGACCAAGTAACTTAGGTATCATTTGACTAGGTAGCCATACATGTTAATTAATTCAGACGGCCTTAGCTTACTTGGTGTCTCTAGCAGGAGGTTCAGCCGATCGAGCAACCAGAAGGTTTGGGCAACCACAAGGCTACAACCAAGTGAGGTGTGTGTGTGTAAGGTTCCACAAGAAGGTCCTAAAGCACACTAGATCATTACAGAGGTTGACCATACAGGCGTGCTGCTCAAACCTAAAAAGCTACGGCCAAATACAAGACTGTCGTTGGGGCACTTGTAAGGGAGCATATCCCAATATCATACCGGAAGTGGATTGGGAAAGAAAATGACCTGTGAAGGGTTCCTGAAAGTCCGAAGGATACCATATGGGAGGAATGAGTACCAAAATTTTTCATTTTCCCAGGGGACTATGACATGGAGTAAATCAAGAAAAAAATAAAAGAAACCATGGGGACATGCTTCGAGAATTTAAGCTGACATTGTACCAGAAGTTTATCCTCGAGGATAAAGAGCCAAATTGGCATGGCGATGAGTACGCTAGCCAGAAGAACTTCTAGGAGGCTTTCAAGCAGTACAAACTATCCGAGGAGTACTTGGCAGTGAGCAGGAAGAATAAGGAGAACTCGCTTAAAGTGACGGATCCTTACCGCCTCAGCTCTCGAGGCTACGCCAGTAAGATCGATGAATTTCAAGCTGAACTTGATGTGCTAGAACAACATGGCGTTGTGCCTCAGACTGCCTATTGGGAGCCTAGATCGCTGTCTTATGTGATGGCAAGGGGGGTGACCACGGTATGACAAGGCCCATATGACAGACGTGGTGACCACGGCTGTCAAAGATTTCGTCTAACAGGGCAAAACGAACATATTTCTAGCCTACAATTGCAAGTATGTGTTCTCATCCTTTATTTTGATCATGACTGCTATGTTTTTAAAGATTTTGATTAATTAGGACTTTGTGATTGCAGTTCCCACTTCATCTTCATCGATATCAAACTTTGGCCTCCACGTATCGAGGTGTGGGACTGCAAGATGAAGCCACTTTCTTGTGTTGATCCCCTATGCGCAGTGCTAAATGAGTAAGTGAACTTAATAACATGTTTTTTAATCAATAGCATATTCTCATATTTTTTATTTTACACATTATATGACGGTGTCAAGGCACAAGTGGATGGGCTCCCAACCCCACCATTCGAGGTTGCCCGCATGGAAATGGCCATCCTATAGCAGCTGATGGGGAACAACGAATGCGGGTTCGACGTAATATGGGCCATGTACCATTACATCGGCGGTAGAACAACATCCTCACATGAACCGGTGTGTATGCTTCCCATCTCATGTATTTCAATAAAACAAACTAATGTACATTTTGTCTAACATTTGTTGATTCCGAGACAGCAAAAAAATTAAAGCACCACTGGCTATTAGAAGGCAAGATTTGAGGATTCCAGGCTGCCTAGCAGCCTTCATCTTGGACGAGGTGTGTAGCAAGAAAGGGTTATTCTCCCTTTGGCAGGCCAAGACCAAGGAAAATAGGAAATATGCAAAACTTGCCGCCAATAGATTATTGTAATAGCTCATCTTGATGGACTTGTGAACATGTAAATCTTGTCATTTTTTGTAAAGTCATTCTTGTAAATGTTGACGGATTTCTAATGTTTAATTTGTTATATAAATTGTGAATACCGATTCCACCAAAAAATTATAAAATAAATTATATACAACAAAATGCCAAAAATACATCACTGTCGGCTAGCATCGAGCCGGCAGTGATGGCTTCAACAACACTGCCGGATTCAGATTGGAGCCGGTAGTGTTGCTGCACCTCTCACTGCCGACTCGAGGAAAAAGCTGACAGTTATATCTTGAACATCACTGCCGGGTTGAACCACAAGCCGGCAGTGATGTCTTAAGCATCACTGCCAGCTCAAGCCACAAACTAGCATTGATGGTCATAATATCACTGTCGGCTCGATCCATAAACCGGCAGTGTTGGCTAAATGGAACTCTATTGGGTTGTGTAAAGGACCGGCACTAAAGTTTCAGTACAGTGCCGGATTTTAAGAACCGGCGGTGATACCTAACCCTCATCACTACTGGTTTGGTTGTGCCGGTTCAAAATCCGGCAGTGATGGGAGGTTTTTGAACTAGCAGTATTGTCAAGATCTGGGGTAGTGCCTTTAATGATATACTAGCATGCGAAAAAGATCATCATTAGTTGGAGCATATAAATCGAACTCTATGCCTTTCGTGAGTATCAAGGGGTCACTTAAATTTTTTAGAATGTGACTATCAGTTGAACAAATATAGATGTGTTAATGCCAACTTTTTTTTCTTAACGAGCCAAACACGTACCGAGGTATAAACCATCATATCATGTTATACATAGGAGAGAATACCATCCTGTAAGATAACACAGAAGTGCATCTCAAAGAACATAAACCTTATTAAGTGTCCTTCTTCTAGTATTGGTGCATCTTGGTCTAACATAGAATTAGTATCCTATGATGCTCTATCTCGCTCACCCTACAAAATTTAAACTTAAAGACTCATTTACATGGAAAAGAAAAAGAAAACAATCCTTATCTCAGCGGCTAGATTGGACCAGTTAAAATATTTGGTGAGGTAGATTAAATGTAAAATTTATTTAGAGTAATGGGGACAAAGTTGCTTTACAGAAGGATTATGTTGGACTTTCCCCCTGTTTAAATGCTCTTGTCGATCAGTAGAAATGACAGAATAACAAAAGGCATCGATCGATCATGTACGCTGCCTTCTTGATTGATATAGTTCTTATATTCTCGTCGATTATTGCACGCATCTAAACAGCTAAAGTTAAATGATGTGAAGTAACAACTGGAATAATCCATCCATCCTGCGTACGTCGCCTGCGAAACTTCTGAAAATTCCGCTACAAAGGTGCCTAAATTTCATAGGTCGAGCTGGAAAGGCACACACATGCATGAATACTTATTCTGGCGTTCACTCGCTCGGCGTACGTAGCAAATGCCCAGCCAGCTCAAATATCCGCCGTGCTTTTGGAATCCTTTTATGCGCGGAACTATCTCAGTTATGTACCCTAGCATCTGGTATAAAAAGTTGTAGTGTATCACAGTATCAGATATGGAGTATCTATACACCATCTGCTGTCGAACATCCGACAACAAAGCGACCACTACTAGTATACAAAATAGGACGATGCGTGGTACGACGTCAGCATCCAACCAACACCTGGGGCTGGCTGGGGCGCCGATTACCGAAAAGCCGGAGCCGGCGTCTCTCCCAGCCGCTGCCGCGTTCCCCCTGCGGCCGGCCTCCACCACCGCACTTTTTTCTACGTGTCTTCTAGGCCGCCGCGAGCATGCGTCCAGCAGTGGTGGTCATTGCATGCATGCTCACCACACGCGCGCACCAACAAAAGCCAGCACCAGCGGCACAACGCAAACGACGGTCATTGGTGCAGAGATGAGTTTGTTTAGCACACAAATAAACCTCTCCAGATTTGCGTTGAAACGTTGGTTTCAGTATCATCGTCAGGATTGCGTGGCATGTCCAGGAGGAAACTATATGCCTTTATATCTACTCATACACTCCCTCCATGTTCCTACAAAGTCGTTTTGAGGTTGTCTTAAGTTAAACATTTTAAACTTTGATTACAAATAAATTCTTTTATATAAAGTTTAAAAATATGAAAGTGATGTGAGTAGATTCATCTCGAAATGTAGTTTTATAAAAGTAGATGTTGACTATTTATAAATATTTTATAGCATAAAGTAACGGTTAAAGTTGTTTTTGAGACCGTGTCCATATCCAAAACGACTTTCTTCAGAGACATAGATGGAGTATATGTCTCGCTCGTATCTTGACCGAGTTGGCACTGACAAGAAAGCTCCAGATATGTGAGCCTCGTGTAGGCCAACACAAAAGCTATCTAGCTGTATATTAGTGGCGAAAGCAGGCCTAAAATGTGGCAGAAGCTGGTATTAGATAGAACAACAAGAAATGTGACATACATGGGCAATGCCACATAAATGGAAGGACGACTAAAATATGGTGCGAGGATGTCATGCTATGGTCCACTGCTTTACTACACTATACTATACTATCATCGTGGATGCAACACAATCCAAGGAATACCGGATATAAAGGTTAATTTAGTGAGCACAGCGTATGCATGCAACAAGTTCATAATAGATTAACTAATTTGTAAATGGGCCTGTGGTCTAGTGGCAGGGCTGTCCAGTGGGGACGCTACCCACCAGGTTTAACCCTAGTCATCGCACTTTTTTGGGAAATTTTCCAGAATTTTCAAGGTACACACACGTGCGCGTTCGGTGGTACTGCGCGTTTCCCACGCACCGAAGGCGATGCGTCCCAATTTCTTCTTTTCGTGTGTACAGAGGCGTGTGTGGTGTGAGTGGGGAGTGTGTGCATCCCAGCTCACATTGCAGCTGTACCTGATAAAAAAACTAATTCGACTGTTACGCCGGTGATAGAGAAAGCCATCGTGCCGTGCATGCATCGTCGTCGACACGAGATCGATGGAGCGAGGACGCCTTAGGTTGTGATATTTTCCCAGCTTTGTCCTCGACAGCAGATAGACATGAACTGCAAAAGATGCAGCTCCTACGTGCAAATCGATTGTGAGCAATTTCCTGACGCCTTTGGAAAGCAGTGTTCATCAGCTACAGATCGTAGCAGATAATTAATCAAAAGCTAATGGCGGACAGATATAGAGAGGTGAATAAAGATTTTGTCGACGACGATCCGTCGTCAGTAAAAATAGACGAAGCTGCGTACAGAGTATTCCTGTGGAAAAACACCGATCCGGCAGGAGGGTGACTGGACAGTGAAATTTGAGATTTTCCTGGCCGGCCATGCAGATTTCTGGGCAGGCAAGGTACCTACACCATAGTAATGTGGACTGCGCTGCGAGCGTGTGTTTTGTACTGCTTCCTCTGTCGGCATCTCACAGCCATGTCAAATTGCAAAGTGGATTTGGTTGCATTGTCCACAGGCTTAATGGTTTCAAACGAATGGCTGGGGAGATAAACGCTTGACTCTTCATGTTACTTACGGTTTTTATCCGTCTCTTGCTACATGTAAAAGTCACTTTACATAAAGGCTGGTGGAATAAATGGTTCATCCTCTTCATTATTTGGACGTGCAATTCTGAACTTTTTATCCGAGATCGATATTGGCACACCACCATTGGATATACATGTACTCCCATGAGCAACACACTTGGATGTGTATGGGGATCATGGGATGCATGCGCTGCAGGAGAGAAGTTGCTTGTAGACAAGGACATTTTCATACAAAAAAGGATGGAGAAGCAATATGAGATTTCACTTATGATTATATTTTTTGTTCTACTTGGGGTTCAAATCTCCATATTCCTTTGATTAGTTCTTTATCTGAATTTCACTATGGCTGTGTACGCTCCTAGATGATAGAACAATTATTTTTAATTTTTTTTGTTAGTGATGAGAAAACAATGTCAAGGCCCTAAAGTTATCAATGTTTGAAGTCACAAGAAAACACAGTCTGTTCGTCTTATTACACGTTTACACTCTTCATCTCTTTGTTGTATTATTAGTGACTTCATCAAACCTTAAAAGATTCCCCTTGATAAAAACCCTAACAAGAACAAGATAGATGAGGAAGATAATACATAAGACTAATCCAAGATTACATAGATACCAGTAAAGATTAATACGGAGGAAGAATAAGCAATCAAATCACCAATTTGCAGTTAACTAGCTAGCAAATTGGACATTAACAAGGGGTGTACTGTGGGAGGCACAAGATCCGATTGTGTCTGTTGGGGGTGGGGGGGGGGGGGGGGGGGGTTGTAAAAAGTGGTTGTACTAGAAGGGATATGTGTATGTGCAACTTTATAGTTGACCACTTTCTTAATTGACTACAATATATATTGCCACCTGTTGCATGCATATATTTTTTTAGCAGATTAAGGTATTCGGTGCAAGGTGTCAACCATGGAAGAATATTTAATGAGATGCAACATGCATGTCATTTGTCAAAGTAGACACGAATGACAAGGTATAACAAAATACAAAAAGGTCAAAGGCGCGCAAAAGGATGTGTACGGCTTTTAACATGCACGCACTGTCCTCTAACCTATGATTTCACCAAACTTGCCTCTCAATGTCTTACCTGACCTCGTGTATAATATCTTTAATACAAAGTAATAATGCCCCACTTACCACGGTATCCTACACTTATCATGGAATGAGATGATACCTAGCTAGTTTCACAAATAATCGTGGTGGCAACCTTGCAGTGTACACGTACACGAGGCTCTATCTGTCAATTAGTTCTTTACACAATATTAGTGTTAACATGCACGACCAATAGAGAGAAGAGTTAATTACTCAACATGCAGTTTGTGACACCATGTCATGCTTCTGGTAATGCCAGTAGGATGAAGGACGGCGTACTAAGCTCGAAAAGAAAATTAATTAAGGGGTTTGTTGAGGCAATTTTGGACAGAGTCAACTCAATCAAAATCCGCTTTTAAAAATGGTTTCTTAGTTAGCCCGAAATGGAAGCATTTCAAGAGGCTACGGGCAATTTGCTCGGTCTCTGAAAAAACGTGAAGGACAGTAAAATTCATATCTTTGCAAATCAAGAAAACTATATTTCAAAGTTGGAGTACTTAAAGCGATATATAACTTATAGTTGATAACTTTTTCATTTGAATTCCTTTAGCGCATGAAAAAAATGTTTAAAATTTTTAGTTTTGAAATTCAATTTTTTAAATTTTCCAAAAGACCTCAGATGGAGAAACAACATAAACCAAAGTTAGTAGTAGAACGAATATGCAACTTTATAGTTGACTACCTTTTCATTGAAATCATTTAGTGCTTGCAATTTAGTTATAAGTTTTCAAACTTTTTTTGAAATTCATTTTTTAGGTTTTTGAAATGTGCCTCAAATTTAAGAAATGAAATTTTGTAGTTGACTTCTATTTCGTTTGAAATTATTTAGGACCCTTAATTTTTTAAAGAAATAAGTTTGAAATTATTTTTTTGGAATTGTTTATATAACCTTGAATAGACAAATGAACTAAACTGAAGTTGTAGTATTCAAAGAGATGTAAGGCTTTTTAGTTCAAATTTCTTTTATTAGAATTTGTTTAGAGTCTCAAATATGATTTACAATATTTACTGAAGTGAATACAAAAGGAATGTATGTGCTATCTAGTCACAACTGACTCTGAGGCAGAGTGGTAAGGGAAGAATCGTGCGAGGACTAAGATTGTGAGTTTGATCCTTGGCAACTGTACATGCGTGACATGTAACTTTTAATCGCTTGCTGGTGGGCATCTCCTAGCTAGATTAAAAAAATGCTATTTTTGTCTGATTTATAAATTTTGGGAAATGGTTTTTAGAGGTGGCTAGGTTTGGGACCACTCTTATAAATCAATTTCAAGAGACAGCTAGAATTTGAGGTGTCCTTAGAAATCGATTTCTAGAGATTGCTGGATATCCTGCTCTAGAAATAGTTGATTTTGAGAAATGCACTAGTAGAGGCTGCTGGAATAGCTACCTGTATAGATGCTTACCAGCCCACCTCAAAATATTTTCGTTGTGTTAATTCCCTCTCAAGACTTCTTTATCCAATGTTTAAAAAAGACTTCATTATCCACCACAATCCCTCCTAACCAATATAGATTGATGTGAATTAGAGTGGAGCTAAACAAGCCCCTAGCGGATTGGAGGGTCGAGGAGGATTTTGACTTGTAAGGAATTTAATCTCGCTCAGGTCTGGTTTAGTTTGATAGAGACACGAGGAGAATAAAAGAGATGAGAGAGATTTTGATTTTTAAGGGATTTAGAGCCTACTCGTGACTTTTTTGGCTACGGCTTTTGGCTGTGGCTGCAAGAACTGAACTGCCATACACTGTACATAACACTAGAAACAGCTGCAACTGCAGCCAAATAAGTAGCAGCGAGCAGACTATTAGTTGCCAAACCGAACAACACGGCAAATCCTTACCAAACCGAACAACACTACTGGACTCGCATGAGAGGCCCTTGGCAAAGGCCCAAAAACCCTCGGCAAAGGTTTTGCCGAGGGCGACCTTCGGCAAAGAGCCCTCAGAAAATTTTGAGACGACGAAGAGATCTTTGCTGAGGGCCCTTTATCGGGTACACGGCAAAGCCATTGCCGAGGACAAAAAAAAACCATCGGCAAAGAAAAACCCTCGGTAAAATGTAAATCGAAAAAAAACCTGAAAAAATAGCAAAATAAGTTTATTTTTTTTAGAGGCGCTGACGAGCCATCACTCCCACCCGCGGGATTTTTTGGCATTTTACACAGTATTTTTAACCTTATTTGTAAAGTCGTGGTCGGTGGGATTCGAACTCGTGACCTCTCACACCCTCTCTCACTTACCTCCTCTAACCACTCCAACCCTTTATCACTTGTGTTTATATTCTATTTCGATTCCCCATATGTTATAACAAATCGAGTGTAAATTCATTGTTTGAGGCACTAAACGAATTCAAATGAAAAAGTTGTCAACTATAAAGTTTCGTAATTTTTCGAAATCTACAACTTTTGTTTAGAGTGTTTTTCCATCCAAGACTTTTTTTAAAATTTGAAATTTGAAATTTCAAACTTTAAATATAAATATCCTCAATTAGATGCTTTCAAATGAAAAAGTTGTCAACTATAAAGTTTTATAACTTTTCAAGATCTACAACTTTCGTTTAGAGTATTTTTCCATCCAAAATTTTTTGAAAAAAAATCTTTGCCGAGAGCCATAAGGTAGGCCCTCGGCAAAGACCCTCTTTGCCGAGGGCCATAATGTAGGCCCTCGGCAAAGAGATTTTTCAAAATATATTTTGAGGCACTAAATGAATTCAAATAAAAAAGTTGTCAACTACAAAGTTTCATAATTTCTCGAGATCTACAACTTTCGTTTAGAGTGTTTTTCCACCCGAGGCTTTTTTCAAAATTTCAAATTTCAAACTTAAGACGTAATTATCGGCAATTAGATGCTTTCAAATGAAAAAATTGTCAACTACAAAGTTTGATAACTTTTCGAGATCTACAACTTTTGTTTAGAGTGTTTTCCATCCAAGACTTTTTTTAAAATTTGAAATTTGAAATTTCAAACTTTAAATATAAATATCCTTAATTAGATGCTTTCAAATGAAAAAGTTGTCAACTATAAAGTTTTATAACTTTTCAAGATCTACAACTTTCGTTTAGAGTGTTTTTCCATCCGAGACTTTTTGAAAAATATCTTTGCCGCGGGCCATAAGGTAGGCCCTCGGCAAAGACCCTCTTTGTCGAGGGCCTACATTATGGCCCTCGGCAAAGAGATTTTTTAAAATATATTTTGAAGCACTAAATTAACTCAAATGAAAAAGTTTTCAACTATAATATTTTATAACTTCTCAAGATCTACAAACTTTATTTTGGTTGTTTGGTCATTTGTTCAACTGACGTGGTGGTTCTAACATATTTCACAATCCTTATATATCCTCTCTAGCAGTTTCAAGAAATTTATTAAAGAGATGTAGATTTTGTGAACAACACTACTATTGATTTGTTAAATGAAGAAATGACCAATATATACTTTGTAGATCTTAAAAAGTTAGACAATTTTATAGTAGAAAACTTTTTTGTTTGAGTTAATTTACTGTCTCAAAATATATTTTGAAAAATCTCTTTGCCGAGGGCCATAAGGTAGGTCCTCGGCAAAGACTCTTTGCCTAGGGCCAATAGGGAGGCCCTCGGCAAAGTTTTTTTTTTTTGCCGAGGGCCGTTTCTTTGCCGAGAGCCAGGCCCTCGGCAGAGGCCTCTTTGCCGAGGGCTCTCCTTGGGCCAGCCCTCGGTAAAGAGGGTCTTTGCCGAGTGTCCGATATTTAGCCCTTGGCAAAGCCGGAAGCCCTCGGCAAAGGCTGCGTTTCCAGTAGTGCAAGCCATAAAGTTGAAAGATACACTGTAGGCCTGTAGCTTTGAGTTTTTTTCCCTCGTTATACAACAAGTTTGTCGAAGAGGGAATTAGGAAATGACATCACTGCGCATGTCATTACCTTGGGGTGATATACCACCAGGTGTATCGTGGTTTTTGCTAGGGCGGCCTAGGTCATCCACAATAGAATTATTTTCACAAATTCTCCCACAAAGAGTAACTTTTTATCGCTTTACTTGGCATGTGATGCCGAAACGTCAGGCCCGGACCCAGCGCATAACGTTGTTACATAGGAATACAAAATCAATTCGTTTTTTACAAAAAAGGCTTTGATCATGGCACAATCCGAGATATGGTAGTTGCATGCTCGACTCATTTTCAAATGCTATGACCACTGAGGCGGCGTCGACTAGGATTACATGGTATGATGCCTCATTAGGAAGGAAGGAATAAAAAATACAAGAAATCTGAAATATCGGCACAATGTTGGCAGACCTAACATCGTAATAAAATAAAAATAAGTTTGGATGAACCAAATCAAGGTAATACTAACTTGCTGCTCAATACTATAGAATTGATTTTCAAAGATGTCACTGTTTTTTCCAAATAGCTTTGTATAAATCAGACTCTATAAAGTCCCCAAGAACTAAGCAGCTTCCTCTAGAAATCAATTTATTGAGGAGGAAGGAGGGATACTTTATATTGGAGGCGATATGAAGGTGGCTCGAAACACCACCGTCTCTTGAAATATGTTTCTAGGAGGCCGATTTCCTAGCCACCTCTCAAAATGCAGCACATAATATATAGTACCCCTGACAAAAGTCTAACGTAGGGGCCGGTATGTTGTCCTGAACAAGAGATAACTCTGTGTACCACTCGGGGGTTATATCCATCGGGTACGCTCCCGCACGCTCTGGTGGAGCCAGGACGAGATCAAGCACACCTAGGGTTTGGGGGCTTGACTACAGCCATCAACGGTCGCCTACCGTTGTGGTCCTACCTGCCATTGGCTTGACCTAGTAGTCCAACCAATGGGTCTCACGGTCCGACCGTGATGCACCCTGAATAGTCCCAGCACATGATCTGACGATCTTGTGGGGCTAGCACCGACCCATCCAGTCTCTAGGCGGTCTGAATGCCCAAAGGGCCGGTCAAACGGTGAGGTTCGACAACTGCAGCCCTAGCTTCTACAAACTCTGTCCCAAAATACTTGACATTATAGGATTCAAATTTTGTTCCAAAATACTTGACAACCTCACTTCCCAATGCACTTTCTCTTC
This sequence comes from Saccharum spontaneum, assembly GCA_022457205.1. NCBI lineage: Eukaryota > Viridiplantae > Streptophyta > Magnoliopsida > Poales > Poaceae > Saccharum > Saccharum spontaneum. Next base: position 17,903,121 of record CM039595.1, on the reverse strand, counting down.
TTCTAATACACATTCTTCCTTTTCCAATACATCTCTATCTCTATTTCTCTCTCTCTCTCTCTCTCCCCCTTCTTGTTTCCTGCGCACAACAACTTTTCACTTTTCTTTAATTCCCGTGTCCAAACCTAAAACGTCCACTATTTTGGGATGGAGGAGTAACTCGCACCTTCTTATCTGTCTTATGTTCCGTTCTTTATCATCTTGTGTGTCTTGGACTCCTCGCTTCACTTTTAGGTCTTCAACAAAGCTTCTAGTGTCTTACTTGAGGTTTTGATCATCTGGTTCATAGCTTTACCTCGATCTAGTCCACTTTGCTTCCTGTTGAACTAATTCTGGTATACTAGCAAACCATGTTAGTCCAAATGATCATATTGTTCATCAAAAACTAAAATCCAAACTTAATGGCGCATAGGGTCCATTTTGTTTACACACTCCACAAACTCAAAATGTGGAGTTATGAAAGCACCTAAAGAGGTACCCTAGAAACTCTGGTTTTCTATAGAGCTGCTCTACGGTGGAGTTTGTGGAGCAAATATTGTACTCCATAAATGTTAAGGTAAACTTTGAAAACATTTTAAGGATGGTATAAACTCATCTCTCAGACCCAACTCCTTCAAAAAGGTTCAAGGGCAAAACCTCCCCCTCTTTTTTTTTTGCAATTTCTCACCTCCAAGTGAACTAACTGTGTCATGTATAGCTACAGTACCACATGACCAGCTACAGTCACGAAGAGGAAGAGAAGGGTATTTGTAAGGGTTATTTTTTTGGGCCAGTTGACCAAGCACCACCCATGTGAATACATTTTAGACGCGGTTCTCTTAACAAAACCGTTCTTCTAGAGACGGTTCGATAAAATATCTGTCCTTGGAAATCCTATTTTCAGGGGCAATTATCTTATGGAAACCACCCCTATAAAATGGATATACGTCTCTAGGTGCAGTTTTCTTTTAACGAAACCACCACTGAAAATTATTTGTAGGAGCAGTTTGTTAGCTACAGTGCTCTTGCCATAGTTACATCCAGTTTCTTATGTTGTCCGCCTTTATTAGAAATGAGAGCCGTCTGTAAATTGGCATTTATGTACTAGTGGCAGTCCCAAACAAGCTCTTATTTGTAAATATAATGGTCTCCATGGATTTCAAGATATGATTATTTGCTGGATGTTTTATGAATAGGCTGATCCTATCTGAAAATCGTATTGCTAGACATTTATTTACTGCCTCTCTTCTAAAATCGTTTTGATAGCATCGTACTAGTAGATAGATCGAGGCAGTTGGCACGATGAAAGGTGTGAACTGCTGGGGCTGTTGCTGTCCATACCGAAATAAACGTGACGCCGCAACATGTAGGGCAGAGAGATTTGACGCGGGTGGGCCCATGGACCTGTAGCGTGCAAAAGCAAGCACAACAGGAACTACGCTTCCACATGCAGCGGCTCCCAGCGGCACACGGAGAAAGCTGGCCTTCCAGGTGTTGCGACGCAAGAGCCTAGAGCGCCCGGCCACTCATCCACCAGGCCCGCTGCAAAAGCTGCCCCTATAAAGCGTACCAAATCAACGTGCAGCAGCATATCCTGATCCTGATGTGCTAGCCTGCTGAGATTGTCATGGAACAGCAGCAGGTGGAGAACGAGCTTTTGCTCGGTTGGTAGCGATGGCCAGTGGGCACGTTACCCACCAGCGTTCGAACCCGAGTCCAACGCCGGTGTTTCTCATCAGGAGCAATGTTTTTCAAATAATTTATAGCCTTTCACGCATGGAACTACAAAGAGATTATTTATGTCGTGCCCATCATCTACGGAGCCTTGTATGATTCCGGTGATCTCTACAAGGACGCGGTCTTCGTGTGTTGGGTGGGCGCGTATAGTGTGTGTGAGTGGGTGTGCGTGTGTTGGGTAGGTGGGTGTGCATATTCGTGTATGAACAGATTCTACAGTTATACGAGACAAGAGGTGTCAAAAAAAAAAAGGAACAGCAGCAGGTGCTGACCTACCTTAGCTACCTGAGGTTGATATGTACTATGAGTTACTTGTATGCATTCAAGCTGTGTTGCGTACAAACGTTTTAGGTCACAAGATTTTGACGCCAGCAGCAGCTAATAAGGAGCTAACCAGCCGCAAATACATTTTTTATTTGAATTTATGCTAAACACATATAGTTCGTTCTTCTCTTGAACGTTAACCTACTTGTACACATATATATCTCTTGATCTCGATATACTTGGGTACATCGATATATAACCATATTGCCGGTATGTTCGTTAATTAAAGCCAGCTATAAATACAAAGGACATGCATCTTTCATTCGTGATGACACGTTATAAAGCAGCAAAAAAAAAAGGAGTATGGGGGAAAAAACAAAGGTGCTTTTGGAGGATGGCTACATGTCAAGCGTCTTGGAAACGTGTAAGAACGGAGCAGGAGCATCTATAGACGTCTAGCTGCCTATTCATACATGCCGCATAGTATTATCAACTGGAAACAATGATTAAGCAGGCCATATGATGACCCACATGTAACCCAGCATAGTATCAACTCGAAGCATGACAAAGTTGACGAGTTCTGGATTCCTGGCCGGCCGGTGATCGACCTAATCAGAGCATGATTCTGCATGCTGCTGTTGACACATGTGCATGTTCTGCTCCATCCATATCAGTTCAGTTTGCGTCACTAGGACAACGCAGCAACTGTAATACTAACATGTTCCTTCCTTTGTTCGGTTGGTCTTGTGTGTCAGCCATGCTCCAAATCTATTCCCTGCCTCGCGTGCAATCAAATTTCAGCATCTCTTGTTCACAAAAAAATAAAAAATAAAATAAAATCAGCATCTCTGAATATATGCACTGTGTAGATAGATGATGGCATCCATGATGCGTGTGAATAGTAATCTCTAGCCACCATGTATTGGCTCCATCTGGGTGCGTAGAAAACAATGCATGCCTTTTGTTGTACTAGGACCAGAGGATGAAAAAAAAATTAGCATCTCTGAATATATGCACTGTGTAGATAGATGATGGCATGCATGATGCGTGTGAATAGTAATATCTAGCTACCATGTATTGGCTCCATCTGGGTGCGGAGATAACAATGCCTTTTGTTGTACTAGGATCAGGATGAATGACTCATGATGAGTACATTATTATTGGCTAGCGCACTGCAGCAAGGAACGCCTAGACCAAAAAATTACATAGCCTCTTGGCCTAGGGAACCTCCAGTGGTCAACTATAACCGAGTGATACCACGTAGAGAAGAGAGAGACCAAAAATCTTTGAGCTAGCAGAGGGAGCTGAAGTCTTTACGTGTACCATTGCATTAGAGACATATATATAATATATCTCTATCTCTCTCTTAGTAACAGAAGAGAGAATATATGATTATAAAGAACCTCTTGCATGTTATGGGACATAAAAGTGGAGATGACATCTAAGAGTCAATATGTTACTAGTGTTATTGGAGATGCCCTTAGTTTGAGTTTGTCACCATATATATACTAGTATTTTCGTAAGTGTGTACTCCCTCCATTCCAAATTATAAGACGTTTGACTTTTTTGACACCAAGTTTGACCACTCGTCTTATTCAAATTTTTTTGCAAAACATCACTTATTTTGTTGTGGCTTGCTTTATTAATGATAGTTCTTTAAGAATGACTTAAATATGACTATATTTGCTCAAATTTTTTGAATAAGACGAATGGTCAAACTTGGGGTCAAAAAAGTCAAACTTCTTATAATTTGGAATGGAGGAAGTATATATATACGTTTAGTATGACGTGCCACACACCAAGAAAAGGAAAAAACTAGACTTGCAAAAAGGAAAAATATTTCTAAAGGGAGTACTTTTTTTTTAACCTGAAAAGGGAGTACAGCTTGGGCACTAGATTATTGGACGCTAGCTAGATATATAAGAATATATCTCATATTAAAGCTTTTCCTTATATTACAAAAAGTGAGATTCCTTCTTACATATTCGTAATATTTTTATTCAAAAAGCGCCATATAAATTTCGAAATACAATGTGGAAAGATCCTTCATCTCAAAGTCAAGAATTTTCCTCCTTCAACTGAAAGGAAAAATCATATCACCACTTTCAACTTTAATTATTGATCGGACCATTATCTAGGAGATAAGAGAAGTATATAGAACTCTCCAGCAGTGGTCTTCCTTCTTCCCCATCAAAAGTGGCAGTACTAAGGACCTAGCTAGCCAACTATTTTGGACGGCCAAATGTGCAAATGCCTTTGGCCTAACCTTATTCAAATAATTCCATGCATGCATGATCGAGCCAGCTAAAAACTAGACGCTAGCTATAGATATAATATGTGTGCCGTGAGTTATCGTTGTCAAGTGATTGACTCGTGCAAGCTTTGACAAGTAGCACTAAGCACATCATCGAGTATGTTAAGTATTGGCGGCGAAGACGACGCGCGTAGCATGGGGTGTAACTACGCCTGCAATAATTTAATAGTGGACCGAAGTATCTTAAGTGAGTATGTTAAGTATTGGCGGCGAAGACGACGCGCGTAGCATGGGGTGTAACTACGCCTGCAATAATTTAATAGTGGACCGAAGTATCTTAAGTTTTGACAAGTACCATCACCAAGCACATCGAGTATCTTAAGTATCTTAAGTTTTGACAAGTACCAATAAGCACATTCTTAAGAATCATATACGAATTTGTTATTTTTTTACTTTTATGCACTGCCACTTTTTATTGCAAAAGGGGGTAATAAGGGAAGGTAATGCTCATTTATAATAAATATTGCTAAATAAATAACGAATCTTGGAGTGTTTAATTAATTGATCTCAAGTTAAAGAACGTACAATATACCATCGTTTGTTGGATTGGCATGACATAAATGCAGCAAAAAAAACAAAAAAAAATAGGACTAAGAGCACTCATTGATATATTTTCTACTGCTACCGCCATTCAAGAAAGGACACAATTCTAGGTTTGGTTAGTCAAAGTAATTTAAGTTTGATTAACATTTAAGCATCCAAATAGTTATATTATAAAAATATATTTAAATGGTAATTGTAATGATACTTTTTTAGTTTTATAAGCATCAATCTCTTTTTCTTAAACTTAATCAAAATTAATATAGTTTGATTGAGCACTATTCTAGAATCGCATCCTTTTTAGGACCGATGGAATAGTAGCGCTAGCGTTCAATAATAATGTTACACGTGCTATACACAAGTCATTAGCCACCATCTTTGTGTTCTCCACGCTCTAGTTGATGTCTATCCTTATGACATGTAAAAACTGACTCATTAGCATCTAATCTAGATGACAAAAATATCCTCTCTTTTTTCTGTGTGACAAACAAAGCAAGATATTTTCACCACTCTCTTGGACCACGGATCACATCCATGATATTTTCACTATACATAGTGTACACCAATGAAAGCTTGGTAGCAATGCAAGTCACTGAATATTCTATACGAAGCGCGCACACACACATTTATACATATAGCTGCCACTGATGGCCCGTCATGCATCACGAAGATTCGGCGAAAGATACGAGACATTGAGCTGGCGCCACAGCTTTAGTTTGGTTTCTTTAGCTTTTGTCGATCAAAGAGGTTAAAACGATGGCCATGCAATGCAAAAAGAAGCGAGTAGGACGTGTGTTGTTGCGCCCCTGCATGATATGCGGCTCAAAACAATGCAAGCCAATCATTCCAACGCAGCATATGTGTGGATGCCCACACCATGCTTTTGCTGGCCGTGTTTTGGAACTTGGCCTTTGCTAGCTAGCTAGATCCATGTAGAAGGACGTACAAAGTGGAGTGCACTGCAATTTTGCAGAAGCCAGATGTTGCACCGTTCGAAACCATCGGAACTTGCATTTGGATAGTTTAAACCCTAAGACAAAGCCCATATATCCGCGCGTGAGGTCAACCACATGTACTGATATAGAATTATTTGTGCTGTAGATCGGATGTACAACCGTGTCCAGTGCATCAGACAAACTTTATCACTATCTTTAGAATAAAGGAATGCATGCAACAGCAGAAAAGAGCTTCATCGATCAGCTCTCTTGCATTGCATGAAGAGAGAGGAAAATTCCCTCAAACAGCAAACTCCACGTGTATAGGTTCCACACACCTGTGGACTACTAGCAATATATATCTTCAGAAGCACGGTACCCATTGTGCTTTTCTTTTATAGAACAATCATGTTGAGCTACGATAGGCATGCTTTTTTTTCGTTGGAATACTAAAATTGTGTTGTTATTCTCCCTTAGTGGCATTGGAGTGGCTTTTTCTATTTACAGAAACTAATTTAAACATCAACTCATGCCCCAGCACAAGTTAAGCATCTCCCAGAGATTAGCCAAATTGTTTTCTAAAGGTAAATTTGACTATTATTAAAGAAAAAATGTCTCCAACAGACTCTATAAATGACTCTTCAAATTTATTGGATCTCTATCCCACCTCATTCGCTCTCTAATTTTGGATAGCCTGCCTCATGCGTCTCAATTTAGATTGTTGTTGGGTATTTTTAACGCACACAGAGAAATCCGCAAGCGCACGGATACCGATGTAGCTTTCACCCGCGAATATTCCAGAGTATCGATTTCCAGGGGAACGTGAAGTGTACTAGAGAATCAAGGCCGTCCAAGGATAAAGATAAGAGAAGAAAGATATATATATTTTTTGCGGGAAGAGAGAAACTTTCTAGGGTTTTCTAAGTTGATTGGGTGATCAAGATCGGGCTTACTATACTTTACTTACTATGGAGCAACAGTACCTTTTCGACTCTCGAAAGAGACTGGGAAGAAAGTAGTCGAGGGAAGGCTGGCAAAAGCTCTACGAAACACCAACCCGAACGAGGTGGATTGCAATGGCCGAACAGAGCTGTCACCTCTGAGGGCTACCACAACTAACCGTGAGATTGGGCGCAAACTCAGGTAAACTATAGCCTAGACACCACGTCTACGCTAGGGTTTACTACTCTAGCCAAATATTATAACTAGAGCACTCAAATACAAGCGGAGTTCAAGTAAATAGAATAAAGTAAGAATTAAATAAGAATGAACTTAGAAATAAGAATGAACTTAGAAATAACTGGAGATTGCTAAATGATGAACCAGATACTACAAAAGTATAATGTTGAGGAAGGTCTGACAGATCGGCTCCTTCTTAGCTCTCTCCTCCTCTCTCTCTCTATTTTCTAGATTCAACTAGATGAACTAGAACTAGATCTAGATGAACTAAAACTAGAACTAGATGAACTAGAGGGACCCTCTTCTACTTGGATGGAGAATTGAAACCCTAGCTTTTGATCTATAGAAGAGATATGGTCCCAAACCCTAGGGGAGCCTTGCTTATACAGCCCTCTAGGAAGCACCACAGCCGTCGGATCAAACCGACCTTAATCAACGACTTTTTATTAATCCTCAAAGGCGATGGAGGCAGAATCCACGAGATCGCTCCTGATTGACTGCAGCCCGGGCGCCCGCCCCTACCCCTTGGGCGGCCGCCCGGCTTCCGGGCCCGTTTCGCCTCCGGTTTGTTTCCAAAGCCTTCTCATACCTTCCAAATTCCAGAAAAGTTATTCGTACCCCTTTTGTCTATATGTAAACCTGACATGTGGGTATTTCTTGGTTCTTTTCAGCTGACACCCTGCAGAAATAGATATTCACCAAAACTCGTGGAATTCTGTCAGTAAACCCCCTAATCTAAGTGGTAATTATGTTTAGGCCCTTTTCATGTTTCGTTGACGGTTAAAAATAAGAGTTATCTACCGTCAACAATAGTCTGTTGGAGTAATCTGGTTTTTTTAAGTGAGATTCATTTTAGAGAATAGCTAAATCACTAAATTTGGATAATCATTTTGGCTAATCTCTTGGAGATGCTCATGAGATATAGTAAGTATTACAAGTTTGTGGATGAAATTTTAATTTTGTAAATAAACTAGTCAAAATTTCTTATGTCTGCCATCTCTGTATTTTCTCTATCAAGTACAATATCTGTATCGGTACTATATGATCTTTATCTGGCTTTATTTTTCTTTTTTCCTTTTTTTTTTTTTATCTTTAGCCCTTTTTTTATTTTATTTCTTCAGTTCTTTTTTTTTTTTTTCCCCCTAGTTTTTTTTT